>CM042188.1:8833541-8854669 GCA_023539305.1 Ilex asprella | reverse complement strand
AGACAGATAAATGATACAATAGAATATAAATTTTAATTATAAAATTTAATATATTTGATATTTTATTTTTAATTAAAATATTTTTAGTCTAAATATAACATTTTAAGCTTAAGAGGTCTAAGTAATAATTGTTTACAAACTATAAGAAGTCTGAGTGTAATTTATTAATGAATATATTTATAAAAAGATCTAAGTATTATTCGCGTACAAATTTTAAGGGGTCTGATTAAGTGACAAATCTCAGAAGGTTCAGTGTAATTCTCCTAAATAAAACTACCGACTGTTGAGTTATTTAGATCATTTTCACCATAATTTCCCTGAAAATTCTTATACGAAACTGTAAATTACAAATGAATGTTAAGAGCAAAATAAACAGAGAAGAGTATAAAGGCTACTTAAATGGAGCAAATGTTTCCCAAAATAAATTCCTATGATAAAAGGATGTGCAGCTTGATCTATTGCCATGAGTAAACAGGTAGTAAAAACATCCTTGATCACCAAATCAAGCTAAAATATCACAATGAGATCAGTTTTTGACAGAGAGAAAGGCATCAACAACAACCTATAGTTCCAATTAATTCAAAACATTCCCCAAAAGGGTAAAGTAAAGAACCCACTTACTAAGGCCCCGTTTGGTAACGTTTAAATTTTTCGTTTTTCGTTTTTATTTTGATATTTAGAGAAAACGAGAAAAAAAAACTTGTTTGGTAACCGTTTATGTTTTTCGTTTTTGTCATCGTTTGATAAACGGGGGGCGATTTTCAAAAACCAAAAAAAGTCGTTTTTGGTTTCCGTTTTTCGTTTTTCAAAAACAAAAAATGGAAACGTTACCAAACGGGGCCTAAAATATCATTTATTGTTTCAATTTTCCACGGTAAGAAAAAGAAAATAAGATCATAGCAAGAGAGAGTTTACGGGTTCGATTAGAGATTTTCTATGGGGTTAACAACATCGCAACCAAACTCTTTCACACACAACTGATGGTTGGAT
Source organism: Ilex asprella (assembly GCA_023539305.1). Taxonomy (NCBI): domain Eukaryota; kingdom Viridiplantae; phylum Streptophyta; class Magnoliopsida; order Aquifoliales; family Aquifoliaceae; genus Ilex; species Ilex asprella. The sequence goes on along the minus strand of CM042188.1, from coordinate 8,853,679 downwards.
AGTTGTACTCAGTGGTGGTATTGTCAGAGTTTTTGTGTACAGTGCCAACAATGTGTCTGTTGCTCTTTGAGACACTTAGTCAAACGCATGGTGGTAATGGTTGTCGGAGAATGTTGCAATAGAGAAATGAGAGAAGGATGGTGGAGGGTAGGTTATTGGTGAAGGAAGCACTGGGGCTAGGCTAGGTGGTTGTTCCAATTGAGGATGGGTTTTTGTGGCTTGGAACACGATATGGAATAGAGGAGAAAAATGGGTGAATGAGAGAGTGGGAAGGAGAGAGAGAGAGGAGAAGAATGGACTGCTAATGTCACAAAGAGAGAGACAGATACATGAGAGACCGATACATGAGAGACAGAGAGAGAACTATTGGACTCACTTGCTTGGCCGGTGCTGCTGGACTGCTGGACTTGGATGGTGGGGAGAGATATGAAAAAGAATACTGTTGGACTTGGGGCCTGATAGAGATGTGTGAGAGAGAGAGATAGAGAACTATTGGAGTCCTATTGGAGTGTATAGGTTGTGTGGTGGTGACAATGGGTGTGTAGTCGTATGTGTGAGAGAGAGAGGTAAAAGAGAGACGAGACTAAGTGTTGAAAATGGAATGAAACTCTTAGTTTAATTAGACAAGAATTTCTTTCCAAAAATTAATTAACATTGTTGGATTAGTAATCTTAAGGTAATTTGAAACGTTTGAATTCAGACCTAGGTCGAATAACGCACAACATGAAAGTGGTGTACTCTATGAGATCTATATCTAGGGGTGTCCATGGGCCGGGGTATCCACGGGTCCAGTTATCCGACCCAAAAAAATAGGCCCGATAGTTGACCCACCCGAGCCCAATATCCTTAAAAAGAGGGCTTGAGTTTGCCCTCAAACCTATTATCCCACCCGAAGCCCCCTCGTCAAGCCCAGCCCACGAGCCCGCTCGTCAAGCCCAACCCAACCACATTTCCTTTGAAAACAAAGTCATACTTTTAATCCATTAAATTTGAAACTTTGAAATAAGTCTTCCAATATCTAAATTTGAACATTTAAAATTTCAGATATTATAAATAATATATTTTTTTTCTATGTATTAAGCATATAAGTTTTAAATGGTAGATTAATGCAAAGGACATATAAGTTAGTAACTGTCAACCTAGTTCGGATTTATTCATTCTATTGGATTTAATTCATTATTTTATTTTTATCCATTTTGACTTTACTTTTGATTTAAAAATATAATTTACACAAATATTAAGTTACAAAAATATTTATTATTTTTAAATAAAGATGTATATAAAAAAATCCGCAAGCAGATCCGTCCCAGCAAGCCAGTCAATAGGCTCACGGGTTGGGCTTCAAGTAGTCTACCTCTATCTGAAGTCGGGTCTGGGCCGCACCGATAACTCAATTGGGTAAGACATGGGCCTGCACTACTCAGGCCAGGCTTGGAAAAAATTTCACGGGCCTAGGCTGGCCCGGCCTATGAACACTCCTATCTATTTCACTAATAAAAAATCATGAATATCTAATGAATAACTATTATCTATTACCTTACAAGATTTTAATTTTTTTTTTAATTTAGGGTTAATTGTATTAGAGATCCTAAAGTATGAAGTTTGTCTTATTTTAGCCCCCAATGTTTCAATTGCATTATTTTGATCCCTGAAATTTTGAATATGTTTCTATATGGTTCTTCAAGCAAATAGTATCCAAATTGCTAATGATTTTTTTTTAATCATAAATTTGTCACGTGATACTTAAATATAGACAAAAAATTAATTCGAATAACTTTTGACCAAATTTTTACTCAAATTTTGGTTAAATAGCTACCTGAATTATACAATTTTAATCATAAACTATCCAAAATTTGGTCAAAAGTTATCCATATTACACATTTTTTTAGAGCTACCCACAATTTATTTAAAAGCTATCAAATTTATTTTTTATCCATATTTAATTATTATGTGATAAATTTATAATAAAAAATTATTAACAATATAGATATTGTCTGCTTGAAGGACCATAAAAAACTATATTCAATATTTCAAAGATTAAAATAATATAATTGAAACATTAAAGACCAAAATAAAATAAATCTCATATTTTAATGATCTCTAGTGTAATTAATCCTTTTAAGTCACGTAAGTTATTTTTGTGACAACTTTTAATTGGCCGTACAAAATTTTCTGCCCCCGCTCTTTCGCATCCTCTTTGTTTTGCCACTGAATTGTTGCAATCGGCTTGTGTCTGCTGTGTGTTCAAAAAGAGAGACGCAGAGACCTCTTTAACCCCTAACTCTACAGTTCTTGGCGACGAAAGCTCTCCGACATGCCCTAAATTCATCAGAAATGCTGCTTTCTCATCGAAGTCCGACACACAAACTCTTAACCTCCGCCAACATTCTTATGGGTTCCAAACACTTCCTCCTTAATTCAAAAGCAGTGCCTCCCGTAGCCCTTTCTTCAGGAACCCACCCCTTTCACCCCTATAGACTTATTTTCTCTACTTTCCATACAAAACCCATTTCCCCAATTTTCTTTTCTTCTGCAAGAACTTGTGGGTTTTCTTATATACCCCATGCCAGTGTCCCTAGACCAGGTATTTCCTTTTAATCCCATGACGATATAAATCAATTGATACATATAGACATGCAAACACCCCCTATATATATGTAGTTATGCATGAATTAGTTTTTATATATATATGTATATATATATATATATCAATGAATAAACCTTGTAAAGTCTTATATGGTGATTGCCATATGATTTTCTTTAGTTTCTGAGTCGTATTTGTGTATATACATTGTATAAAATATTATGTGGGCTTTTGTTGTTTGGTCCCTGTAGTTTTTGAAGTGAACCCAGAGGAGAAAAGGCTTGATTCTTTGCAGATAAGCGCATTGAAGCAGAAATTGGAGGATATTGGACTTGATATTGGTTCCTGTGAGCCAGGGCAATACTCCAAGTTGCTTTGTCCAAATGTATGTCGCTTTCATTACGATTTGTTGCTGCCCTGCTTTTGTATGTCTATTAATTCTGTAATATTTGCATTGGGAAGGCTTTCTTTGTATGACTCTATGTAACTGTTTGAAGAAGAAAGCTAATTCAACTTCTACGGAATATATTGCCCCTTTTTATTTTCTTGATTTCTGAAATTAAAATTTACGTTTGCAAATATAATCAGAGGCGTACTTTGTTTTATATTCTGCATTTAACTGACCCCAGAACAAAGTTTCATCGAGTGGAGTTGAGTATTGTGCATTTAAATTCAAAACTTTACACAGTTCAGTTTTGGTCTGTGCTTAACCATCAGACTAGCTCAGATGGGAAGACTTCAGCGTCACTTCTTGAAGCTCTAAGTTTGAATCTAGCTAAAGAGTCTTAGCTTAAGCAGTGCATGTGGTTTACCTGTAATGGAGTGCATCCTTTGTGTTGGAGATATGGAATGTTGTTGGGATGGTTCTTCAGCACAACAACCAATGGGGTGTAACGTAATTCGCCATTTTAATTAAAATAATGGTAATATGTAGCATGTGGTAAGACTTGGAAATGAGGAGACCAATCTAATTGTTGGATTGCTTAAGCTTGACTTGCTGGTCTTTCTGTGCCTCTGTTGCTTGGCTCTAATTTCAGGGCATGTCACTGAGCATATCAGGCTCAGGTTAACTCAAATGTAGCTTGGATCATGAATTACGTCAAAGGTCATTTCCTAATATGATCCCACTTATGGAGTAATGTGACGGGGGTAGTCTTTGGCATACTTGCACAATGCTGTTGTTAGAGTTGACATGTCCTCTGATGCTTGTTAGACTTGAACACCATTGTTCTCATGCTTGACAGTTTGAGTACTTTAGTATTGGACTAAATATAATGATGCATGCAACTGAAATCATGGATTACAGTTTTATGAAAAGAAAGGTATTGAAACTTCATGAAAGTAGGGAACATTTTGCCTACAAGTTGATGTCGCATGTGTGGCAGAACCCGAAATGACTGATAGGAGTATTTTCTCGTATACTTAAAGGATAAAAGGCCCTCAAGTCATGTACAATGTAAAATATCAAAGTTGCCATCAATATGCATTGTCTTTAAGTGTTAATCTAATACCTCACTCCTGTCCACAATTGGTTGCGGTTCCAACCTCATCCTCTTCCCAGAAAAAAAAAAAAAAAAAGAAATCTTGACTTGTTTAGATAATCAATGGATTTGTGTGGGGCTTTTAAGTAGATATTGAGTTGGTCATCTTTAGCTCTCCATGTTTTATAGCTTGAGAAACCATGCATATCACCTACTTAGGTGCGATATGCTGTGATGGTGCCATCTTAGCTAGGAACTACGGATACGGACAAAGTTAAAAAATATAAGACATGAGTACGACAAAGATATGAATGTTAAAATAATATAATTATTTTTTTAGATAATAATAGTTATAATATATTAAAAATAAAACATATCTTATAACAATATTAATAATAAGACCTAACAAATATTATTTATTGATTAAAATTGAAATAGATTAAAAGAAATATTCACCATTTTCATCAAATATCATTACATTCATTAACATTCATAGTATATAAGTTACATAATAAATAATATATTAAAAAAATAGAAATCACACTCCTTTTAATAGTAAGTAGTTTTTTAAAATTTATGGCTGTGTTTTGGCCGTGTCCGATTGAGTTCACTATTCAATACACTTCTAATTGTGTCGGACTTTGCAGCGCATCCCTCCGGGAAGTATTCATTTGTGACCTTGGGATAATGACCGATACCGTGAGCTTGAACCATGCTTTCAATAAGTTTCTTTTGAGAGTTGATGCTAGCAATAGGCTTGAGGGAGCTCATATCTTAGGGTAAATAGTAATATTTATTTTTTCAATTTTAGTAAGGAGTTACCAAGGTGGTTGTTAAGAGTAGTTTGGTTACTATTGTTTAGGGTTTTTGCCAAGGCCTTATATAGCATTGTTGCAACTATATTAGAGTCTACTCATCTAGCGATAATATTATAGGTATTTGTGTAGTTGTAATTTTTGACCATATCCATCAGTCATACTTGTCTCGAGCCTCAAATTTTAGCATCTTTATTATTAATGCGAATTGTCATGACTAGTGAGTCGATATGTGAAAAAATTGTGTGTGTACTACAAGCAAAGTGTTGGCAATCCTCCTTTAGGCATGAATGCCTAACAACATGGGCATGATTCCTTGAGGTCTTTCTTTATTCCAAATGTAAGATTGTGACTCTTCTTGTTTTCATGGGGGTTTGATGCCTCAATCCATACCTTTTCAATTTAAGATTTCTCCTATGAATATCCCTTCATCTTTTATTATTTGCCTAATGATATCAGGGTGTATTCTCGTATTAAGGAGGAATATGAGCAGTAGTTGGAGATTGTGTTGCAAACTTTACAAGAGAAATAATTATTTATAAAAGTTAGCACATGTGAGTTTTGGATGGACAACATGGTCATTCTGGGACATGTTATTTCTAGAGATGGTATACGGGTTAGCCCTAAGAAAGTAAAAGTTGTAGTAAAATGGAAACAACCAGGTAATGTGTCCAAGATCAGGAGTTTTTTGGAACTAGCAAGCTATGACTGCATATTCATTTAGGGCTTCTTATCAATTGCTATGCCACTAACGCGACTGGCAAGAAATGATGTGAAGTTTGAGTGGAATAATAAGTGTTTCCATCTATACTATAATCTAAAAATATAACTCTATACATGGTTATCTGAATGGCGATACAAATAATAGTATCCTATGATTCTATGTTTCGATACAGACAAATCTGTCCGAAATTGTTAAGAAATTTGTAGTTCTAGAATCTTAATGGATTGAGATCCGGCTCTTGTAATATCTTTTGCAATTTTAACAATCCACGTTGTTGTGTTTGTTTGTTAGGCACCTTAAGTTCTAAAGGATAATATACACGGGGATTATAGAAGTTGAAGGCTTTTTGAATGGGCATGTTGATTGTAAAAGCATGCTTGATAATTGATACTGCTGGTAAAGGTGTTGACCTTTGGTTTTGTCTCATTATGCATCTTTTGAAATCTACATTATCTTTAAAAGTGGACTTTTATGCACCTGGACTTCCATTTTGGCAATTATTGAAATTATGCGATTTTAGAAAGCACTATGCATTGAATTAGGGTGAATGTCATCAACCATTGCATGAATTCATTGCTCATGCATTTGACCTTGCGTTTTGAGCTTGATATTGGCTTCGTCTAGGTAGATAGTTAAATTCTTGCATGAACCACGACCGGTTCTCGATAGGGGGCATGAGTCCAGCCGAGCCTTTCAAGCTTTGGTATGCTTAGGTTCGGGTTGAGTTGACTATCTTAGGCTTGAGCTTGATTGCCAAATTGGATACTTGCTCTAGTTTGGGTCGGTTTCTAGCTCATAGGCTCGACTCATTTTTGCACTATGAGCTTGAATTTGAGCTTGGGCTCGAGTAAATCAAAAAGGCGCAAGACCAATGAAACTCGATCCCATGATTTCTTAATTGGAAGTCAGATGCTGTATCTAACCTAGTTAGGGACGGTAGTTTGTTACATCGTCACCATGAAAAGTATCTCTATAATATATTTCAAAAGAATCAGGCTCAAGCCTATCAAGTTGTGCGGCACATTGCCCAGACTCAGCTTCATTGTCAAACAAGTTTCAAATTTAATTATCATTGGTTTATTTTCTAATGCAAATAGGCTTGAATAAGCCAAAACCGAATGAGCCCTTGTCGCACTTGAGCGCCTCAGTTTGTTTAACAATCCTAGGTGTTGAGGGAGCCTCCTATTGCTGGACTATTACTAGAGTCGTAGTGCAACTCTTAAGTTCACTTTGCACCTTGCTGTTACCCAAGTTAAAAGAACATCTCTAAATTCCACTGCAGAATTTTTGACAAATATGTTTCTACTGCCTTAGAAAATTTGCTCTTTGATTTATCTTGGCCGATATCAGTTAATGTAGTTTCTCGGGGATTTTACAAGAAGTGTTAGAATCCTTTCATTTTTTCTTCTGACCGTGTTTGAGTTCTTATGACGTTTGATTCTTATTATGTTACCCTTGGAACATTAAACTCATGCTCTAACAATTTTTTTTACTTGGATCATATGTTTTAGTGTTGAAGTATTATATTAGAGATAGGCTTTCTATTATGAAAGTACTTGAATTAATTGCCGTATGTATTAGAGCAACATTTATTTTGCTGGTTTGCATGCGTAGACTACTAACAGGGTGATGCCTTGCTTCACTAGATCTGTGTGTACAATCAAGTTTCACATTATCAACCAATACAAATACGACTTGGCTTAGTCGTGTCTGACTTGACACCTTTCGTCGGAAAGCGATACAGTCCATGTAACCACAAGTCTCTCTTTTAACTCGTGCTAATGCGAAGAAATGTCGGATAACTCGACCGAGCTGCCTAAGTCATCATTTCAAAACAGAGCACTATGGCCTTAAAGTCTTGCGATTTCCAACTTCTTCTTATATTTAGAATCTCATGCATAGGGTCAATACTGCCTTCATGACTGATGTATCTCAGTGACTTCCAAGGCGATGATTAATATTATGACCAAGGATCAAAATTTATTTCAAAATAGCCATAGCGGCCGAGACGTTTTTGTTTTAGGTTTTTGTTTTTAAGGAGGCTCAAACGAATCAGCAATGAAATTGCAATTATAATGCTTTGAGGTGTTTCAGAATGTTTTGAGATGTTTCAGCATATTTTCACTATTGTTTCAGAATATTTCTAAATGTTTCAAGATGATTAGGTATATTTTGACTCATTTTGGAATGTTTTGAAAATAAAGTCTTAATTTTTTAATTGTTTCTATGTTGATTTCAAAATTTTTTTAAAACGTTTCTGTTTTCTAAGTGATCGAAACAATGCACTGAAACAAAATTTTGATCCTTGATCGCGACCTTGAATCATATCCACAATTCAATTAGGTTTGAATGTCTTCTACGGTAACGAGTTATGTAGCACAGATACTTCGTTGAGGTCGGCGTACCCGTATTGGATACGATATTCGTTGGATACTCAAGGATACACCTCCTATATATCCGATAATAATTAAATATTAGGATACTTCACGGATACTTTTATCTTTAAGCAACATATATAATTTTTGAGTTGAATTTTTAACATTTTCTTTCGAATTCAAATACAATGCAATGCAATACATTAACAAAAATTCATACTACTTCAAAGACACATGGATTTTTTTAAGTATTATCTATTATCTATAATTACATGTCAAACGAGCATAAAATAAATCTATTATATTATAGTCTTAGCAAAAATTACTTTTAAATAAACCGACTCGGTAAATATTAGCTTTGATTCCTTTAATTAATTACTCCACTTTGTGAATATACCATAATGATACGATATATGTTTTCTTGAAACTTAAAAGAATTACTAATTTTCTTTACTGTGTTAAAGTACTGCTAAAATATATAAGTATTAAACTAGTTGAATAATAAAAATATTAAATATATTTTATTATAATCGTATTTTGACCGTTTCCGTATCCTTATCCTATTTTTTTAGATTTTGTTGTATCTCTATATTTGAATCGTATCGTACTCGTATTCCATATCCGTATCTGTGGTTCAGAGGTGACGAGCTTCATTCTCCAGATTTGGCTGCTTACTGCATTTTGTGGTTTATTACGGAAATAAGGTTATATGAAGATTTTAATGTGCGTGATGAATGGGGCAAGGTGTTTCTAATTCTTGTTTAACCAATTTCATAAAAGTCAGAACCTTTTTTATAATGTAGATTTTGTTAGTTTTGTTTGATTACAGTTGGTTAGTCACAAAAGATTCAAAAATCAAAAACTTTTGTCTACCTCAGGAAGAATAAAGAAATGAATCTCTGTCCTAACTGATTGGTAGCCACTTTGATTGTATTAATGCTTTAAGTGGTAGAACTCATAGTTGTCAAATCGTGTATCGGAAGATGTATCGTAATTTAAAAATAGTGTATCGTATCGTGTATTATAAGATACGTGCAATTTTAATTTTTAAATAATTATTAATAAAATATATGTATATACTTTTGTAAAAAAATTACAGACTCATAATAACATAGCATTTCATTAATATTTCACCAACTATTTAAGTTCCCAACATAGTTCAGTAATATCAAAATGCAAAGTCCTCTAATTCAAACTTTTAACATCAACTGTCAGAACAATCTTAATATTAATAAGGAATTTTGAATTCAGGTGAACAACATTAACAATAGATTTTATTTAATTTTTTTAAACCATAACCACTGCAGCGACGTTGTTTCACCAGTTATTAATTTAAAAATAAGTCATAGGGTAAAACAATGTCATTTCAACCCCAAAAAACCAAAGAAATAAAAAAAAATAAAAAAAAATTGTCATGTATCTGGGTATCTTATGAATTGTATCGTGTATCGTATGATACAGTACAAAAACGATACAGAGACACGATGCGTATTGTTTTTCAGGTGTATCTGGACGTATCGTACGATACTAATAACTATGGTAGAGATGGTTTGAGAAACTTTTTATCCTATGAATGATATCAAGTTAAATGTATATGCTAAAGCTAAATGAATAAAAACATGCATATACATACACACACACATATACACATATACACATATACACGTGTTTTGTGTGAAAAATTTGCTAGGCTTGTGAGCAGAAGTGACTTGCAAATCAAAACTGGTCAAGAATGTCGTATTGGTGGTAAAAAGAGGTTAGGTACCAGATGGGTAGTTTGAAAAATGTATTACGAAGATGGTGAGAGTACAATACATCGTTCAACCTTCTTTAGTGGAGAAATCTGAATTCATTTGAGTCAAATGATGCTGGGGAGCAAAGGATGCGATTGTAGCGGTAGAATGGATTTATTTTGTGTCTGTGTATCTAGAGGGCCTGAGATTATAAGGATGGAAGAAGAGAATTAGAAGAAGAATCTTTTGTGGAGACATCTATCTGAAAAAAGACACTGGACAAACTGCTGCATGTGACGCTTATAGATGGCAATTTGTTGGAAGTTTTAAGTATTGGGTTGTGTATAATATGCTGCAAAATGACAATTTATGTGAGCCTTTTGGATTCATTTTACCTTCTATCCCATATGTAAACATTGGTCTCACTTTTAATGTGTACTGATGTTGTGTTATTGTTTTGTAGTGCAAAGGCGGGGAATCAAAAGAGAGGAGCTTATCTCTTCTGATCACTGCAGATGGGTACACTTGTTATACTTCTATTTTTTAAAATTTTCTTTGGCTTTTAAACTTCTTTACTTCATCGTTAACAGTTTGGCAGCCATATCTGTCAATGTGTCATAGTGATGCAGCTTCATGGATCTGTTTTCGAGCGAAATGTGGATGGAGAGGCAGCACACAAGTAAAATATTTGCTTATTTTGTTTATTTTTTTTAATTTTCCCACATGCTAATACAACTGGATGTGAGAGTTGCCTTTTCAGGTGTGCCCATGTGTTTGCAGGCCTTTGCAGGTGTTAAGTCAACTTATGGAAAGACGAACCAAATCCCAAAAGTTAAGCAAACAAGAGAAATTGTAGAGCAGACTTTGGGGTTGGAACCGTTGTGTAGCGAGGTAGTTAAGCTTCACTTTTGTGCTACCTTGCCTTTGTTTAATCAAATTTGATGATTTTTTAGATGCTACAAACACTTATTCCCCCTTTATTTTTTGTGAAAATTGGTCAAAAATACAATCTATATACCTTTTAAGTTAAGAGGTCCAGGCATGACTTTTTTAAGGTTTAAAGGACAATCATTTAAATGTGTTAGGTCGTTAAGTCTGTTCTAAAAATGAAAAAAATTTCAATGACAAAATTACCCTTGTTATATTATAATTTTTTTTTCCAAATCTGATCTAGGATACCGTCTCTCTCTTCTACACGTTACTCGTTTCTCCTCTTTTCTCTCCCTTCTATCTTTTGTAACTGAAAAATCCCCCCTCTAGATTCTCTCCTACTGCAACAGAGGACTGGAGCAAAGTCTATTACTGAGCTGGAAGGAGACAGACATAGAAGAGTGAGAGATGATGGTGGCGTATATCTACAGGAAGAATATATATTATCATCAACCCCTTTGTTCATCTTCTCAGCTGTAGGAGTCTGAGAGTAAAATGCACAGAAAACCTGCTTTTAGGGTGCACTCCATCTAATGTTGCAAATAAAGCTTCATACAGCTGGCAACAAGAAAATCTCACCTAAGTTGCTGTCAAAGTTATGATATATATATATATATATATATACATACATACATACTAGAAATTACCTGTGGCTGAAGGCACTGTACAATATAAAAAAAGGCAATTACAAAAAATGAGAATACATTGAAAAATCACTTCATTTCAAATCCATGCATCCAGCTTTCTGAAGAAAAAAATTTCCCTCAAATGAAAGTTTTAGTCATTTTGAATCATGCCTCCATGGATAAATTAATGCCAAAGGATTTAATTAGAACTCAAACATCCATCAACTCTAATCAAAGAACAAACTATTCACAAGCCTTAAGAATCCTTTACCATAGAATACACTACCAAAGGCAAACTTCACGCAAACTCAAAACCATTATGAGACAAAAAAAAGAAACACATTAACACATGCATGTCGGCTTATAAAAAATGAGGAAAAAACCTTGTGCTGCCTTATAGGAACTAAGTATTCTCGGCTACTCCTTCCTCTTATTGCATGTTCTTCAGCATCTTTATTACCTTTTTTCTTCCCCGATAAAACTCACAAATAGTCAATAAATATTGTGTATAGGTTTCTAGGATTCTAATTTAATGCTTTATGTAAATTGCTCCTTCGGAGGGAGTTAGATTAATGTTGAAGATTGTTTGTAGTTGGTGAGCCTAAGAAACCCAAATTATAGTCAAAATGATATATTCAGTGATCAAGCAGCTGCAAAAACATTAAAAAAAAGAAGAAGGAACCAAGTACTTAATGACAAATCGTAACCAAGCGAGGCATATCATAATCTACGTAGAGATGAAAAGAATGATGGAATGACATAATTCATTGAAGTAAATGAGGGTTTAATTGAAAGGGTCTGATGAAACATATGCTTGCGAAATCATAATTGAATACCTTGGCATCCAATAACTAAACTTCAATGTGAAAATGGGGGGTAAAAAGGAACTTCAGACAGTCGCATATTATATTAATTGCTGCTAAACTCCCCTTTAATCCTATCATAAGCTTCTGCATAAGTTTACTCAATTTCAAATGTCTCCACAAATTTAGTCCTATCCTTCAACCAACCCTTAATGGTACTTAAACCATTACAAGTTTACAACCTAATTTTTAGTCATTAACAACCCTTTAAAATTGATAACTCACTTATGGAGTGATCGAAAGACTCCAAAATTTCAGGCCCATGGCACATGGGTATATTTAGAAGTTACATACTTCTTGGAAGCTATAGATTTAGGTTGGAGGTAAACCCACAATCAATGATCAAAATTTTGTTTCGAAATAGTTGAAATGTTTGAAACATTTCTATTTTGAAGGAGACTGAAACAAATCAGTGATGTAATTGAAATTTTAATATTTCGAGGTCTTTCATAATATTTTAAAGTATTTGCACAATTATTTCGGAATGTTTCAAGAAATTTCAAGATATTTTAGTATATTTTGACCAATATTTTTGGAAAAATAATTTTTAATTTTTAATTTTTTTATTTTTTATCTACCAACCTCTGATAGACAGTCGGATTTCTCAACTCCTCACCTTCAACACTAAACTTCAGGTTTGAAATCATGGGTGATGATGCCGGTTTATACCCCAGCATTCTAGTGTCTGAGAGAAGATCCAAAACATACTTTCTTTGAGAAAGAACAACACTCCTGCTGCTAAGGGCAATTTCAATCCCAAGAAAGTATCGCAGAAATCCAAGGTCCTTCACATCAAAGGCCTTCCCAAGGTCTACCTTTATCTGTGCCGTCCCTGAGATATCATCTGCAGTAATAATAATATCATCGACATATATCAAAAGTATGACACACTGTGTAGAAGTATTCCGTCTAATAAAGCAGGTATGATCAGAATGATATTTAGTGAACCCCAAACGTACGACTACATCACTAAAGTGAGAGAACCAGACTCGTGGTGATTGTTTCAGTCCATAAAGAGACTTACGCAGTCGACATACCTTTCCAGCACTCCCCGTTACTACGAAAGTTCGGTGGTGCATCCATATAAATAATCTCATCCCGATCACCACGAAGAAGCACATTCTTCACATCTAACTGATGAAGAGGCCAAGAGTACTCCGCAGCCAGAGAAATAATCAATCAAACAGTAGTCAATTTTGTTACAGAGGCAAATGTAGTATAAAAATCACGATTTGGTATCCGAGTAAAGTCTTTCACCACAAGCCTAGCCTTGTGACGATCAATAGTACCATCCGCAAGAAATTTCAGGGTGTAAACTCAATGACAACCAATAGGCTTCACCCTTGAAGGTAAAGAAACTAGATTCCATGTATGATTACGCTGAAGACCGTCAATCTTCATCTGCATGGTAAGAGCTCACTGGGGCTTCCGCATAGCCTCTAAAATAAAATGAGGAACTGACGTATCTGATAAGACCATGCTATAAGCTCGAAATATAGGAGATAGATCACCATAAGAAACATAAGTAGAGATCGGATATAAAATCTTGGCGGTTTAACCATAACGATCAATTGGACGGCGATCACGCCGTGGGTAACGACGTCCTAAATCATCATCATCCTCTACTGACGATGTCTCAGCAGGTAAGTAACTGACTCAGTACCTGCAATCTTATCAGTACTAACAACAGGTGCATCAATATGCTAAACAAACTGAGAAGTATTACTTGCATCGAATGAGTTAAAGGAGACATCAGGAGGGGGATGATGGCGAGAGCGACGAACATAAACCTGCAAAGGAGGAGAGACTGGTGACTCTGTACTAACAGGAATGAGGGATCTAGAAAAGGAGAGATTGAGGACTCTGTAGTGATTGTTACCAATGGCTCTTGACTCTTGCGGTAACGGAAAATTAAAGGAAGTATCAACTAGAAGAGCAGACACAGGACTAGAAGAAAAATATGGAATATGATCAAGAAAGGTAACATCTAGACTGTGATACATACGCTGTCTGACAGGATCATAACACTAATATCCCTTAGATTGATGATAATAGCCCACAAAGACACAACGAATCGCTTTATCATCAAACTTATGACGAGTAGGAGACCAATTTTGAACAAAACAGATGCAGCCAAAAACACGAATGGGGACCGAAAAAAGTGTTCGCTCAGGGAATAAGACTTGTAAGGGAGCCCTATGCTGAAAAATATGACTAGGTGTACGATTGTACAGAAAGGTAGAAGTCAACATGGCAAAATGCCAATAAGATTTTGGTACTCCTATACCTCTAAGCATACAACGTACCATTCCTATCAGACTTTTATTTTTCCTTTCAGTAACTCCATTTTGTTCAGGAGTATATGGACAAGTGAGTTGTTGAAGGATGTCCTGAGAAGTAAGGTGAGACACTAAGGCATCCGACACATATTTTTTGGCATTATCTGATCGAAGAGCACGAACAATGACATCAAATTGTGTCTCAATCATCTGGAGAAATTGAGTAATTATAGGAAGTACATCGGACTTCCTATGCAAAAGGTAGAGCCAAGTACGACGAGTATGGTCATTTATAAATGTCACATAATATCGAGCACATGACAGAGCAGTAACAGGAGAGGGTCCCCAAATGTCGAAGTGTATTAGGTCAAATAGCTTGGGTGACTAGTGCATAGAGGAATATAATTGGTCCAAACATGTTTCGATAGAGAACATATAACATAGTCAAGTTTACCACCAATACAAACATTGCTCAAAGCGGGAAATAACATACATAAATATTTAAAATTTGTATATCCAAAACAGTTATGCCACAGCTGAACAGTTTGTGACGAAAAATCATAACGACAAGTACTAGGTTAAATACTAGCATTCAAGCTAGGAATAGATAAAGTCAAAGTAGGTGGAGGAATTGGTGAAACTAGAGGTGAATTTTCTAGATAATACAACTCATTTCTCTTATGTCCCCTGATAATAATCCTCATAGTACTCAGATGCTGCAAATAACACGAATCAGATAAGAACACAACCGCATAATGAAAATCTCTAGCTAACTGATGTACAGATAATAGATTCATGGTCAACTTTGGCGCATGAAAAACTGAATGTAATGTAAAGCCATCGGAGAGGCGAACTGTGCCCCTACTAACAATAGGGGCATGTGTCTCATCTGCAAGTTGAACTTGTGTATGTAACTGTTCGTAAAAAATGATGACGTGATGGGCCTCACTTGTCATATGACCATTCGCACCCGAGTCCAGCATCCAAAGAGGAGACGGACTGGTGCAAACATGAAAGGCATGAGATATACTTGTAGTGGTGACCGTAATAGAAATTGGTCCCTGAGAAGTCAGGGCGGACATAAGTATATGCAATCGGGAAGTAATAGCATCCATATCACTCTGCCAAGGAGGAACAGTAGAAGCAGGAGTAGGAGCAGGAGTAGGAGCAACGACAGTAGGTGGTGGTATCTCAACAAGCAACAGTACGACCACGAGGAGATGACTTAAGCTGTAGATGGAACTTCCAACAAGTAGCCCTGAGATGTCCTGGTCAGCCACAATAATCACATTGACGAAAATTTCCTTGTCTGCGTTGATCTGGGGCACCCTGACGGCGTTGATCCGAGTGTTGTCCACCACTGACTGAGGATCTTGAACGAGACTTGGCAGTAGCTGCAAGGGCCAGTTGGTCGGTCGGAGGAGTCAAGGCCGCAATTGGAAGTGATGTAATACGGACGCGGTGCTCATACTGCTGAATCATCGTATACACCTCATAAAGAGACGGAAGCCTCATCATCGACAAGATCTGTGAACGAGGTCCTTCAAACTCATCACGAAGTCCCATAAGGAAATTGTGAATTCTATCCTCTTGTTCTCTAGAATGCAAGAATGCTGCTCCCTCGGGCTCTATCTCAGAATAGTAGTAAGAGGATGTAGAGTCTCATACTCAAGCCACCGCTGGGTCAAATAGCCATAATAATCCTGAACGGTCATATCTCTCTGTCGAGCATATGAGAGCTCCGGAGAAAGCTCATAAACACGAACTCCCCGTCCTGACTAGGAATACATCTCTGATAAAGCGCTCCATAGCTTTGGAACAGAACTATGAAACTGATGAATCCTACAAACAGATGACTCTATTGAGCCACATAACCATCCAAGAATGGCGCAGTTTTTAGAGAACCACACAAAATATCCAAGGTCGGCATCAGCTGATTTTTTGGGAAGATTCCTCAGCCAAGCAAGCTTCCCTACACGACCTAGGAAAAGCTAAAATGAGTGAGACCACTCAGCGAAGTTGCAATCATTCAACAACTGTGCCGTAATTTTTTGAGAGATCATGCTCGGCAATGCTAGTAATGTAACTGTGCCAGTAGGTACTGTATACTGGTCAAATATAAAAGTGGAAGAACCAGTAGATGTCTAAATGGTAGAGGTGTCAACAATAGGGGTCTCAAGTCACTCAGTAGTAGTCATATCAACAATAATACTAGGGCATCCGTGACAAAAAAAAGATAAAATAAGAGAGAACAATATACCTTCATTCGAACAGTAATGACAGATAAAGAAGGTCCAGAAAGATCCCAAATAAACAGTTCACGGTGCCCAAAAATCCAATAAAGATAAATAAGTGATCGATTGCATCAAAAACAGATCACAGGAGAAGAGAATCCACTCCCTTCTAAAAAAGTCCTAGATACTGCAACTTGGCAGCATTGTGATTCTACCGAAAAAGTGATCCGGCATTGAGCTGGACAACGACCCAGGTTGGGACTGGGTCGCTGGTTTAGGCAGTGGGCTAGTCTGGGTTGGGTCGAATAATGGGTTGTTGGGCTGGAGTGGTCTGAGTTGAGTTGTGCAGTCAGTGATAGGCTGGGTCGCTGGTTGCTATTTTTTCTATTTTGGTTTAGCTTATCTAATTTGGTTTGTTGGTTTGTGACGGCTGATAATATTGGTTTGTGGCTGTCGGTCGGTTTGTTGTCGGTGCTTGGCTGTATTGGTTTTTTGGGTTTGATTGTCAATAAAGATTAAAGGTTGAAGTTTGCGTTGTAGGCAGGTCAGTCAGGTTTGTGATTGCTAGGTTTCCTGTGTAGGCAGTCGGTGCTTTATAGAGGCAGTCGGTGCAGTGGGTTGGTTTGTATGTGTGTTATACTGGGCGGTGGATTATGCTGGTCGGTGCTATGCTGGTTTGCTTGTTGCTGTTGTCGGTCGTTTTTGCTTCTTGATGTCGCTGGGTGGTTTTGCTGTTGATGTCGCTGAATGGCTGGTTGTTGCTGCTGATTATGGGGGAGGTTAAGGTTAGGGTTAGCGTTTGTGTTTGACTCTGATACCAACTTGAGATAGATGAGAATAAAAGGGATACAAACTAAGTGGAGAACTCGTGTATATATAATTAAACAATAAAGATACAATAAGGATAAAAAGGTAAAACGACGATAAAAAGGAAAACCCTAATAAACTAGAAAATCCCTAATAAACTAGGCTATAACTCCAACAATATCCAAATTAGACTTTTTAATAGAAATGTTAAAAACATTAGAAAAATTAAGTAACAATATCTACGGGGCTATTTTAAATTTAAGAAATGTCCCTTTCCCAAAAACTACAAGAAATAACAAACACAAACTCGCGGTTGGCTGCAAAAGTGTGAGAACATGTTGAATAGGCAGGTTGAACATGATACAAAGAATACAATTCAACAAAAAATTCAACCCTAGAGTAATCAAACTTAATAATGCGAACCTGAAGCAATAGGCATATTAAAGTAATCACCCAATTAAATAGAAAACCACAATTAATTGTTACCATCAGAAAAATAATTGAATCGACCGAAAGCGGATCAATTTGTTCCTAAGTAAATGCTTACAACTTTGGACACCATTTATCAATTGTCTGCACCAGCTATAAGACATGATCCATAGAGAGGGTTAACTCTGTTAACACTTCAAGAAAGATAGAAAATCAAACTAACATTGTCAACACTGTAGAAAATAGAGAAAAATCATATGACAGTAGTTCAACATAATCAAAATTTAATGAAATCAATAGAGAGGGCTTTAGCTTTTAATCTTGGATTTTGGATCTGTGAAGTGTTTAGTGGGTTGTGGTGTGTTTTGGTGGCCAAGGGAGATGGGTGAGAGACTGGGACTCCAAAGGATTCAAAAAAATAATTATGACCACAATATTTCAAAGTACAAGTGCCCTCCTACTTCTTCCAAAATTAACACTAAGAAAAATAATAACAAAATACATCAAGAGGGCAAATACTATAAGATGATACAAGATGCTTCAGGTTCGTACAAGGTAAAGATAATCTTAGAGGCGAAAACCCCCAAAAGTTCATTAGTGTTTTGTTTTTTGCCGAGAACAATATAATGTACAAATATATAACAATAGTAGCCATGTCAAGTAATCTTAACATAGGAATACACTACTTCAGCCTAAAAAATTCCACTTGAACACAAGAACGCATACTTGCAACTTACAAGTAAAGACAACAGTTTCCAGTGCAAAAAATTCTAAGAGAAGAATGCTCATATTTAATTTATTCGGAGCTATTGGAGCGGGATTCACTTTCGCTGCCTAGACACCGCCAATAGTGATGCAACCACTGCCCAGTCACCACCAGCGACAATCACGTCCTCACTTTTTTCTCTGCACTGCTGCTCAGTGATCGCCATCACCAACCAAACTCCTTTTTTAATTGTAATTGATTTGTTATATGGAACTTAAGATTTTGTAATTTTAGTATTGTTCAATTTGGGTGCTTCGTAATTTTAGTATCGTAAATGTAGTGGATATTGTTCAATTTGTGTTTTCTATTTCTCTCCTGTTAAAAGCTAATGGAATAGTTGACGAAGTGGTAATTGAGGAACCCAAATCCACTCCCAAAATCACAAGACTCGCAACACCTCTAATTTCTCACTCATCTGTTACCTAGAATCATAGACTCTGACACTTTCGATCACATGACTAGTTTGCCTATTATAATTTTTTTACTTAATGATGAAGAGGAAGATTAGTACAGGGCATGAAGTGGATGATCTCTATTATTTTGATCATCATCTCGAGCTCCTTAGATCTCATCTTTTCCATTTCAGTGACATTGTCTTATTGATCATCTATCTTTCCAAAATTCAAAGTGACAAGTTCCTAATCTTATTCATGTGTCGTTTCTGTTTTGTGAAGTTTGTCAACTTAGTAAGCATCATCGTGTGTCATTTCAGTCGATAGAGTCAATAATACTATGTCCAGCCCCTTTGAGTTAGTACATTCTCATGTATGGGGTACTTTAAAGAATATTTCATCTAATACATTTTCTTATTTTGTGATATTTGTGGATGATTATTCACATGTGACTTGGTTATTTCTCATGAAAGCTTGTTCTGAATTGTTCTTTATATTTGAAACATTTCGTCAAGAAATCAAAAAATCAGTACAATAGTCGTATTTGCATTCTACGTTATGATAGTTACTTTGACCTTTTTTCTACTTATCTTTGTAAAACTGACATTATTCACCAAATTTCTTGTGTCCACATCTCCAACAAAATGGTGTAGTTGAACTTAAAAATCGTCATTTAATAAAGGGGACTTGTGCATTTCTATTTCAAATAAATATTCCTAGATTTTTTTGGAGCTATACTGTTCTTATTGCTTGTCATATCATCAATCGTATGCCATCTTCCATATTAAATGGGCATAGTCCACATTCTATCGTTTTTCCTTATTCTCCTTATTTCACTTACCTCCTAAAATCTTTGGGTGTGTTTGTTATGTTCTCCATTCGGGCTCTGACTTTGATAAATTTGCTCTTTGTGCAACAAAATGTGTCTTTCTTAGTTATTCTCGCACTCAGAAAAGTTATTATTATTGTTATAGTCTTATATTTCGACGATACTTTACTAATGCCGATATCAAATTTACTGAATTGGTTCCATATTTTACAAATCCCACTCCTCTACTAGATCTTGATGTTGATCAATCCCCCCCCCACCCCCACCCCCC
>CM042188.1:8813972-8833141 GCA_023539305.1 Ilex asprella | reverse complement strand
CCTCCACCTTTTTCACTATCTCTTTCAGTTTTTCCCCCACCATCCTCTCCTCCACCCCTTCATGTGTATTCTTATCGCCAGGGGCAATCTATTGAGGTTCTTCACTTGTCTTCCTTGACGCCTTCTAATCGGAGTCCCCTAGTCACCTTTGATTCCTTGTCCATTGCCCTTTGTAAAGATACTTGGTCTTATGTTACTCACCATCCTATTATTAATTTTGTTTCTTATGATGCTTTGTCTTCTGTTTTCTCTTGTTTTATTTCTTAGTTGTCTACTATTTCCATCCCTAAGACATTATAGGAAGTGTTATCTAAATAGATTTGGAGGAAAGCTAAGGAGGTTGAGATGGATGCCTTACATTATAATGACACTTAGGGATCTTGTTCTCTTACTTATGGATAAAAGACTATTAGTTGTCGATGGGGGTATAAGGTAAAAGTCAATCCTGATGATTTTGTTGAACGTCTGAAAGCTAGACTTATAGATAATGACTTTACTCAAACTTATGATATTGATTATGAGTAGACCTTTTCTCGTGTTGCAAAGATTTCCTCTACTCGTGTATTGATTTCTTTAGCTACTAATCTAGCTTGACATTTGTTTTAGTTAGATGTGAAAAATGAATTCCTACATAGTGATTTAAGAAGTTTACATTTGTATCCGCTAAAGATCGTTGTACGGTTTAAAGAAGTTGTCAAGAGTGTGGTGTAGTAAGTTTTTAGAGGCTGTTCTAGAGTTTGGTCTTATTTGATGTCAAATAGATCACTTTGTCTTCACAGACATATTGTTGCAGGATACATTATACTTGTTGTGTTTGCGGATGATATTGTAATTACTGGTGATAACTTTGATGGTATTGTGAAATTGAAAATCTTTCTATAGCATCAATTTCATACTAAAGAGTTAGACAAACTTAGATACTTCTTGGGTATTAAAGTTGCTATATCTAAGCAGGACATTTATTTGTTTCAAAAAAAAAAAAAATGTACTTGATATGCTAGAAGTAGTAGATTTAATAGGTGGTAGACCAATTGATGTCCCTATGGATTCGAATCAGAAATTGTTGGTGGATCACATTGCATTATTTGAGAATCCAAGTCGTTATTGCATGTTGGTTGGCAAGCTGAATTATCTCACTATCACCCTACTAGATATTGCATATGCAATTAGTGTTGTGAGTTAGTTTATGGGAATACCAAGAATACCTCATTGGGATGTAGTTATTCGTATTCTTAGACGCCATGAGATCCTGGGCTTGGGTTGCTGTACCGAATCAATGCATATCTTAAAGTGGAAGGTTATAAAGGTTTGATTGAGTTGGTTCTCCTTGAAATTGAAGATTAATTACTAGATATTGTACCTTCTTATGAGGTAACAGTGATCACACACTCTAGTGCAGAGACTAAGTATAGAGTTATGACACATACAAGAGGTGAGCTAATGTGGTTACTACATTTTTTCCAAGAAATTGGTTTTCCGTTTCAACTTCCTTAAGTTGTTTTGTGATAATCTGGCAACTCTCCGCAATTTTGTCAGTTTAGCATTCCATGAAAGGACTAAACATATCCAAGTTGATTGACACTTCATTCGTGACAAAATACTAATTTGTGAAATCATAACATCATTTGTGAAATCTGAATACGAACTCGAAGATATGTTCACCAAATCATTGAATAGTTCTCATTTGACAGTCATTTTTTTCAAGATTGAATTATATGATATATATTGTCCTGCATGAGGGAGAGTGTTAAGAATATTGGTTGCATGAGGGAGAGTGTTAAGAATATTGGTAGTATGTTTTCACTATTTCTAGTGTAATAAGTATACCTTTCTTAGGGTACACCAGTCTTTTATGTTTATATGGATAACTATAAGTATAAGTTGGGAATCAAAGATAGGATAGGATTTTACTTCTCTGTCTCTTCTCATATTTTTCTTAGTCCTTTCTAAACTTTAAAATTATAAATAAAGCTTTCATTTCTTATAAAAAATTTAATTTAATTTTTTTCTTATGTTAGTTGAAACTCAATTAATCAAGTATCAGGGTTTAAGTGTTGGAGAAAGAAGGAGAAAGAAGAAAAAGAAGAGAGAGAAAGAGATTGAGAAAATTATCTTAGTAGATTGATATTGATATAGTTATAATATTAGAAAAGTAGAACATAATAGGAAAATGAATAATAGGATAGTAGAACAATAGAAAAGTAACATAATAAGAAAGTAAATATCTAACACTCCCTCTTAAGCTGGTGCATAGGGATAAAAAATGCCCAATTTGGAACAAATGTTACTAATGGTGGACCGCGTCAATAATTTGGTAAGGATATCACCTAGTTGATCACCAGACTTTACACAAGGAGTAATAATCTCCTTTCGTATTAAGAGATCCCAATAATAATGAACCTTAATGTGTTCGGTATGCTCATGAAACACTGGATTACTAGCAATAAAAATGACAGCTTGGTTGTTACATTGCATCTGCATAGGAGGCAGCACATAACACCCATCTCATGAAGTAAAAAGCCTTTAGCCTTGCTGGTCTAAAGTCATGACAGTGCCTCTTTGTCTAAGTGGCTGAAATGTTAATTTCTTGGTAATGTCTTGTGACTGATATTTGCTCGTGTAGTGGGTCATATCTTTACTGTGCTACCACATTCTTCCCAACAAAATATGACAAGCGTCCATCGACACAGTGAAACACAAAGTCTTATTGTTGAAATTATCATCCAAACTAATTTGACTGAACAGCCAAAAGTAACTAGCACCTCATTTCCCCCTCGAAACCATGCACCTTTGCAAGGTTTAGGATGGCTCTGAGGCTCTCAATTGGCTTTTCAACTTCTCTACAACTTCTTTAGAACTGCAGTTCTCACTGCTACCACCATCAAGGGTAACATCATATACCTTGCACCACAAAATACTCTAGCATAGAAAGAAGTGTGGTGCCTCTAGTCTTCATCTTCAATCTCTGGTGTTGTCATGATTCCTCAAACCACTAACGATTACCCTTCTACTGGTAAGACATCCACAGTCACCTCTTGATTAACAGATCCATCATAAATTGACTGTGGAGCCTGGACGTTTTTGTCCTGAAAGGGCCTGCACAAACCATGACATATCCTGAATTATACATCTTATCGCTGCATGTCTGTGATTTGGACCTGCTGTCCTCTTCCTCTGCGTCCTCTTCGACCATGAGCAGCCATGGGAATGCATCAAATTTTCCTGCGATAGCTATATTGAGGCAACAAAGACCTAGATCTCACCAGAAAACAACCAGAAACAAAGCAGACAACAGATAATAATTGATATCGAGCACTGAGAGTGCTCTAAAACTGTATAAGAATCAAGATGAGTGCAAAATATTGTGATTCTAGAGCCTGTGACAGATCAAAGAGTTGCTGAAATATGAACTGCTGGGTAAAATAACAAAAGTCTGGTTAGTTGTTTGGCTGATATTTTGATTCCTTTAATCTATTCCATGGCTACCACAAATCACTAAATCTTTAACGACCCACGATCTAGGTATATCGATCTCAACTATGGTGGGTTCGCGATTCAGATCACCAAAATGGACGACCCCAAATTGTAATACTAACCCTAAATCAATTCACTTTAAAACATGTAACACAAATATAAAATACATATTAATTGACTATATATATATAGATTTATAATTATATATTGTTTTAGATAATAGAAAATCAAGTACAACTATAAGATAAATGATAACTTAGTGTTTATAAATGTTCTATAATATATAATGGTGTATAGTAGTGAAAACGATCTACATAAGAGTTCTAAAACAAATTGTGACCCAAAATACCGTACCAACTAAACGTACCTTCATTGTATCACGTATCTAAGAATGTATCATACCATGTACTCGAACCCGTACAACGTACCATAGCATCTCATGATCCAGGTAACATTGATCTATACTTTGGCATCTTCATCGTGAATATGATTGTGTGCTGTGCCAATGTGATGGATTTGATCATTCAAAGCTTAAATAATAAGAGATCATCCTCCATTTGCAGGATGTTTGCAGCTGTTTTCCTTACATGTTCGTGTAGGTTTGGTGGTATATTGATAGTGTTGAGCAATCTAGAACTTGTAGTGGCAGGAGTCTCATGCACTGAGTTCTCTTTTTTATTTATAATGTTGCACAACAGAAATGAATTCCGACTTTATTTGTGTTTCAGCTACAGGGATACTTTGCTGAACGACTGATATCGAGGCAGACATTGCAGCGGAATACTGTCATGCAAAAAAGAGTTGGTGATCAGGTGCACAAGCTATTGAATTAAGAAAATAGTGCCTTTATCTAACTTTTTTTGTTCACTCGATGTTGTCCAATTGTGTAGGTTACAGATTGAAAATAATTTTTCAAGCTCTGTGGCTCTGCTTTGAAACTTCCACTGTGGACCAAACATAAATTATGATGGTCCTCTTTATTTGTTGAATGCTTGATCCCATGGAAGAAAAATTTACTACTAAGCTGCCCTTTTTTTGTAATCATTGAGAGATGAAGGCCATTTTCTTAGATTGTTACTTCTTTATTGTGGCTAAGGTGACTTGCTTTTAGGACAAGTCAAATGGTAGGTTCTGGGGTGAACAAGATTACTAAAAAAGTATTTGGGGACCATTGTTCATCTTACTCACAGTGCTAAAATGACTAAAGCATGTTAACTGAACATTGCCTAGAGCAAATGTCAAAATGACTGGTTTTGTTATCAGTATTAGGTGCAAAGGAGTTGATTTCTAGATTCGGGTAGTTTTTCCGGTTTTGTAACAAACCCTCTCCCCCTCCAAAAAAAAAAAAAAAAAAGAGAACGCAAAAAGAAACCTAGCATATATACCAAGTACTGGAAAGCAAAGAAAAGGAATCTTTGAAAATTGAAAGATAAGATGATAGAACTATGGTTTTCTCCTGCCCATTGACATTCTCCTCAGTCGTATGGGTAGAGAAATACGCATAAGTTAGTGAGGGAAACCGAGAGCCTTTATTTTCGTAGTCTGAAAAAATTCCATTACAGTTGCTTACAGAATGATATAATTTTTCTGTGGACTAACTTTTACAGCTTTTAATTCACAGATTGTTATTGCGTTTCCTTATCGACGAAATGGAGTGCTTGTGAGCTGCAAATACCGGGATATCACCAAGAAGTTTTGGCAGGTTTTTGTGGCAAAAGCTGCCTTTCTTCTTTTAATCTTTGGATTGGGTATAAGATAGTATTATTGATCTTTAAATGTAGTATTAAGCAAGCATATTTTGATTGAATGGCTATGGCATCAATTAACTTCTTTTAAATTATTGAGTCCAGTGCTGGTGATTTCAGTTGTTTAACAGTGGCTTATTTTAATGATCAAACTTTATGTTACCAAATATTTGTATGAGTAATCTCCATTGGGAATAGCAATCCCGCCTGATCAGAGGGCTTTCCAGAAGAGGGATCTCAAGTAATATTTTTTGAACATGGTTCTAGTTTCTTTTTGCTCCTTTTTTGGGGCTACCTTTTTTATTGACTTTCCTACGTTCCCTTGGATATGAATTTAGAAACTTTCTTTTTGTTATAATAATATATCTATTTCTCTATTTGACAAGTTTTGCCTCATCATGTCTTATTTTTGAAGTATGGTGTTTAAGTCATTTTAGAATTACACTATTTCAGTTGTCATCACTTATTGCTGTAATTTGCAGGAAAGAGATACTGAAAAGATATTCTATGGACTGGACGACATCAAGGGAGAGAGCGATATCATCATCGTAATGTCTTTATGATGGTTTATCCATTCGCCATCTTGCTGCTTATGGACAATTGCATAAATTTTATGCATGATAACTGTTATCTACATTTTTGATTACAGGTTGAGGGTGAGATGGACAAGCTTGCAATGGAAGAAGCTGGCTTTAGAAACTGTGTGAGTGTACCTGATGGTGCGCCTCCATCAGTCTCCACTAAAGACTTGCCATCTGAAGAACAGGTCTCTGCCTATCTTATGTTAAATTGGCAAAATTTCCTTTCTCTTCAAGTTTGAATTGTTCAAACTTTGGTTTTTGCTTCTTGAACGTGTTCTTTAATGGTAACATTATGACCAAGCAAGAGTAGGAGAAATCAAGCAAGAACAAAAGTTTCTTGCTCGTTGTTTCTCAATATAACCTGTCATTCTATTTTGAAGTATTGCATCTAATCCTTCTTTTATGGATTTTGTAAAGCTAGGATACAAAGTATCAGTATCTTTGGAACTGCAAAGAGTACATAGAGAAGGTTGGTTAAGTTGGTCTGCTTTTATTTTCGTTTCTTTCTTTTCCCCTTTTGTTGTTAATTATAGAAGTAGTAATTGCTGAAGTCAAAGGCATCTGGTTGTCCATTCTTTTGATAGGCATCACGCATAATACTTGCAACTGATGGAGATCCACCAGGTCAAGCTCTGGCCGAAGAACTTGCACGCCGCCTTGGAAGGGAAAGGTTTGCATAAATTTGTATACTTGTGATGCAGCCTTTTAAATTTCATGATTCATGAAAACAATATTTCTTGCAACGGGTTATCTTAGTTGACACTACTTTTTTTGGTAAACAGATGCTGGCGGGTCAAATGGCCAAAGAAAAATGACTTGGATAATTTTAAAGATGCAAATGAGGTTTGACACCCATATTTGCACTCATCATTTTATTTCTTTTTCTGGTTGGAGGATTGAACATAAGAGCTTAGCAACTTTCAACTTTTCTAATGGTAGATCTTAAACTATTTTTTGTGGGCTTGAGCTCCTGACCTCTAACATGCGATTACTTGTGTGCTTGTGTACCACAAGGTTATAGGACCTGTTGTTCAGATGTGCAGGTTGCATACTTTATGGTCGCATGTGAATTGAATGCCAGGGAAAAAATTATGTCTATTTATTATTACGACTATCTATTTATGTCTCTCTTTCTCACTCGGAATACATCCTATCTTTTCACCTTAGTAGTCCTATGCATAGTCAGTACTATAGCCCCAATCATGGCAACTAATAAAATAACACCAGGAAACAAAAACCAAATGGAATAGTAGATACTCGAGAACCATAATCTTTCCTAGTGTATCCAAATTGTAATCCCTGATTTGGAGTTGCTTTTTTTGAATTTGAATTTTGACATAAGAAAGAAGCGTAAAAAATGTCCCAATCTACCATCAAATCTTCTTTTTTCCCCCTTTATTGCACCCTTTTTAGTTGGTCTGTGGGTTAAGTATTTTTCTGGACCTCCCTATAATGCATTCATTATTTATAGAGTTTGTCATGGTTTATGCAATTCGGCAATATCATATATGTTCCTATTGATATAGCACACAACTTATTTTCCATTGCTTTGTATATTTGTTGTTTGTGATCTGTCAATTCAGAATAATTGTTCAGAACATTTTGCTGTCATGCTCAATAGTTAAAAATTGTTGTTTTTTGGATAAAAAATTATCAAACTCAAAATAATTTGTTGTTGAAAGAAGGATAAAGAAAATTTTACTTATTTAATGTTTACAAACTGGCGGACATGCAATAATTTCCCATTGTATCTCGGTATTCGTTCAAGATGGCTTGGTATTCATGAGCATGATAGTTCGTTTAGTATTCCTGTTTTGAAATCATTATGCAAACACTTTGGAGTTGTTGATCTTCGTTAATGTTTACCGAGATTAATGTCATCACTCTCAACTCTGCCTTTATTTTGTATTTGTAGGTGCTCATGTTTATGGGACCTGATGTTTTGAAAGACGTCATTGAGAATGCTGAGTTATATCCTATAAGAGGGTTGTTCAGTTTCAAAGATTATTATGAGGAGATTGATTCCTATTATCATCAAACTCTTGGATATGAACTTGGGGTTTCAACTGGATGGAGGGCATTAAATGAATTATACAATGTGAGTCTACTTTGTTTGATCTCTTGTATTTCTGTTTCTACTTATCCTGCAGCTTAAACTTCACTTTCCCAAAGGAATATTCTAATTTGTATACTTGAGTGATTGAGTGAAGTGAATGGCATGAGTAGTCAAGGAGATTGTGCTGTAATAATCTGTGGAGTTGAAAGTAGTTAAAAACAATGGCAATAAAATGTGCGGTTTTGGAAGAAGAGGAGAGAAAGAGAGGAAGAAAAAGATTAAGAATTGAACTGTTGTGAATGGGCTTCTAGTACCTTACACCATCTTATTTGTATCAAAAGATATTGGGGTAGTTATAATATTACCCTACTCTAGGATATTATGAATAGTAGTAGAAAAAGGAGAACTATAACACTCTCACTCAAGCTAGATCATAAAGATAAAAAGTGCCCACCTTGGAGCAAATACTACTAAAGGTGCACCGAGCCAACAGTTATGTAAAACCACTTCTTTTTTGTTAAGGTGTCAAGCAACAAGTTTACCACTAAAAAATGTATGGTAACCAGAACTAGATCGTCTATCAATACAACTACTTACTAGTTGGCATTAGAAAAACCAGTAATGGTCTAGCATAATAACGACCAATATAGTAATCATTTGCATAGTGCTCCTTTTAATGGCAAAGAATACGATAAACGGCGCTTAGTGAAGCTTATGAGGAGCATGCACGAAATGATTAATCATACTAATAATACATATCAATGTATGCAATGATCAAAATTTCGTTTCGGTGCATTGTTTCGGCCACCGAGAAAACATAAACGTTTTGACATGTTTCGAAAACGTTTCGACCCGTTTTGAAAACAGAATAAAAAAATAAAAAATAAAGAATTATTTTTTTAAAACATTGGTTGAAATATACCAAAATGTCTTGAAATACCTTGAACCATTCCGAAATAATTGTGCAAATGCATTGAAATATAACAAAACATTTTGAAACATTATGGAACACTTCGAAGTATTAGAATTTCGATTCTATCATTGATTTGTTTCGCTCTCCTTGGAAACGAAAACGTTTTGGATGTTTCGATCGTTTGAAAATGATATTTTGATCCTTGACAATGATCAAAATTTCGTTTTGGTACATTGTTTCGGTTATCTAGGAAACGAAAATGTTTCGACGTGTTTCAGAAACGTTTCAACCAGTTTCGGAAACAAAATGAAAAAAATAAAAATTATATTTTCAAAACATTTGTTGAAATATATCAAAATTTCTTGAAATATTTTGAAACATTACGAAACAATTGTGCAAATACATTGACATATTTGAAAATATATCGAAATATTATGAAATACCTTGAATTATTAGAATTTCGATTCCATCATTGATTCGTTTCGGTCTCCTTGAAAACGAAGACGTTTTGGACGTTTCTAAACGAAATTTTGATCCTTGAACCAAACATGCGTTGATACTTTCAGGCCATACAATGCCTCTTCAAATGACACATTAATTGTTTCTTCCTTTTTTTGACGTAAAAAAGAAACATTTCATTGAACATGAAAAGTAATACAAGAGGGATGAGAGTCTTAACAATATACACTTCCTATATAGATTTTCATATAAAAAATGTTTTATATGAAGTTCAGTGTTATTTAAGGCGTAAAGCGGTTCAAAGCGGCCAAGACTCCTAAAGCCTAGGTGAGAAGTGAGAAGTGAGAAGTGAGAAGCGAAGCGAGATGTTTTACCAAAGTGAAGCGAACAATTAAAAAAAAAGTAAATATTTTAGTTTAATTACTTCTAAACATCTAAAAAAACGCTTTACCAAATCAGAATCATCAACAGAAAAAAAAATCAGACATCAGCAAAAAAAAATTAGAATCATCAGCTCTCAACAATTTTTTTTTTTACAGAACTATGTTTCTATTAGACAGTAGAAACGGGGGAAAAAACAGAAGCAATAGAAACACAAAACAGAAGAAAGAAGAAGAATCAGAATCATCAGCAGAAAAAAAAATCAGACATCAGCAAAAAAAAATCAGACATCAGTAGAAAAAAAATAAAAATAAAAATCAAAAGCAAAAGCAAAAAAAAAAATTACAGTACTATGCCATTATCAGACATCAACAGAAGTAGGGGAAAAAACAGAAGTAACAAAAACAAAAGAGAGAAGAAGAACCAGAATCAAAAGCAGAAAAAAAATCAGACATCTGCAAATAAAAAATCAGAATCATTAACAAAAAAAATAATAGAATCAGAAGCAGAAAAAATAAATTACAGCACTATCAGACATCAGCAGAAGCAGGAAAAAAAACAGCTGTAGCAGAAGACCATCTGAGAACAAGAAGAGCAGAAGAGAAAAAAAAAGAGGTGAACCAGAGAAGAAAAATAAAAAGAGGACCAAAAAATAAGAAACAGTAGCAGCAAACACACAGAAAAAGAAGAGAACCAGAAGAGAAAAGAAAAAGAGGATAACTAGAGAAGAAGAGAGCCAGAAGAGAAAAGAAAAAGAGGAGCCAAACTTGTCAACATCGAGGAAGGAGCTGACGAGCAGCAGTTTATCGGAGAGGAATGAGCAACAGTCGATTGGAGAGGCAGGAGCAGCAGTCGATCATCTGATGTAATCCTGAGCACGATTAGGGCTTGAGGATTTATATTTATGGGATAAGGGGATAATTGGGTGTATAAGTATCTTATAATTTTTTTTCTAATTGCCCCAATCCAATGGTCCACAATAAAAATAAAACACAAGCTCGCCTCGCTTAACTAAGACATTCACTTTTTCGCCTTTCGCTTAATCTTAAGGTGCTCACTTTTCCCTCGCTTCTATCACATTCACTTCGCCTATGGTGTTCAAGGAGAAAAGACCTCGCTTCGTCTCATTTCGCGCCTAGATGAGCTTTTCAAAACATTGATCAAGTTGATGTAGAGGCCAATTGAAACTTACTATGATAGAAGGGAGAATTCTAATAGAGTTCAAATGCTCAACTGGACAAATTGTGTGACAGTAATCCACGTCATATGTATGGATGTAGCTCTTGACAATCAATCATGCCTTCAATTGCTCAACATAATGATTCAATAATCTTTTATAATGTGTACCCAACCACAAATAACAATTTGCTTATGAGTAGAAAAAAATGTGAGATTTCATGTCTGATTTTGTTGTAGGGCTTTCATTTTTTCACTTATAACCAGTTTCCATCTAGGAGATGTTAACGCATTTTTTAAGGTACTAGGACAAAATACAAGAAAAAGCAATGATGCAACACAACAAATTGTTGAGGTAAGTTGATGGAAAAGGAAAAAAATTAGAAATGGATTGCGTTGTATGGTTACAAGTACCTTTTCCTAATACAACAGACAAATTGAAATAAGATGACATAGATAACGGCTTAGGCGGCAAGGAGATAACTCGAAGCAGTTGACTTTGGCACTGACATAGTATCCATGAGAAACCAAACCATAACATTAATAACTTTTCTGAGTACGTGAGTATTCTAAAAAGATACTTGAGTGAGTGGGGTTAAGAGTTTTTCATAACTAGGACCAAGAAGATGGACAGATGCAACACAACCAAAGATACGAGTAGTTAAATCAAGCGGTGTTGTATCAAGATAAAACAAGAAGAAAGGGGACGTGCTGTAATGGCAGACGATATACAATTAATAAGATAAACTGAGGTAACAACAAAAGTCCAATAGTGTTTTGGCATGTACATGTTAAACTTTAAATCATGGGCAAACTATAAGAAATGATATTGCTTACGCCTGACAATGCTATTTTGTCCTGATGTATATGGGCATGTAGTTTATAAATTTACCACGGTGAACACTAGTATCCATAAATGATTGAATGTGGTCGAGCATTTTCAAAATGAAATACTTTAAAACATCTATCAAAGTTAACCAGAATCTCGTTATAGAAGGTGACAAAAATCTTAGGCAATTTAGATCGATTTTGCACACGAAATAACCAAATCATGTGAGAGAAGTCGTCGAGAAAGATCACAACATACAAAAACACAAAAATTTCTTTTTATTCTTGTTGGACCCTAAATGTCTAAATTAACAAATATCACAGATTAGATTGATTGCCTATAGGACTACTAGAAAAAGAACTACGGTGATGCTTGTTGAAATGACAAGCCTTATATTCTAACAAAGAAAGATGAATCAAATTAAGTGACTGGTGAGGCTTGGGTTTACCCCTCTGCAATGGAACAGATGTTGCAAATTAAGTTTTAGGGTTTTGGTAATAAAAAGGAAGTGTAGGTATTATGGAATTATGTATTCATGACAACTCTGTGGTGTATTTGGATGGAGAGAAATGCATGAATTTTCAATAACCGTTTCTTTCTTTTGAATTTGTATGAGAAATAATTGTTTTTATGGCTTCACTTTGGATTAAAGCCACAGGAAGCTTTGGAAGTATTCTTTTATCGGATCTTCAACAGAATTGACTGGCGACTTTATATTAGTTTTTTTACTGAAGACTTTTCTTTGATGTGTATCTTGTTTTTATTCATTTTGAGGATATCTTATCCTCAACATTGTAATTCATTTTCTTTTATCTTCAAATAAAAGAAAGAATGAATCAAGTTAGGAATAACTTGATGTAGCTTCTGTCACGCCCCAACTCTAAGGGCATGACTGACCGTGAACTATAGATCAATAACATATGGAACACGTAAGCCTAACAATTAAACTAATAATATAGGAATGACAAATAACACTAATACTAAATTGATTTCATGTCAATATGTCACAGTCAATATACCTAAATCTGTTTATCCAAATAAATAAAGATGACAATACGATATATGCTACGGAAGTGACAATACTATTAGTCCCCAATCAATTCTCTGAGTCTGCTATCGACACTCCAATTTTTTACCTGAAAAAATTTTATTTTAAAAATATGAGTTAAAAAACCCAGTGAATGGAAAGACGCATATTCAAAGTAGCTGAAAAGTATTTTTGGCATACGAAATGTAAATCAAAGATTTGAAAAAATAATTTCACTAAGATAATCAATTTCTCAAGAATAACACAATCGGGTTTCAACAAGATATACCACATCGGTGAATCATATCATAATGGTGAAGATTGTACGATATCCAATAATCGATGAGAATCAATATCAAATACGAAAAGATCTCAAGATTGGATCCAACATCATACTTAGGGTCACCATAGCCTCACCTGGGTCTGTTCCTTAAGACGATCTGGTGAAGGTCATCAGGACACACCAGACACTGTTCTTTCAATCGTTGAGCACTAGGGTCACTTCGGCCTCCTCGAGTCTGTTCCCTAGTGGCCAGAGTCACCACAGCCTCTCCCGGGTCTATTTCCTGGACTTTTAATCTTGGTCCCATTCATCATCACAAAGTCCCGCCAAATAAATAACTGATTGAGTCACAATACTTCACAAAAGAATTCATTGTATGTCACTAGTATTTAGACACATAGTAAAATATTTGGTAAAAGTAGTAATGAACAAACATGATGTATCTTTTTTAAAATGTTTAGGGATACGATTTTTTTTTTGAAAATACGTAGCATGCCAAACCACTCACCTCAAGTCCAAATGATGTGCATCTTGAGTGTTGCTTGTTACCCAATGTCTTTCCTTTTTCTCACAATTTTCTTTCTCCTTTGATGAGGTGCTATTCCTTCCTTCTTTTCTCTCTTTTACTCTCTATTCTTTCTTGAAAGTGGAAGACTACTTGTGTCCTTGTATCTTAATCCAATCTCAAATGCCGTATTTATAGGCATCATAGGATTATTCTAGAATATTGACATGTGACATTGTTAGGGGAGATTCCCTAGAATATTCTACCACTTCTCCTCTCCTAGATCCTTCTTGATTTCAAGCTTATTTTGCACATGTCAATTTTACAAGTATCTAGATTCTTCTATAATATTCTAAAGTCTTTTCCAACCTTTTAAGTCCTTCTGGAACTTTTCGGGACATTCTAAATCTCTTTAGAACCTTCTAGTATTTCCTAGAACCTTGTAAAATAATCTAGACTTCTCTATATTGTTCTAGATTATTATAGGTTATTCTTGAACTCTCTAGAATCTTCTAGAACTTTTTAGAAACTTCTCCAACATTATAGATTTTTTTAGACTAATATAGATTTTTTAAAAAATTTCTCCCATATACTCTATATTCTTCTAGACTATTTTAATTTTTTTTTAAAAATTTTTCTTATTCTTTTCAAGATAATATTCCCTAACTAGTTCCTTGCCAAAATGGAACGGGGTATTACAGCTTCTGCAAGAAAGGATGATATTAATATAGAATGTCACTAGAGAGGAGATGTGGTGGCACTCATAGTAGGAACAGAATCTTCGTAATTGAGGTAGCAAAGATAATTTTGCTCATAGTTATCAAATCGTGTATCTGAAGACGTATCGTTTTTTAAAAATAGTGTATCGTATCGCGTATCGTAAGATACGGTGCAAATTTAAATAAATAATAAAAACATATGTATACCTTTGAAAAAAAATCATACACTCATAAAAACATTACATTTTAGTAATACTCCACCAACTACTCAAGTCATCAACATGATTCACTAATATTATAATGCAAAGTTCACAACCATAATTCACTAATTCAAACATAGTTTATGAAAATAGGATGCTGGTGATGTCACTGTTTCACAAAATTAAAATTAATCAAAATTCAAAATTTTTATACAAATATGTATATTTTTGTATAAAACGACGTCGTAAAAAAAAAAGTGTACGTATACTATTTTCAAGCATGTATATTTTTTGTATATATTTTCACAAAAAAAAAAAATATGATATGTTTGAATTGACATAAAACGAAATCGTAAAAAAAAAAAAAACTTTTGCACGTATCGGGCGTATCGTAAAAATGTATAGTGTATCAGACGATACGATGCAAAAGCGATACATAACTACGATCCGTATCGTTTTAGGCCTGTATCGTAACGTATCGTACGATACGTATCGCGTATTGTACGATATTAATAACTATGATTTTGGTTATGCTCCAAACCATTTACCTTCTTCATTTAGAGCCTAGTTACAAGATTTCATTAAAGCCCTAATGATCCACGATCTGGATGCATCGATCTTAAACAAGGTAGGTTGCAATCCAAATCACCAAAATGTACGACCCCAAATTGAAGTACTAAACTTAAATTGATTTTCTTTGGAACATATAAAACAAATATAAAATACATATTAATTGACTATGTATATATAGATTTATAATTATATAATATTTTAAATAATAGAAAATCGAACACATATGTGAGATAAATGTTGTGGTAATTGACTTAGTGTTTATGGATGTTCAATAATATATAACGTTGTGTAGTAGTGAAAACGATTTAAAAAAGAGTTCTAAAATTAATTGCGACTCAAGACACGATACTAGTTAAGCCAATCCCTATTGTATCGCGTACATAAGAAAGTGTTGTATAGCGTAACTATACACGTATCACATACTAAAGAGACCCACGATCCAGGTAATATTGATTTAGAGTTCCTCAACACAAGAACACAACAAGACAATCACTGAACTTTGTAAAGACTTAGTTAATGAACACATAACATGTTAAACGGAAATGAGGAACCCATAGACCAAATTTTAAAGGTATGGACTAAGTAGGATGTAGATCACTAGCCCCTTGGCCTTGGTCGAAAAGAACCATAAGCTAATTAGTTAAAAGAATGAAAATTATAAAGTAGTGAGACAATACTAGACTTGAGCATTAGCTCCCAAACTAATTATTCAAAATGGTGAAGCAAATTGGGCATCCCTATGTATAGAGTTATCTGCATTAGCTATAGTAGCAGTAGAGGTAGATAATTGGGGAGAAAGGGAACACGATTGCTGGATGAGTTGACTAAGCTGAGAAGTCAGGTTTTGATGAGAACTAGAAGTAGATGACTCTGAACAATCCATAGGTTTGATGCAACGGAGAGGGTGAATCATCAGAAGCTTGATTTTATTGTTAAGAGAGCTTGTATCCCACAACAAGTAATTAGGACCAGTAAAGTTAGTTTATATACTTGAGAGGCCACTCTATCCATTGCCAATTTGTTTTGGGTTGGAAGCTCTAACAAGCATATGTTGGCCTCTTATACTTATCCTAACATTAATATCACTACGTTCTATGACTACCTTGTCCTTCACGACCAAGTCTTCTACCACGACAACTACCACCTTAAGTTGTATGATGACTACTACCATGATCACCAAGATTACCATCACTAGAGATCAAGGTAGATGGCTCCTATGAAGGAGAAGAAACCTAGCAAGAGAGGTACGCTGAAGACAAGAATAAGAATTGGTAGTCATTGGTAATGGTAATGTCTCACTGGCTAAAATTTTATCTTTCAACACACTATACTTAGAGTTAAGACTGGACAATAACAAAGCAACCTAAAACACTTCATGCTACCGTCACCGTATCTTTAAATACATGTTCAATGGTTGATGAAGTATAAGTTCTTCTCTGGTTGATGAAGTATAAGTTCTTCTCACAAATCTTTCAAAACACCATAATGCGCAACTACAGATATATCACACCTTGTTTTGCATTAAACATATACTCAAAAAGCTCATAGGTCCATGATACATTATGTTCTTCTGTATACATCTTCTCAAGTGAGTCCCATGTCGTCTTTGCTATGTGAAGGAGCTGAATATTGAAGGCTACAAACGATTCAGTACTAAGCTAATAATTCTTACTTAAAGAAATCTTCATATTCTTTGTGAGTCTGAGAATGACTATTATTATTAGTTAAATACTTAAGACTTTCCATTCTGCATGTACCAAAACTTTTGCCAAGAAATAGGAGTAGCAATTACTGCCATCATGGAATGGATCTGTCTAGTTTTCAACCTTTGACATCATCTAAGGATGCCATTGTCAAATCTACAATCAATTATACAGAAAATCATGAACAAATAAACCCATCATAGTTGTTAGTATCGTATGATATGTCATGATATAGGGGTAAAACGATACGGATCGTAGTTTTGTAGCGTTTTTGTGTTGTATTGTCCAATACACTATACGTTTTTACAATACATGCAAATATATTTTTTTTTTACGGAACGTCGTTTTGTGCTAGGTAGACTAATTTTTTTTTACAGAACGTTGTCGTTTTGGGCTAGGCAGGTACTCCAACAAACATATGGTCCTGTGTAGTGGAAGAAATGATGTTAATTTATTTACAAATACAAATATTTTTTTTTTGTATCAAAATTTTTGAATCTTGATTGATGTTAATTTTTTAATTTATTTACAAAGTCCAGTCTCTTCGCTGTTTGGAGTTTGAATTAGTGAACTATGGTTGTAAACTTTGCATTATAATATTAGTGGGTTATGTTGATGACTTGAATAGTTGGTGGAGTATTAATGAGATGCTATGTTTTTATGAATGTATGATTTTTTTTCAAAAGTATATATATTTTATTATTATTTATTTAAAATTGCACCGTATCTTACGATACATGGTACGATACACTATTTTTAAAAAACGATACGCCTTCTGATACCAATAAAATACCCAAACCTAATACCTAGATGCCAAAAAACAGCTACAATAGTAGAAAACAGCTAGAACACTGACCAACAATACTGTCATGGGTGCCGAATACTGATTTCAATCAAGCGCAAAAAACACCCAAACATGTATGGGTATATCAGGTCACAACCTAGAAGCAAGGAGGCAACCAGAACAGAGCCAGAAAGATCGTCCAGTTGTCAACTTTGAGTCATGACTAAGGATTTCTTCCGCAATCACACAAACAGCCCAAACAGGGCTGGACATCTCAGATTACAACTCATCCCTAGTTGCACCCCTTTGGTGAGAATTAAAGCATAAAATGAACTCAGATTGTCTGAAATTGACATATCTAAAAACTTGACACAAAAATCTCAATTTTTTTTTGAAAATAGCAAAACCAATCCAAATGACTTTGTAAAAGGTAAAAGGAAACTAGCATGAATCAAAGTTGTAATAACTGCCCACCCACATTGCCCGTTGATATAAGCTTTTGTGTTTGCTCCGTGATGTGTTTTAGTGCAGATCTGTGGTGGTAGTCCATTGGCCAAGGCTTTAGACCGTGAAGTATGTTAGGCTGGAATCAGCTGAGGTCGAATTCCTCCCAGGAGTACTTGAACCATTAAAGAGCCTGAATTCTTTATCCTCTAGGGCATGTTGATGAATTTTTTTTTGCTACTTCACTGTCTTTTGGTATGGAACATAATGACGTGCAACAAGATCCGGTTGTTACTGTCTGGGGATGTATCCTGAGTGTACTACCAGCATATAGCTCTTGCTGTTTTTTGTCATAGTCCTATCAGAATTTCGTTAGTATACCGGGGATAATGTGACCCATTGTTTGAAAATTTTACTACTTCACGTCAAGATACAAGGATGCTATAGACCTGGGCGTTCAAGAAATAATAAAATTGTTTGAAGAGGAGAATAAGCTAATCTCCAAGGATCAAAATTTCGTTTTTGAAACGGTTGCAACGTCTGAAACGTTTTCGTCTCCAAGGAGACCGAAATGAATCAGTGACGAAATCGAAATTCTAAAACTTTGAGGTGTTCCATAATATTTTGAGATGTTTTATAACATTACAATGCATTTTCTCAATTATTTCGTAATGTTTCAAAATATTTTAAAATATTTTGGTATATTTTGACAAATGATTTGGAAAAATAATTTTTTATTTTTTTTATTCTATTTTTGAAACCGGTCGAAACATTTTCGAAACACGTCAAAATATTTTCGTTTCCTAGATGAATGAAACAATATGACGGAACGAAATTTTGATCGTTGTTAATGCTACGGATTAAAATGTCGTGTCGACACGTCCAAAACGTTTTGGAATTTCAACATACCGACACGAAACATGGGTTGAATCCCAAAATTTTAAAGTTTCGGTCGAAACGTCACTGTATCGGACCATTTCGGTCAAAACAGTACTGTTTCAATCGAAGCAGGTTGAAACACCTGTTCTGCCTTTTATATATATATATTTTTTATATAAGTAAAGAACAATTACATTTAATATCCCATTGCATTATAATTTTTTACTTTTAACTATACATAACTAACATTAATTTAATTTGAGACCTTTGATTATTTTTTTTTCTTTTTATAATTATTCTTTTATGTTATTATTATTTGTTAAATTTACATATTAAATAAATGCAAGTCATTTTATTAATTATAATTTATTTGTTAAATATTTAGAATTAAGTATTTATGTGTTTTAATCATTGTGTACACAATGATTTTAATATTAA
>CM042188.1:8789913-8811174 GCA_023539305.1 Ilex asprella | reverse complement strand
ATATATATATATATATATATATATATATATACATAGATCCAAGGAAAAACACAGATTGTTAGGCTGAAACCATCGCGAGAGAGAGAGAGGATCGGCTGAAACCATCGGCTGAGTGTGAGAGAGAGAGAGAGAGAGAGAGAGAGAGATGAGAAAAAGAGGAAAATAAAATAAAAGGAATGGGTTTTTATACTGCCAACAAAAAGTTTTCAATTTTAGTGTTAGCAAGATTCGAAGGTCAGACTTCATTTAATTGAGGCGCGAGTGTTTTTTTTTTTTGCTTGATGTTTTCAAAAACATCATTTTAGATGTTTTCATATTTTGCCATTGTTTTCAAAACAGAGCTGTAAAAAAAAAACGAAAACATTCACCAAACATATTTTGGCTTTTTTTTGGGTCAAAAAATAAAAACAAAAATAAAAAAAAAGGAAAACTAATGGTTACCAAACGGGGCCATAGTAACTGCCCCAATTTGTTGGCCAATGGGGAGGGCTTGGGCTTGGGCCAGAGGTGGTGATTGGCTCGGACTGATCTGAATAATAGCTTTTGAATAAAATTATGTTATTTTTATTTACCTTTTTTTTCCTTAGTTTTGAGAATAATTTCTATGCATAAAAAGTATTTGTTAAATTTACAAAACATTTTAAAACAAAAAGTAGTGGTCCTTGGTACGGGGTCTGGTCAGTATATCCTGGCCTTGAGTCCGGCCCAACCAGACAAAGAACATCAGGATGCTCTTATTTTGATTGGCCCGGCCCATGGAAAGCCCTTTGTGTTTGTGGTCAACAATATTGGATGGTAAACATGAGGCAAATCAAGTAGAATTTGCGGGTTTTGTTTGTACCATAAAGACTTCTGGGGACTAGCTCTGATTTAGGTTCAGTTTCCCATCCTAAATGCACTAATTTTTACTTTTTACTTTTTTCTCTTTGTAAAAGATTTCAAAAAATAAAATAAAATAGCATACTTCTAAATCCCAAAAGCGTATTCGTAAAAATATTTAGAAACGGAAGGGATAATGGGCAACGTTAAAAGCTTTTTTGTTAGGGAAATCTCTTTTGACCGGAAATTCAAAAATTTTTTTGTGCGACAAACAAATAAGTAATAAAACGTTGGAGTAATCTGAATTGATTTGACTCAAAAAAAATTTTCATTTCAAAAAAAAGTATTTTTGTGGCTTTGAATAGTAAGGAGGGAGTCGATTGAACATCTCATCAATTGACGAGAATTTCGCCTGCATCCGATTCCCAATTCTTGTTCACCCGGATGATTGTGTTGGGTGAATTGTGACGTCGTACGATCGTGTCGGGTGAGCAATAGTCGCTTCGTCATAATACTTATGGGCTAACGGGTCACGGGAAAAATTTACTCTTTGACTAAGACTATTCTAGCCCACTAAAGACTCCATATTAGACCCAAATGACGTCAATTGACTCAAATTCGACCCATTGAGCCTGGCAACAACTCATGTCTAGAAAGTCTTGAAACTCCTACAATTCTCTTATCACCTAAAATTTGATAAGAGAATAATGCGTCAGACCAGCATGGTACCAACTTACAACCAGCATAGACTGAAATCTATTCATTTCCGAGGTTAGATTTATGATGTCTCTTGTGTTCTCCCCTTCTCTTGGTTGCATGCTTTGCATCAGAGGGATTGTGCGGGCAAGTGAGTATGCTTGATGCTTTGGCTTCTAATAGCAGGTTAGCTCTATGGGATAAACAGATTTGCTGGTACAGTCTGTAGGACAATGGAGTATCTTTTTACTGTCCATCTTTCACCCCTTTTATTGGATTGTTGTGGGAACTCGAGAATTATGATTACAAGCCAGTATGATAAAATATTCATTAAGGTGTTCTTAACTTCTTATTCATTTGTGTTAGGTTTAACGAAGAAGTATGTTTTTTCTCTTTTTCTTTTGTCCCCTTGGTCCATGGTTGATACTGTTGGGTTCTTACTCTAGTGCTTCGTTGTTTGTAACAGAGTTGAATGTGCCCAAGCATGCTTGATATTGTTGTGTAGTGATGCAACTTGTCACCTTGAATACTTTGCATGTTGATCACGCTTATTATCTGATTCATAATTTATGTCTCTGATCCATAAGCTATGGTTGTTACTCCAAAGCTTTGTTTTAGTTCAAATGTTAGTATAAAGGCGTACTATCATCACCATATGTTTACTTCATCCAATATTCCATTTTTCCCCTTTTAGTTAGTGGGGGTCGGGAAGGAGAATGCTTTGGCATATACCTATGAGTGGAGATGTTAGGATGATATTTGGGAATGTCTAGCTACTGGGCAGTGGTTATGCTACCCTTTCACTCTTCTCACTGTCTCAAATGTAAGGGGAAAAACACAAAGTAATAGCCTAAAGAAGTACAAGTAACATTCTTTTACCTTCTATGACAGGAAAAAAAATAAGTACAAATAACATTGCACGTGGCCTAAGTACCCCAGACAATCTGTATGCTGCTTGTTATGTTTCATTTATTATTTAATTCCTTACATCTTTGTTGCATTGGAAATACTTCAAATTCAATTGAATGCATGTCAGTAAATGTTGTGCAGTATGCCAAGATTTATAGCCCATGATTCAACTCATGGACATGGTACCTGATACAAGTAATTCTTAAAATGTGGTCACAGAGAGATGACTAGATATGTCTGTATATGCCACACGTCACGTGTAGTGCTTACATTTATTTCTATTGTAGTGTCACAATTGACCTTGGTGGAAACTTCCTCTTGCCTCAATTAGGGGTTGTAATCGATCCTTGATCCATCTATGTATTTTAATTCTCAGGAGCATGGCTGTCAAAAAGCTCAAATAAGTCTGAAGTCTCCTGATAGAGCTTCTTTCTGTGCCCAGTTTCCTTTGAACAGCTTTATATGCTCAGTTGGTAACCCACTTATTTTTTTATGTGAAAAGAAACATGATGTTATTAAGTTGAAGAAATTCCAGACAAGGTGGATACAGAATCTAACCATTTCACAATAAGGAAAATAAACAGAACTGCAAGAGAAAGCCACAACACTAACCCCCTATTAATCACAACCGCATTCCTGTTTTGCTGAAGACAATTGTAGAATTTTTTATACGAAATTGCTGGATTGAAATAAATGCTAGAATTTTTTATGTAAGAGATGAGTTAGGGGGGTTAGTTTGGGAAAGAGTCAAGTTCTTGGCTTCTCTTTGGGCGTCAGTTATCAAAGATTTGTGAGACTTTGTAGTTGATAACCTACTAAGCATATGCTCCTGGTTTAGCTTACTGTTGCCAGCCTGCAGCCAGCATGTACTTCAAAGATGGAATTAAAAAAGGGTGGTCATACAGATACTTAATCCTCACTTTACCCTCTAGAATAGGCTGCTTGCCACAAGACCACGATCAAATTTTTTATTCCGAGGGGATTGTTTTACTTACTAAAAGAGCGGTTTCGGGGTGAATTATCCATAGGAATGGAGAGATTGGAAACAGTGTGAATCATAGAATTAAAACAGGGTGGGCTAAATGAAGAGTTCATTTTCTGGCGTGTTTGCTTTACAATACATACTGTAGGGCAATTAGGAAACATGATGTTCAAAAACTAAGAGTTGCAGAAATAATGATAAGATAGCTGTGTGGTAAAACAGGAAAAGATAAAACTAAGTGAAACAGTAGAAGTGACATCAATAAGAGACAAATTAAGAGTTTTGACTTGGATTGTATGGATATGTTTATAGAAAGAAGACTTAATAATACACCAATGAGGAAGAGTGATTTAAAACATCTCAATTATATTGCAAGAGGTAGAGGTAGACCGAAAGTAACTTCGAAGGAAATAGTAAAAAAAAAAAAATATAGCTCATTGTCCCTTGATAGAGTATAATGGGGAAACACCCCAAATAATTGGGGATAAAAGCTTTGTTGAGCTTAGTTGAGTTCTACAAATAATGCATGAATATGTACGTAGAGGATCTAAAGTACGCTAGCAGGTAGAAATTGACATCTGTTGTGTTATAGTTCTGTAGACACACTGGAAGCCAATATTTTTATTAGCTACGCTTTTACTTTTTTCCCCTGGGGATTGAATTTGTGTGGAAGAACTATAGGGTATGGACATTTACCTTGCATTTTTGACTTTGCATATTCTTTTAGTTTACAGAATTGACCAAGTGTTGAAAACTGTGAGACAAGTTCTTTCTGACATGTTGATTGGCGCTTGCCAACGTCGAGAAGTCTTCACATGTCATCAGCTATGTGTTTCTCAGAAATGTTATGCTCTAAAACTACTATTAACTTTTTCACCTTGGAAATTATGTTTTGTGATTGTAGTTAACTAATCCAGACAGTGGATGTTGTCGTTCATATTGTTGGATTCAAGGATTGAAATACCTTAGAGACCTCTTTTTATTATGCCAATCACATTCATTCTACTGATTTGTAGGTTCGGGATCATGCTAGGAAGCTTTTGGAGAAACATATAAAGAAACCTTTCTTTGATGTGAGGTAGGTTTGATTAGGAGTAGTTGTTCAGTATTTTAATTTGGGACTTCTGTTGTTTCCATTTTTATGTGGGAGACGTTTCACGGATATACCACAATAGAGTGGCATGAAGCCCCTTGCTTGCTTCCTCAATTAATTTAGGACTCTGGTCTGGTTATTGAGTGTAAGAGGGTGGTATAGCATATTTATGTAATATGTGATGATATAACCTTTGAAACAAAGGTTAGAGAAACCAGTTCACTTAGATTCAGAAAATCCTGGAGAGAGTGGAAAACATCAAATTGAACACAAAGCAGTCTCATCT
This sequence comes from Ilex asprella, assembly GCA_023539305.1. Classification (NCBI taxonomy): domain Eukaryota; kingdom Viridiplantae; phylum Streptophyta; class Magnoliopsida; order Aquifoliales; family Aquifoliaceae; genus Ilex; species Ilex asprella. The sequence continues at coordinate 8,806,389 of CM042188.1, read as the reverse complement.
CACCACCTCGTTGTACAGCTATTTCTCTCCACCCTTGGGAGCCCCCCACAGTTACTCACAGAAAACTGACTGTATATGGACATAATCAAACTCCACCGGGTGTGCATATGCTGTCATTACATAACTTGATTAAGTTCTTGGGAAAACCTCTTCTCATTGTTTGATTTGATACTCATCTCATGCACCGCATGCCTATTTTATTTTCATATGATTCAGTATAGGTAGCCATCAAGCAATGAACATATGTTGTCATTTACGGAAGTCTGAAGTCTTACATGAATTGAACTGTCTTCATTAATGAATATGCGAACCATATAGACACTGCAATTTGCCTGGAAAAAATAAACCTCACTAGTGTGTTCAAAACCTTGCAACATGCCAAATTAAACCTATAACATCAGTGCTGTAACTCACTGTCATGCTTCCACAGTTGTCATCCTCAACAAATCCCCATCGTAGTAAGCTTCCATTCTGGTGCAGCATCAGTACTCCAACTGTGCTTGTTATGACTGATATATTTGATTTTGCTTATCCTGGATAATCATAGATATGGAGAATCTGTCCAACGGATGAGTGTTGAGGATTTAGAGCGAGGAAAGCAGTGGTTAAGTGATACATTCTATCTCATACGGTAAGTTAAAATGTTTCAGTTGGCATGGCTCTGATAAAATATTTCCATGGGCATTCTTCGTGCTGTAAAACTATAATAATATGGTCCCATTCTGTAATTCATCTGATTCTAATGACGCAGTGGGACTCTGATCCTATTGTGCACTATCAAGGCTATTTTTTGTTTGTTTGTTGATGGTTGAATATCAAAGCTATAGATTTACTGGCTTTTGCCTGTCCTTGGTAACTCAAATTGATTTCACTGGAATAATGATCTGGAATGCAATTTGTCTTGTAAAATGCTGCTTTTGCTCGGGGCAATTAAACTTGAGTTTGTGGTCTTGTCTTAATAAAATAACTGTTGCTTGAAGCCAAGCAAAAATCTTTAATTCAATTATGTTGAACCCTACTTCTGATTTCTAAAAGATGTTATAAATATAATGGTTAAACAGAAACATACCTCCTAAGGTTTCAATCAAACAGCGAGAGTCCTCCTTCACGCTTGAACATACACAATAACCTCTTTGACTGCCAAAATTATTAGTGAAATTTCCCCTTTTGTCACATTTGTTGAAATCCATTAGCAATGATGTCATTATTATCAGAAAAATCATTGTAGTTTTCTTGACCCCATACTTCTGCTTCTCCAAGGTACTATAAATAGGAAGGTTCAACCCCAATTTACCTCCTAATTTTTCAATCAAATAGCAAATTCCTCATTCATGTTTGGATATATACAAAATCCTATCTTGACCACAAAAATAATTAGTGAGTTCTCCCTCTTGTCACCCTTTGTTGAAATCCCTTAGTGATGGCGTCATACTTATTAGTACTATCCCAAAAAAGCCCTCCCCTCTAATTAAATGTCATAATACACAAGTTTTAATAAATCCCAAAAAGGTATTTCCTTCACTTAAATAGCATATATCCCTATATATTACACAGTGTACAGAATAGTACTTGATGTACGGTTGTCTTGCAATACTACGCCATTATCAATTGTATAGGACACATACAACTACCATTTCACAAAACTATGCTCAATTTTCCATGACCAGAAAATGTTAGGAAATGATCGAGTATTTGTCAATTTACAATTTGGTTTTAGAATCTAAAAATTCAGAACATATTGCATACAATTTCTTGTAATTCTGTTATAATTCACCAAAACCTGTGCCATACATTTTCGGCATTTTATTTCTTGCATAATATAAACTAGTCAATTCGTAATGAAATCTTCTCTTCACTGATTTGATTTTAATCCTAAAAGAAATTGTTTTGTTTATCCAATTTGATTTTCTTATTTTAATTGGACATGGTGGTGTTTGAAGTAAGATGAATAAGAGAAGTTGAATTCTAGGGAGGGGTGGATAACAATGCCCAGGATAGTTAAAAATGAGAATATTGTAGGCTTATTATGTAATCATCCCCTAATTTATTTGACACCAACAGTTCTTCATGACATGATAGGCATCTGCAAAGCACAATTGAACTAGAAAGGAATGTAGTGTAATTTTAAATAAGGCGAGTAGTTTCCTTGTAATTAGCCTTTATATGGCAGCATCGTTTTGACTTGCTTAGAAATTTTTCTTTCTTTTCCAACTCGATTGGGATCTGTATTTGAAAGCTGAGCAAAAATGGGTAAGAAAAACAAGGCGGGAATCCTTGTTCATTGGAAAGGTGGGAGTTGGTTCTCTTTAGTCAAATCAATCTAATTTTAAACTAGTCGTCAAACATTTGGGTCCTCCGATAGATTTTAGATTGAGACAAAGCTCATAAGGTCAACCTACTTAGAGAGGAATAAGGAAGAAAATATTGAAATAAAGCATTCGATAATGAGAAATTGAAATCTTTCTACCATGGTTACCTTCACTTTGGGTATAAGTTAGATTGGGAAGTTTTAAGATTTAGAGAAGGAGAAAGAAAATTGGAGAAGAGAAAAAGACATAAAAGAGAAAAGACTATGTGCAGGGTAGTGGGTTAGGTCACAAAAGTAAATCCCAGCTTACACATAAACGCAACATCCCTCTTGAATTAGTGCATAGATATCCCTCTTGCCCAATTTGCAAGCTATAGGATTAAAAATCTTGTACTATGTTGAAAACATCGGTCAACACAAAGGGCATGCAAATCAAATTATGGTTTAGAATTTAGATTTTTCATAATGAAGTGCTAGTCAATCTAATGATCAAAATATTGTTTCGCAACGTCCGAAACATTTCCGTTTTCAAGGAGACCTAAACGAATCAAATGATGGCATCGAAATACTAATATTTCGAGGTATTCCATAATTTTCAAAATGTTATATTTCAATGTATTTTCACAATTATTTTGAAATATTTCAAAGTATTTCAAGGTATTTTGGTATATTTTGACTAATATTTAGAAAAAATATATATATATTTTTTTATTTTTTTCATTATGTTTTCGAAACAGGTCGTAACGTTTTCGAAACACATCGAAATGCTTCTGTTTCTTGGGTGATCGAAACAATACACCGACACAAAATTTTGATCCTTGAGTCAATCTCAACATTCTTTGTTCTATCATCCTAAACTATATCATCTGTAATGTTGATAGTGGCCTTATTATCAAGTTGTGCTCAGCAAAAGAACTTCCTAAAGCATACTTTTTCGGATCCAAATTTAGTTGTTCTTTCGAGGTCATCTTTTTGCATGGAAGAACTTGATTGTTTTAAAAACCATGGTTTTAGTAGTAGGTGGCATCCCTCTTAGTTTTGAGTAGGTGGAACCATTCTGTTTTGGTTTTTCTCTACATTCTTAACGGTGATCCAAGAATTTGCCTATTATTTCTTCAATTGATAATTTGATATAGAAAGATCGCCTTATTTTTTTCATTGCGGGTTCTTTCATCATTTTATTGAGGGAATATTATATCATTGTTGGACACTTTAAAAAGATTAATGCTTGTCATTCCATTATTCAAACAAACCCTTCAATAACTTATCAGTTGCCTTGCTTGAGAAATCACGATGTAGCCTTATAGGTCCATTATAATGAATTCCTAGCTCTCCTAGCAAGATTTGGAACCACCTAAGCTTATAAATTCCATGAGTCGTCATTCTGTATTCAATCACTACACTAGACCTAGCTACCATTGCATGCTTTTTGCTATGCCAATTGATTAGATTCCCTATTTGCAGTAGGCTGAATTAGATCATCTTCCATCCACTGAACTTGTCTGGTCTGAGTCAGTAATGACGTCTGGCTTCAAGTGATCATGATTGGAGAACATGATCCCCCTTATTCAAGCTGACTTGAGATATTTTTCCCAATCAGAATGGTGTAACTTGTGCACATTGTTGTAAACTATTTGTCATTATATTTCTTCTCCCTTTCTAGTTCTCATTGTTATTTCATTTATATGAAGCGGTGTGTGAGGATTGTTTTTTATGCTGTTGGTTGTTGAGGTTTATCCACCTTATTGCTACTTTGAATTAGCCTGCATGTGGCTTGTAGTTTGTTTAATTTTCATTTCATGCCTTCTTAAGGTTCCAAATTTTGTAAGCAATGGGTTATGGAACAGGTGTGAGAATGATAGCCTTCCAAGTATAAAATGGGTTCTTGGGCTTGCAAGGGCTGCAGTCTTAAGACATGGGGTGAATGGATTAGTGATTGACCCATACAACGAGCTCGATCATCAGCGTCCAGTAAGCCAGTGAGTCAGCTTACCGTTTCTTTCTTTTGCTTTGTTTTTCTATGATAAGTATTACACATGCTACCATGTCCAAACAGGATTTGAACCCTGCACTTCTCCATTGAGGCTGGGAAGAGACTTCAGATAACAGCCAGTGGTTATCTCATATATGTCTTCAGTCCTGAATTTATTTATTTTATTGTGTGAAAACTAAGTTTGCAAGTGTGTCTTAATAAGTGATTTGTGTCATGTTGAAGTTTGGGTATCCTAATAAATAGGTCAATCCCTACACCACATGATTAACCAATTGTGTCAAAATCTGTCACCCTGAAACAATCTATTTGGTACATGGGTGGCATGACATGACCCATGTAACTTTTTTAATAATTAGGTCATGTTGAGTTAGCCAGTTTTCACCGGTTAGAATGATTATATTCTTAAGTGATAAAATACACAATACTAATATACAACAAAAATATAGGATAGATAACGTCAATGTGTAATCCAAATCAGGAGTTAGATTTGCATCACGGTTGTATCTTGTTCGTATCATAAGGTGTCAATCACACTAATGGTGAAGACCTGAACAAGATGCTCTTTCTTGTTTCCTTTCAAGATTTTGAGGATTTAATCAAAACTCATAAAAGCAATGCTTTTGAGGTATGAAATCTTCATACTCATTTGTTGTGGCAGCGCAAGAGAAGCCCTTACTAAACCTGGTGGCTTTGTTCTTCATCTCCACCTCCACTGCAAACACACCACACACTGGTAAAATCTTGATTCTCCTTGAATATGAGATAGTTGTTCAATGCTGCAGCCATGCCATAATATTCTGTCACACCTGAAAATTATTTGATAACAAAAATAAGAGCAAAATATAGTAATTGTATCTCAAATATACGTCACGGTCATATCGTGTTCATATCATAAGTGTCAGTCGGACTAATGGTAAAGACCTGAGCACAAATACCTATAATGATGCTAACTTGTATATGACACAAACATGATTTGCCTCAACGTAACCCTGATAGCACTGTTCAAGTCGTGTTAACGGGTCAACTACAAAATTGTCACCTTAAGAGTAATTCTAATGGTAGGCTATTTGTTGTTAGGCCAACGTCGAAATTAGTATGATTAGCAAAACAACAACCTCCAATAGTGTGCTATTCATCATGCCAAATTAGCCTGACAAATGACATATATGAAAATCTGACGAAGACAAATGTTTGACCACTAATCCCCTTCAAATTTACTTTTTTTGCACTCACAAAAATGCCACATTATCTACTTATAATTTATTTTTGTATTCTATAGTGACTTTCAACTAAATTAATAAACAATTTGTTGAACCACCAATTACCACATTAAAATAGGTTTTTTATTGATGTTGCAGATACACACGCACACACTTGCTAGCTTACCTAGCCATCTTGGCTAGCTCCTCCAGTTTGATTGTTATTACTGACTTTATATGTCTGCTATCAAACAATGTAGGCAGGATAAATCGTGTGTTCCCTTCCTTCTCTACCAATACTCAACCTTGATCTCTTTGTTAGGACTAAATGTGTTCAATAAATCTTTATGGTGCGTTGTGCCAAGAATGACAGTTTTTAAATGCACCATTGGGGCGTTTATGACAAAATATTGTCTTTTGGCTCTGTATTATGCCAAACTATAGCGTTGGCATCCAATAAAGCACAAATTATTCAGCTCTCTTATTGTGCACCTCTTTGATTCGTTTAAATCCTCTCCCCAAAATCCCGATGTCTTCACATCCAAATGAAATATAAAATTTGTCACATCTTCTGCTCGACTTGAGAATTGCGCGACATTCTGACATTGTATATTTTTTATTGATTAGCAATGCACGATTGAAAATTTTTGTTGAAACATTTGACAAAATACAAATTGTGTAGCTACATTAGATATTATCTCATATTTATGATACTCAATTTTTTTATATTCTCTTTATAACTATAAACATCCAATAGACTCATTTTCTGTGATTCTTTCATTTGAACTACCAAGTAATAAGTTTTCTCGATTTTTTTTTGCCTTTCTTGTTTTTACTTTATGTATCAGTAATTTTTTATCAAGTTATTTTGATTGTGAATGAAGAGATAAGATAAATATAATCATTTTAAGGCATTGGAGATGATCGTGTATCAATGGAGTTGTTAACGTGTATTAATATTAGAATTTTGCAAAAAAAAAGAATAATATCATTTTTATATATCATGTTAATCATAAAATGAACATCCAAAAGTTTTGCAAAAATATAAAGATTTGAATGATATGTTAGAGATTAGTTTGTTATTTAAATAAAATGGATATAATGATAATTTGTATATTTAAATACAAAAGGACACGCTAGTATTTATAGTTTTTTATAAGGGTAAAATATTAAATCAAAAGTTTTCGTGTTAATGTAATTTTATTAGTAGTATAGATAAAAAAACAAAACCTTCATTCATTAAATAAAGGTTCATAATGGGTGGACAAAATATCCAATCAATAATGGTCCAAAAAAGGTGTTACATCAAAAGAAAAAAATATAATCCTATGTCACCGTGAGGACTCCCCTATCTACATGCAGCTATCCAATCAATAGTAAGAAAGTAAAAAGGCACATCCTTGAACTCTTTTGCGGTCAAAAGCCTACAAGGATTCCAAATACTTAGTTTATCCCAAAAAACTCCATTCTTTCTTCTCTAGTTTAAAAAATTATGTTATTTCCTTCCAACCAAACCACCCATAAAATTGTCATGACTACTCATTTCCATAAAATGGATACTCACAATCTTTCCCAAACACCCCATAGTTTGTCCCCATAAAAGAGTAACATGCTCCGGGAAACACTCAGCTCAATCTGAATTCCTCCGAGGCTCTAAACTACAATTTCATTTCCCCTGGGTAGTAAAAAAAATATAATCTACACTTTCACTAGTTTTCCAACACAACGCACCAATGTGAAGAATGACAAGAATTTGGTCTTCTTCTTTACGACATGGGACAAGTATTAATCTTTCCAAGAGCCATTGTCCAAGGAAACGTGCACTTTTGAAGGTACTTTAGCCACTTGAAATGAAATCATCTTGACACGTAGATAATCTAAAAAGACAACGATAAGACAAAGAAATCAATATTTCCAAAACCGAGAGTCACATTCTCACATGGTATATGAGAGTCACTTATGTTTCTCACTCTTGTTAACTAAGAAAATTCTCCTCTCAAGTGATTTTCCTATTAGATTTTACTGTAAAAATTAAGATGGTCACGTTCTAATTTTCATTATTGTTTTGACACAGAATATATCCTATAGGTGGGTTAAACCATTGAGAATCCTGTCTAATTGTAAAATTTTTGGGTCAACAACCAGGATTTGTAAAAGTAGAGTTGTATCAAGTACATCATAATCCTTTAATTTGGGCATGTCAGTTTAGCGAGTTTTTTCTAAAATCCATGGGCCAACACTCGAGAAGCATAGATATAAATACGAGAAACGGGTATGATTTGATATGGATACAACAATATTGTGTAACCAAACAAATGATATAGATATGACTAGGATTTGCCCATAGAAGTATATTTTTTATTTTTATTGTTACCTCATGACTTCAAAATTATAATTTTCAAAAGATTCTTTGATAAAAATTCCAAAAATACATATTTTCACTTTTTGAAGAAGTATAGATTGTGTCATTATTGGAGATTAACAAAGTGATGTGATTAATTAAAGGAGTTATAACCATTATTTATGTAGTTGGTTTACTTTGAAATACTTATTGCTATATGCTCTTTTGACATCAGATGGTAAATAATACTCTTTAAAAGTTGTATGAATATTTCAATGTGTTGCATTGTTTGCAACTTCGAGAGGAAAGGGTAAAAAGATCAAAGTGATCAATTTCACATATTGTTCAGCAAATGCACTTCCATATCCAAAGTATATTCATTGTGGTTACGTATCCGATGTATCCCCATATTGTGTTTATTATTGGATATGTGTAATACATCTCCTATACGTATTCTTTAGTATCTGATAACTATTGTATTCCATACAGTATTTGATGCGGAAACGTTAGCCTTAACGTGTATCTGTCACGCCTAGAACACGATTCCCTTGGGTTCGATGCGCGAACTCAAAAACCATCAATTTCAATGCATGTGGAGTGCTAATACTTTCAATAATTGATAAATTCCCCAAAATTAAATTACAATTGACGTCAAATATTACATATTTCCTCAATAAAAATTACAATATTTAATTCTTCACTCATTTGGATCATCCTCAATCGACATATATCCCAAAGTTAACTAGTATCAGAAGGGATAAATGGGGGGGGGGGTGAACTTGGGAGGTTCAGTAAGCAATTTAAAACAAATATATGGAGTTACAAGGTCAAAACGATAATCCAACAATCAGCCGTAAATCAACAAATAAAATGAGCATTTAGTACAAATCCCTTTATAAAATCATACAAAACCGAATGATTCAATCTTTCAAATTACTCATGACTTCATACTTGGTTCATGTCGGCTACATACTAGGTTCTACTCGGTACATCCCATTCTAAAACACACCCGTTAGAGTTGCAATCACATATCAAACAATATTTATGTCACTGAGTATGCCTGACGCATGTGCCAATAGGTCACAAGCATTCCACCCGTAAAATATTTTTTCGCACAACAAATACAAAGACATCAAACGAAAAGCCTAACAAACATTGATAATCAACGGTTAAACAGTGACTCAGAATACAATGATGATAGCAATAAAATGACTCTTTATAAAGAGATTTACAAATGTTGGCATAGTATAAGGTAAACCAGTTACATGAATTCGATCCAGAGTAATACCATGACTAGCATTCTTAGTTGATCTTGGTTCCATTGTTGACTTCAATAGTAATGAACACTAAAACGTACCACCCTTGTTAAATTCCCTGACAATGGACCCCAACAATCCTTGGTCTATTGCAATAGACTCTGTGTGTGTGTGTGTATGCTAAAGCCGTCACTCTCTCCCTTTTTTTTTGTTTTTTTGTTCTTCCTCTATTTTGATAGCCTACATACACATGAATATATACTGGGAGAAACCCTAGATGCACCGCCTCACACATTTGTGAATTGCACTGGCACCGTTTTCTTAACAAAAAATCATAATTTGACCCAAACATTGAATTAAGTATATTTCTTTTTTGTGGTTTATCACATTCTCTCCCCGTTAAAAAAATTTTGGTTCTCGAAACTCCTTATATGTAGATTATTCCAATATGCTGAAAATCTCTCCACAGTGCATTCATATTGAAACATAATTTAATTTTTACTCATGTTCTAATATCAAGTTCCCTCAACCTTTTGGTTCTATTCTAAGCACTAACCTAAGATAGTCAAAAAAATCAAATCCTTGCAGATTAAAGCCCAATAGGTTGTTTTATTTTATTTTATTTTGGTACATTCTTTTCTCTTTTTTGTTTCTTTGTATCCTTGAAATTTACAAGTTGAGCTTTGATCTTTTTGTACTATAAAAAAAATCTTTCTACTGTACATTATGATTTTGAGTTTTCTTTTCCTGCTCAAATTATTAGCATACACATATACATACCCACATATATAGCTAAAAGAATATCATTCCCACCATACTCACTTATTAATCTCAGTGTCTAAGAGTCAACACATGTTTCACCAAACTGGTTAGTTGTTTGGTCTCTTTTATATTCTACTCTAAAGTGACTAGGTGTGGTTACTCCTCACACACTTCAAAACTTACTTAAATCAGGATTAAGAATTCTTTAGCCTACCATGAAAATCTAGATTTTTTTAGAAACCTGCCATATTCATTTTCTTCTAATTAAACTTAATATTGTCCAATCCTATGTCATAGTCATTCTCAAATCAAGCTAGCCCACTTCTCCAAAGTTCCCATGTAACATCTAATCTCTAAGCTTTGATACCATTCTATCACCCCTCGAACTCGATTCCCTTGGGTCTGGTGCACGCACTCAAAGCCCATCAATTTCAATCCATAAAGAGCACTAATACTTCAAATAATTGATAAATCTCCCAAAATTAAATTTCAATTGACGTCAAATATTACATATTTCTAAAATAAAAATTACAATATTTAATTCTTCACTCATTCGGATCATTCTCTATTAACTTATATCCTGAAGTCAATTATATCTGAGGAGGTAAATGGGAGTGACCTTGGGAGTTCCGGTAAGTAATTTAAAACACAATATGCGAAGTCATAAGGTCAAATGATAATCCAACAATCAATCATAAAATCAAAAAATAAAATGAGTATTTAGCACAAATCCCTTCATAAAATCATATAAAACCCAATGATTCAGTCTTTTAAATCACTCATGTCTTCATACTTGGTTTATCTCAGCTACATGTTAGGCATTACTCAGCACATCCTATTTTAATACTCTTTCTCAGGGCCACAATTACATCTCAAACCATATTTGTGTCATCGAATACGCATGATGCATGTGCTAATAGGTCTCAATCATTCTATGGTTGTCATCAACAAAATATTTTTCACACAACAAATACAAAGACACATCAAACGGAAGCCCGAATGAATATCAATAAATAACTGTTAAACAATAGACCAAACTACAATGACGATAGCAGTAAAAAGACTCTTTGGAAAGAGATTTATGAATAGAGCATATTATGAGATAAGCCACTTACATGAATTTCAATCCATATGAATACCATGACCAGCATTCTCAATTGATCTTGGTTCCACTGTTGACTTCAATAGTAATGAACACTTAAACATACCACCACTGCTAAATTCCATAACAATGGACCCTAACACTCCTTGGTCTATAATAGAAGACTATCTCTCTCGCTCTCTCTCTCCCTCTTTTTATTTTTTGTTCTTCCTCTATTTTGACAGCCTACATCCACATGAATATATACTGAGAGAAACCCTAGATGCACTGCCTCACACATTTGTTAATTACACTAACAGCCTTTTCTTAACAAAAAATCATAATTTGACCCAACAACTGAATTTTATATATATATATATATATATATTGCGGGCTATCGCACTTATTGCCAGTCGTAGTTACAGTTTTTTTCCTGTTTGTACCTAGCTGTATGTGATTGGCTTCTCATATAAACTATTGCTAGGCGAGAAGATAAGCTAGTCAATTAATGAGTGATGAAAGGATGCTTAGGAGAATCTATACATTTTTGTCGTACAATCGGAAGATATCTCTACTCTAACTTGCTGTCTTATTCTGGGTAGTCCTCTCGAAGTGTTTTTTTTGATTGCTAATTTGATATGCAATAGGACTGAAACAGAATATGTCAGTCAGATGCTGACAAAGATCAAACGATTTGCTCAACATCACTCATGCCATGTTTGGTTTGTAGCACATCCAAGACAGGTTGGCAAATTCAAAACCTGTATTTTACTAGATACGTTGTCATTCTTCTAACCTTAGATTTGTAACAGTTGCACCAGTGGATGGGGAGTCCGCCAAATTTATATGACATCAGTGGAAGTGCACACTTTATAAATAAATGTGACAATGGGATAGTTATTCATCGTAACAGGGATCCAGAGGCTGGCCCTATTGATCTAGTGCAGGTTGGATTTGTCTCCAGTTTTTGTATTTTACATATACGTTTGAGTAATGATCGGAGTATGATATTCTAATCTTTAAAAGTTCTGAACTGTCTTTGTCCAGATATGTGTGCGTAAGGTACGGAATAAGGTTGTAGGAACGATAGGTGACGCCTTCTTGTCGTATAATAGGTACAGCTTCTTATTCTTTGTTTTTTGTAGTGCTACTTTTATCACCATGGGAAGATGACTTTTTTTTTGCTTTTCGTGAATCACATGGTGGTGAGTTTATTTATACATATCAATGTGGTGATACTTTCTAGGGTTGTCAGTTCAAGCATGCCTCCTATGATATTTTGATGTTGTTTTCTAGTTCATTTAATTTTACAAATACTTGTTGTTTGGGTTCTGCCAAATATTATTTTTTGTTACTCCTTTTATTGGCTTGGAAGAATGAGTAAAACAATGGTGCTATTGCTTGTGCATCAGAAAAATCTCAAGCTGATAAGATGTCAGGTTTGGATACGAGTGCAACCAATTTTTGTAATACCCAGTTCACTCTTCTGACCATCTCTGAGATTTACAGTAACCAAACTTGGTACTTGGCCTTATTTTTCAAAGAAAGGGAAAAAGTGAGAAGCATTCCAGAATGCTTGCCAATCTTCTTGTTGAATGTTTTGCTTCTTTTTATACTTTTATGGCCAATCCTTGCATGAGTTAATGATTCAGATTTGCAAGAAATACTCCACTGAGAATAACAAATCAAGCCTCCTTGTGGAAGATAATGTAACTGACAGCTCGCCATATGTGCTTTCTCAGGACTACTGGTGTATTCATGGACATTGATGACTGCCAAAAAGTAGTCAGACAAATTTCTTATGATAGGTCACCAAAAAAGAACAAACGTTAACTTATGGCGTTGCGAGTAGCAGCAATTCCTCTTATTTTAGTTATGTAACATGAAGGCTTGCATTGTCTGAAGAATCCTGCTGGCTGAAGTGAGCTGAATTTTGATTCTCTTTTGCTCCCTGAAAATATGAGTGAGTAGGATAGGCTGGTAGTATATAGGTCATAGTTGATTATGTATCATGTTATATTTCATGGCCATTGAGCTTTAATTTTGTACGTTTTGATTTCTTTTTGTTTGTTTTGAAATTGTCTTGTTGGTTGTCCGCTGTTATTTGTCTTGAACTGTTCTTACGTAAAATGGGATTGTAGTCGTGAGGTATGGCGTACTGGACTTCCCTCCACCCTTGTAATCGAGCCGTGTTCCGAGTCTTATTATTTTGGATGTGTTGACTACTAGTAAATTCTAACTTGACTTGTTCAATTAATTGTGTTTAATGATCTCAACCTACTTGTTTATTGATTGTGTTGTGTGCGAAATCCTTCTGTGAACTAGAAATTCAATAGTTACGATTCTCTTTTGTCCTTTCCAAAAACAATCATTGGCTTTTCATAAAGTACAATGCATCTTGCTTAGATGCTTGCAAAACCCAGTGTAAAGTTATTTAAAATAACAAAATCAAGAAATAAAGAAGGAAAATATTCAAAATTTTCATCATATTACATTAGCTAAAGGTAGCTGTCATGTCAAATTGGGATATTTTTGTTATAAATTGACTTGATACGTTTGTTATTTATATTTAGGGGTGTCCATAGGTTGGGGTCGTTCACAGATTTTGTTATAAGTGATTTAGAAGTCGGTATAATTTTTTAGATTTATTTATGCAAAAGTACAATGCAAAAACTTATTTAGGGTAAAGTGCATATTTTTAAAAAATGATAGTATTGTTATTTGGTAAATAATTGGGTAGAAAATTATTTGTATTGTTTACTAGAATTTTGGTTATAATTAAGTAATGAGAGTTAAAAAAATAGGGGATTTAATTATTTAATCCCTTTTTCATCGGCAAAGGGGGTTGAAGCATATTCATATGAAAAAGTGCTTTAGAACAATAATTATTTGATATAAAATAGTTATGTAATCGTTTTAAGTAATTATTTGTAATTCAAATTATAAATAGTTTATATTAAAAATTAATGGGTTTAATTGTTTTGCGTAACTATTTTGTGATTTTAAATAGTTACATAACTATTTATAATTTGTGATTTTAAACTAAATAATTGGAAGTCTTTTTTGTATTGAATGAATAGTTCAAGAGTTGGAATTATTTGATCACAAATTATAAATAGTTCAAAACAATTACACAAAATTATGACACCGACACAATTTATCATTAAATTGTTTACATAAACTAAATAATTGTACTATTTAGTATTGCAGCATCGTTATACCATCATACCTTAACAATTGTATGAGACTGTGATTGTTACATCAATTAATAAAAACAGTTACATGCATTAAAAAACAATTACACTCATTAAAAAAATTGTTTTACCCATTAAAAAAAATAGTTATACTCATTAAAAAATAGTTTGACCCATTAAAAAACAGTTACACCAATTAAAAATCAAAACAATTTTGTTTCCCTTCATCCCAAAAATGAGTAAACATAAAACAAAATTGAATATAGAAATTTTTCAAAAAAAAAATGACCGAATAAAATAAGAAATATAATTATTAACAACTTACCTTCTAGCTGATGATGTGATATATCAAAAAAAAAAAATCTCATTCGTTGAAGACATACTTTTATTGTAAATATACCACAAAAATTGGTCATTCAAAAATAAAAAAATTAACGATAACAAATATGTAAATATTTGTTTCCTCAAATAAATGTCAATGATGAGAGGATAAATTAAGGAAAGGTGTTTAAGTAAAAAAGATTTTAATTCATTTGAATTTTGTACCTAAACACAAAATTTTTTATAAAAAATTGTACTTAATAGAATAAAAAACTTATCCATTCACTTTTGCTCAAATAAGTCTAAGAAGTTGTACCTACACCTAAAAAAACCATCTTGTTACCTAGTTTGAAAAAATAAGTCCGAAATCCGATAGATTTCTTGTGTAAGTTTGAGCTTAAGTTCAATATATTTCGAGAGAGGATTTGAGTTTACCCTTAAATCAATTATTTGGTTTGAAATTTGGCCCATGAGTGTAAAAGCCCATTAAAATTTGGCCCAAGAGTTTGCCTATTTATCTCGTTACCCTTCCATTTAATTGTTTGAAAAAAATTGGTTCATCTCTTATTCATAAATAAAATTATTCATTATTTATTTTTTATTTTGATTATATTTTTAATTCAAAAATGTAATTTATAAAAAATTAAGTTGAAATTTTTTTAAGTGAAATTGTACATATATAATGCCCAATAGGTTCACAAGGTCCACTCAATAGGCCCGCCCACAAGGTCCGCTTAGTGAGTGATGAGTTGATTTGTAGATAGTTTATTCTTACCCGAAGTTCAACCCGATCCTCTTGATAACTCGTCGGGTAAGGGCTTGGGCTTATCCTACCCAGGTCTCGCCTGAAAAAAAAAAAAAAAAAATTTGCAGGCTTATCTCGATCCCGTCCACAGACACCTCTATTTATTTTTGTAGATCGGGTCATATATTTTGTTATTTTAGAATTTTTGTGGAAATTTAGCAAAATATGGGTTTGACAGGTTTGTGTCATGCATCGATATGGACATGAATACAAATAAAAATACGATTAATGACACAAGTACCAATGGTGACGACTTCTAATGTCTTAAGGCAGATACAACAGGCCAGTCAACGAATTGGAGGGATTGGAATTCGTTGATTTACTCTTTTTCCAATTTGTTTTGAATATCTAACGGATCTTATTTTTACCGATTATATGACAATATTAAAAATCAAGAATTGTACGGGATATTAATTGTCAAGGGGAAGAGGCTCATGGTCCAGATTTTATGGTGATTTCTACCTTTACTGGTTCCCTCTATTTGCCCAGTATGTCTGGTATCGTGGATGCTGAGTCATTGGCAGATTTTATGGTGATTTCTACGTTTAATTTGGTGCTTCTGGCTAAACAAGCATGGATGGTGGCTCAATTTCCTTCGTCTCTTCTTGCAAAAGGTCTTAAATCTAAATATTTTCCACAATCTTCTTTTACGGAGGCATCATTGGGATATAAGTCGTCTTACACTTGGCGTTGTATTTTGGAGGCAAGCAAGGTTTTGGAGGTTGGAATGCGATGAAGAATTGGAAATGGTGAAATGGTTAGGGTGAAGTTGGATAGATGGATTCCTAGAGATGGTTCTTTTCAGATAATTAGTCATCTTCAAACACAGGATGACAACACACTAGCGAGTAGTTTTATTAATTTTCCCAATCAAAGATGGAATGTCAATAAGTTGAGTGGTAAGATCTCAAAATCTCAAGGATAAAATAAAGTCAATTAAATATAATTGCCGATAATTTAATTAATTGACGAACATCTGTAATCTTAAATGTGAAAAAATTATTAAACATATAATAACAAGAAGCTCTAAATATAATTTTTAGATAAAGTCTGAGAGATCAATAATAAATTTTTAATGCACTAATTTATTATTAGTGGATAGTAGGATGTTTGTTCTGAATTGGACATAGGATTTTTAGGCTCCTTGGAAGCCTGATCCTTATTTCTCCTATATATATATATATATATATATATATATATATATATATATATATAT
>CM042188.1:8744160-8780749 GCA_023539305.1 Ilex asprella | reverse complement strand
AGAAGGAATATATATATATATATATATAGTTGTTGGGATTTCTTACCCGTTAGGATTAGGATTCATTGTTTCTAGGATTTAATTCAAGTCTGCAAATAATCCCCCCTATACTTGAGGGACAAGGATTGTTTTTCTGTTTTTGACTTAGTCATGTACCACGATTCTAGGTCTTGTAAAATCGTAGGTTGTTATTTGCTTTCTTATTTCATTGTAAGGCTATTTAAGAGCGACAAGTGTTATTCAATCTAAAAAAGTATTCTCCCAGTTTTCTAGTGTAAACAGACTCTACATTTATAAAAACTCTTTGCCATCTTTTTGGTTCTATCATTTGGTATCAGAGCACTGTCATAGAGGCCAGATCAAAGCCTGCAACACATTCACTAGCGTGAAGAAAGAAAAGACATGGCAATTGAGAACAACTTCGTACAACCTGCCATTCCGAGGTTTGATGGACACTATGATCACTGGAGTATGCTAATGGAAAATTTTTTACGTTCCAAAGAGTATTGAAACTTAGTGGAGACAGGGATTACTGTAGCACTAGAAGGATCCGATTCAAGTGAAACACAGGAGAAAGTGATCAAAGATCAGAAGCTGAAAGATCTGAAGATGAAGAACTATCTGTTCCAAGCCATTGATCGTTCGATCTTGGAGACAATATTGAAGAAGGATATTGCGAAGGACATATGAGATTCTTTGAAGCAAAAATATCAAGGAACAACACGTGTTAAGCGTGCCCAATTGCAAGCTCTTCGTAAAGAGTTTGAAGTGCTGCATATGAAGGCTGGGGAATCAGTCAACAACTATGTTGGAAGAACTCTCATCATAGCTAACAAGATGAGGATTCATGGAGAAAGAATGGAAGATGTGTTGATCATTGAGAAGATCTTGAGGTCTATGACTTCGAAATATGATTACGTTGTATGTTCGATTGAGGAATCGAATTACTTGGATGCCTTGTCCATAGATGAACTTCAGAGTAACCTGTTGGTTCATGAACAAAGAATCAATCGGCATGTTGTTGTGGATGAACAAGCACTGCAAGTCACTTCTGGAGCCCAGCAAGGAGGAAGAGGCGGAGGTCCTAGTACCTATCATGGAAGAGGAAGAGGAACGAGTAGATTTGGGTTCGACAAATCTACCCTAGAATGCTATAATTGTCACAAGCTAGGACATTTTCAATAGGAGTGCCCAAAGAAAGCAATGGATCAAAAGGCAAACTTAGCAGAGACAAAAGAAAAAATGTTGTTGATGGCGCATGTGGATTTCAAGAAGGCTGAGATGGAGCACATTTGATTTCTTGATTCTGGATGTAGCAACCATATGTGTGGTAAAAAAGACATATTTGTTGAATTCGATAGTGATTTCAGAGAGTCAGTGAAGCTAGGAACTGACTCAAGCCTTACTGTACAAGGCAAGGGAAAGATTCGAATAGATGAGAATGGGATTACACATGTAATCACATGAGTCTTTTTTGTACTAGAACTGAAGAACAATCTGCTAAGCCTTGGCAACTGCAAGAAAATGGACTTGTTGTGCTTATTTAAGATGGAAAGTGTAAGATCTTTCATCAAGAGAATGGCCTAATCATGGAGACTGAAATGACACATAATAGAATGTTCGCTGTGCTTGCTCGCTGCCCACCAAGAGAGCAAAAATGTTTCTCCTCTTTGATCACAGACCAAAATACTATTTGGCATTGTTGATATGGACACCTCAGCTGGAATGGGCTCAAGGTACTCCAGCAAAAGAAGAAGGTGGAAGGTCTACCTCATTTCGCAGCTACTTAGAGGATGTGTGAAGGTTGTTTGGCAGGAAGACAACACCGTGATTCCTTTCCAAAAAAAGGTGTATGGAGGGCCTTCAAGATTCTTAAGTTGGTGCATGATGATATATGTGATCCGATAACTCCAATTTCGAATAGCAATAAAATGTATCTCATAACCTTTATTGATGATTTTAGTAGAAAAACGTGGGCTTAGTTTTTGATAGAAAAGTCAGAAGCCTTTGCCACATTCAAAACTTACAAAGCTAGGGTTGAGAAAGAGACTAGATCATTCATACGAAGTCTTAGAACAGATCGCGGGGGTGAGTTCACATCGCAGGAGTTCACAAACTTCTGTAATGAGAATGGAATTCACAGGCAGTTGACGATTGCATATATTCCACAACAAAACGGTGTCGCCGATAGGAAAAATCAAACCATTATGAATATGGTACGAAACATGTTGTCGGAGAAGCAAATTCCTAAAACCTTCTGGCCTGAAGCTGTGAACTGAACGGAACATGTGCTGAATAGAAGTCCAACTCTTGTTGTGAAGAACAAGACACCTGCAGAGGCCTAGAATGGACTCAAATCGTCAGTAGAGCATTTTCGAGTCTTTGGCTACATATCCCATGTTCATGTACTTGAAAACAAGAGAGTGAAGCTCGATGCCAAGAGTCTCAAATGTGTATTACTAGGAGTGAGTGAAGAATCTAAAGCTTACAGGTTGTTTGATCCCATTTCACAGTAATTATAAGTAGAGATGTGGTCTTTGAAGAAGATCAAAAGAGGCGTTGGGATGACAGCCACAAGCAAGCCATATTGGCTGATCTTGAGTGGGAAAAAGATGATGAAATAAGTACGGAAGAAGAAAGCGATGGAGAGAAGTCTGAAGTAGACATAAATATGGAGGAAAATGAGTCTAATGACAGTGAATATTTGACAGAAGGAGATGCCTCAAATGTTAACAACTCACCTCCAGAAGGACGAACACGAAGGCCCCCAGCATGGATGAGATATTATGAGATTGGTCAAGGTCTCTATGATGAAGAAGGTGTGAACATAGCTCATTTAGCTATGTTCACTATGATCCAACGATATTTGAGGAGTCTGTGAAAAGCAAAATATGGAGGTAGACCATGGATCAAGAAATTGAAGTTATAGAGAAAAATGAAACATGGGAGTTAACAAGGCTGCCACCAGAAGGAAAGACCATTGAAGTAAAGTGGGTCTTTAAAATGAAACTCAATGAGCATGGGGAAGTAGACAAGTATGAGACACGACTAGTCGCCAAGAGATACAGTCAACAATATGGAGTGGACTATGCTGAAGTTTTCGCACCAGTGGTTTGTTTGGATACAATTCGAATTGTGCTTTCACTTGTTGTTTAGAAAAGTTGGTTGATTTATCAACTTGATGTCAAATCGGCATTTTTACATGGAGAACTTAATGAAGACGTGTTCGTCGATCAACCTCCTGGTTATGAACAAAAGGGGAGTGAAGCAAAGGTCTATCGACTCAAGAAGGCATTGTATGGACTCAAGCAGACTCTCTGAGCCTGGTATAGTCGCATAGAGTCATACTTTGTCAAGGAAGGCTTCAACAAGTGTCCCTACGAGCATACTTTGTTCATTAAAATAGTGGATGGACGTAAAATATTGCTTGTGTGTCTTTACGTTGATGATCTTATATTCACTAGCAATGATAAAGTTATGTTCGAACAATTTAAGAAGTCCATGATGGTTGAATTTGGCATGACTGATCTCGAGAAAACGAGATATTTCCTTGGCATTAAAGTGTTGCAAAAGGAAGATGATATTTTTATCAATCAACAGAAGTATGCTAAAAAAATTCTGATAAGATTCAACATGGATCAGTGCAACTTGATGCATAATCCAGTGGTTCCCAGATTAAGGCTCACAAGGGATGAAGAAGGAGTAGAAGTCAATGTCATTCTTTACCAACAAATGGTGGGAAGTCTTATGTATCTAACTACTGCACGTTCTAATTTGATGTTTGTTGTAAGTTTAATCAGTAGGTACATGGAACGTCCCACTGAATCCCATTTGATGGCTGCAAAAAGAGTTCTAAGGTATATAAAAGGAACAACTAGTTTTGGGATGTTTTATAGGAAATCAGGAGTTGAAGAGTTTTTTGGCTACACAGACAGCGATTATGCTGGAGACCAGGATGACAAAAAAAGTACTTCAGGCTATGTATTTATGATGAATTCTAGTGCAGTATCTTGGTCTTCAAAGAAACAAATAGTGGTAACTCTTTCCACCACCGAAGCTGAGTTTATTGCTGCAACATCAAGTGCATGTCAAGTTGTGTGGCTATGAAGAATTTTGAAGAGTTTAAGTCATGTACAATCTAGACCTACGGTGGTGTACTGCGATAATGCTTCAGCCATCAAACTCTCAAAGAATCCAGTAATGCATGGTTGTAGCAAACACATAGATGTGTTTTCATTTTCTTCGGGATCTTGTCAAAGATGAAGTAGTGGAGCTGATACAGTGTTCTACCTAGGAGCAAATTGCAGATATTATGACAAAACCATTGAAGTTTGAAACGTTTTCGAAGTTGCGAGAATTAACGGGTGTCTGCGAATACCCTGGGATGAAGTGATTGTCAATAACATTCAGTTTAAGGGAGGATGGTAAAGTTGTTGGGATTTCCAACCCGTGAGGATTAGGATTCCTTGTTTCTAGGATTTAATTCAAGTCTACAAATTATGCCTTCTATACTTGAGGGACAACGATTTTTTTTCTATTTTTGACTTAGTCATGTACCACAATTTGCTTTCTTATTTCTTTGTAAGGTTATTTAAGATCCACAAGTGTTATTCAATCTAAAAAAGTATTCTCCCAATTTTCTAGTATAAACAAACTCTGCATTTACAAAACTCTTTGCCATCTTTGTGGTTCTATCAATATATATATAAACCATTTTTTACCTTTATGTTTAGAAAAGAGAGAGAGAGAGAGAGAATTTGGAGGATTGTAGCCCATACTGCATTTGAGTTTTTGGCATTGAAGTACATATGGTAGAAGATCGTGAGGTCCATCGAGTGGGTTGTTCGATCTGCATCAGGTTTTTGTTTGTGTTGTGACAAGATCAATCCATCGAAGGTAAATCCTAGTTTTGCATTGTAGGGTTAACAAATATTTTTTTTTTTTGTATTTGGTTTATATGTGTCATCAATGAATTTTGAGACTCGCGTTCCAACAGTTCTACTTGCTCCTAAGTTTGAAGCGCAACCATAAAGTTGAACAACTTATCTTCCTTTGACATGTTTTTGATGTCAAGCATGAGGGATGAGAATTGATTCACATATTCATGAATCGTGCTTATATGTCTGAGTTTGCTCTAAGCATCACCAATGTACTGAACTGCGTTGCTTGGAAGGAACTATTTTGTCATTTCAATGAATAGTGTATCCCAAGTAGTGATTTAAGGACTAGATTTGTCCTCTGAACATGTGTGCCACCACAACTTTGCATCACCCGTCAAGTACATGCTTGCGAGATCTACATTCTCATCATCCAGGGTGCGAACTCCTATGAAGTATTAACCCATATCTCACAAGAAATTCTCAAATTCTTTGGCATTGCGACTGCCAAGGAATGGCTTTGGATTAGGGACCTTTGGCTTTTTGCGTGCATTCACTACCAGAACCCAAAGTGAAATTCTGCAGTGCATTCTTCAACAATAACAAATCTGTTTCAAGGCCATGGATTTTCTCCCCCAAATCATCGGTCAATGACGAAACCATGGCAAGAACATCAATGATCTTGGTGTTTGCCTAGTTGAAATGATCAACTTCAATCTTTTTGAGTTGTTCTTGGGACATCCACATTTCTTTTGAACTTTTGGTACAACAACTCAAGTTGCATAGAGACGGCCACAACATCACCAAATTGTGGGGGACCAACAAAGTCCTCCAAACAAGCCACCCTTGGCCCCAAATCGGCATTGGTTCCACCAGCCATAGATAGATATTTCCTTCAAGACGAAGCTCTGACACCAAACATTCATGGAGTAGCTCTCTATTTGCAACTTTTTTCATGAAGGAGACAACCAATGAAGGAGCTGCCTCAGCAGTTAATCACTCAAACTTATAAAAGGGGCACACACAAGAGATACACACATACGTACAAGGAAAACACTCCCCAACCTTATATTATTACTCAAACAATACAAGGAACTCACAAAGCTGGCCAAAGACTACACCTAAAATTTTCCCGACATTCCCTATCTATACAAGGAATATGGCAGTTGACACCATCAACTGCTTAGTCTTTATTGGCCTACTAACCAGCCAGTTTCATGGGCATGGAAAATTTCAGACACAATTGCCATGCCAAACTGCATCTTTGCTTGACAGGTGGCTAACGGTTCCTCCAATTTAGCACCTGACTTGGTAAAACAACTAATCGCCCATGATCAGGTCATACCCAATAATTCTCCTCAACTGCTTTCAATGATCAGGCCTTGCACAGAAACAACTCTCAACCACCTGATTCCATGCATTTGAGTAGACTTGTCCTAGTCATGTGCTTGCAGATCCACATCCAAGTCTTGCCCACGAACCAATTAAGCATGTTGAGCCAAGCCCAAGCCATACCTTGCTTTTAGAAGG
This sequence comes from Ilex asprella, assembly GCA_023539305.1. NCBI lineage: Eukaryota > Viridiplantae > Streptophyta > Magnoliopsida > Aquifoliales > Aquifoliaceae > Ilex > Ilex asprella. The sequence continues at coordinate 8,774,342 of CM042188.1, read as the reverse complement.
TTTTTCAAAGTGACATGAATGGACATCAGCTGAATCGAGGAAACGTAATGCCTGGAGCCTTTTGTCAAACACCTTAGTTACATCACCTTGCTTCAAAGTCATGGAGTGCCTTGGTGCAAGGTGCCACCAAGACACGTCCATTTTTACCTAAGTCAATTAGGATCTGACATATATGCATAAAGGACAAAGCATTAAATTGTGTAGGTGGGTGTATGTAAAGATCATTTTCGACTAATTCTCTATGTATTTGAAGTTTACATAATGAAAGTCTAAAACTACCTCATAACTACCTCATAAGTATTTCACCACACAACGCGAAATAAGATCCATAGACTTGACATCCTCATCATTCCACCTCACCTCCATCCGTATTGGCCTCAACTCTTAGGAGCTTTAGACTCTTGGATTTTTGGTCACATAATCTATCCCTCCCGAACCAAATGTTCTGGGGAGTGTCCCGTCCCACATTTTCCATTGGCGCCAGCTCTGATTTTATTTCAAATGCCTAAAACCCGCTGCTTATACACACTTCACAAAGTGAGGTGATCAAGGTGTATTTGAACTTGATCAGACGCTCATCTCAACTCATCCATCTTGACCTAAAACTAGTGAGTATCGAACTCTTGATTTTTAGCCGCCAGTATAAACGTGCAGACAACATCGTTTGACATGATCAAGGCTTATGATAGACAACAAAACATCTGCTTAAATTAGTTTCCCAATATACCCAAATTCCTATTTCTCATGGATGTCGTTACTTGGGTATCATGAATCATAACCATAACTGGAGTTATAATGTCAAATATACAAAGTGGAGAGAGAGTAATATGTGAAATTATACTTTTGGCCACTACCAATTGTTTGGCCAAGTCTAGTGCTAGTTTTAAATTTTGTTTTGGTAGGTGTTTTTGCAGGGCGAAGACAAAGGAATCTACAGGAGGTCCTCATGATACGTCTAGAGGGTCACATGGTTCTCCACTTCATTTTAATGGCCACCGTTCGTTTTCTCAACGCCTTCACTTTGCAAAATGTTATGGCACCCAACACTTGTCTGGTTGGCCAATTCTAATATTTTCTAGCTTTATATTAATTTTTTTTTACATAAGATTCTATATTAAGTAAAGTAACCAAATTATATTAGGATTTACCTAACACAAATGATTGGTCTATGACCAGCTCAATCCATTGACTACTAATATTATAAGAGAAAAAGAGGTTATGCTGCAACAGCTCATACTACATTGAGGAAGGTTTGGATCACGTTGAAAGGTCAATTTGGACACAACCTAAGTTATAAACTCACCCTCTAGGTTCAACTTCAATCCTTTAGTTTTTTTTTTTTTAACGGTCAAAGGTATTCAGATTAATTTATACGCACTTCGATTAATCATCTTCCCAATTCGGTTAAAGACATATCATCTACGCTGGAACTAGGGTATTCATGAGAAATAAATCTCTCATGACTTGATCTCAAAGTGTTGGCACAATTCAAATTCAGAATGTCTGAATTTATAACTCGTCTTTGTTATCACTTGAGTTATCCCTTGAGGTTAACCCAAATCATTCGACACTAGTGTTGCTCATGTTTGATTTTTTGACCACAGATTACATAACTCAAGTTGAAATTCTAGTCCAAATCATGTTCAATTTTTTGGATACACAAATTTTAGTAATGTTTGGATTGTAAACGAATTGAGAATTTTTTTTTATCTAAACCGAACATGAGCGTTGAAAATCATTGTCGCAATTGTAAAAATTTTGGGTTTGACCCGGATTGGATTTGGGTTGAGTAGTCCAAATTACACATGCATATTAAAGGTGAAAAATCGAACTTGGTGTTGATGGAGATGGATAAAATTTGATGTCAAGAGAATTCGAATCCCATTAAAAGTGCAATTCAAAAGTCCAAATCGGATGGTCCAGCTAAAACTTCTTGGGCTATTATTTGCGCAAACAAAATGGGAATACCTACCACATGCAGCGGCGTCTTGAATCAATAACACGATGCAGCCGTTCACGAACCAATAACACCATGCCAAGTGTCAACACAAACAAAACGGTTCAAGTCATGAATCAATAACACCATGCCAAGTGTCAAGAGCACAGATCTGCACATTTGGGAAAAGGTTAGTGGACCACTATACAGCCGTTCTAAGTGCAACCATTTTTGTTTATGAGTAATATTGTTTGGACCTAAAATATTGATATAATTTGTTAACATAATGATGTGATTTCACTAGAATCATTAGATCAACATCAAGTTTCAATGTTTGATGACCTTCACAGCCAATCCAAAAATCATAGTGAATTAGGTCAATAAATTAAGTTCCAATAACATTACTCTTTGTTATATATATTCTCGTCCGTAAATTCCATATATGACCTTTAAAACATGACACTTATCTTAATTAAGTTTGTAATTTTTTTGTCTCAATCGAGCTCTTAAGCCTTCTAATTGTGTCAATTGAGTCATTTATCTGCTTTAGTTAAATTTTTCAATGAAAAGTGGTGAAATATATTACTCACATGACACAAATGAGTTGGATCTCAAATTGGGACATTTGTGTCAATTAAGCCCTTGATTTTTTTTTTTTTTTGATCAAATGAATTTCTAAACTCTCTAATTGTGTCAATTGATCTCTTCTATTTTTATGTACCATATGGTCACATGAATGACACATTCTAACAAAGGCCGACAAAAAGACTCAATTGACATAGTTAAAAAATTCAAGGATTTAATTGACACAAATGTTATAATCTAAAGGCAATATGTGCAGTTTACTCATTTCTCTTATCATTATTTACCTATGTTTTGATCATTGGGTAACCCATCAATAGACCTAATTTTTTTTTTTAATGATCGATGATTAAACTTGATTGAATTGTATAAAATTTCAAGTTGACAGTCCAAATCCGACTAAGGGTAGGAGACTAGCAAATTCCAATATGTTTTCCTCCTTCCAATGCACTCATTTTAGGTAAAATAGTTTAGTGCAACGACTATTTGCATACACACAGGCATAAAGGATAATGCTAGACAAACATAAAAATGAGACTAACAAAAAAGACATTTAATGATGTGCTAATATTATGAGCTACATTTGAATTTCAAGTGAGTAAAAGTCAGACCGACAAATACTATTATGCTAGTACCATATCAATTAGTTTCTCTTTGTAATCTTATTTTTATCAATTTAGCTCTCGATTCGGTGTTCAGACTAGTTTATGTGTCTTTTGATTAATTCTCATTTCGGTCTGGTCAAAAATAAGTCATCAATGACAAGACTAGGATATTCATGAGGATAATTGTCAAAATTCGAACTCAGGACGGTTAAATTTATTAATCGTCCATGTTACCACTTGAATCCTCTTACAGTTATCATTCCTATTATACATTGATTGTAATACTAATTTTTTCCGGATATGTACTATTTTGCTCATATTGTGATTTGATTGAATTGTAATCCTATTCATTTATGATAATACGCTTTCAATCATTGTATACCAAAAAATTGTAACCAATATAAATTGCAGCAAACCTCACAATTGTTGTTATTCCACGGGAAAACAGCCAATATAGTCGAGCATTGAGGAGAAGAGGTGCATGGTCATCTCTAAATTTTGATCATAGAATACACTAGCGTGAACCCGTGTAGCAGTGTTGTAGTTGTCCTTTGATCAAAAAAAAAAAAACCCGTGCAAAGCACGTATTTTTAGCATTATTAAAGCATAAAAGTGTGATTAAAATGTTTATCATGGTTAAAATATAAGTTGTTTGTTAAAATATGTGATGTGGTTAAATGATTAACCATAAACAAAAAGAAATACTGCTATTAAAAGATTAAAATATAAATAATAAGATAAGTTGTTAGATCTAAACGATCTTAATTATTATTGTGTTTTTTTATGTCCGGAGCTAAAGGAGGAAAATCTGTTTTAGTAATGTACACACTAATCCATTCCAAAAGGATAAAAAGAGTGGACTCTGGTGTTTAGTGGGTCAATCTTCAAAGTCGTGAATACCCGAATATAACATGGAAAATGTACCTATACTTGTTTCTTGAATCAACTTTACCCATATTCATTTTTCATGGTGGTAATAACTTCCTCTATTCAAATTCCTTCACCAAAAAAAATTGAAAAATCATGCAAATTGGAATTAAGGGGGTAAGGAGAGAATTAATGTAAGGAGACGATTGAAAATTGAGAAAAAATTTAGTTTAGAGGCAAACTCATATCTTTATTAAAATTAATGGGCTATCTACAAGTGCAAAGTCATAAAATTATGTAAAAATTGAGGGTGAGTCTCCTTAGATAGACTTATAATGGCTTGAGTCCTGGAAAGAAGCTTATGTTGGAATAAGTCTTTGTTTAAACTTATATGTAGGTACTTAAGTCCACTTATTTTTTAAATCTCAAAATTATCCGTAACGGTGTTAGTTTTATTCAGTCATAGAAAGTCACATAAATTAGATCATTGATATACATATGAAAACCCTTGATTGAGCTATATATGGAAGTTGTTTATTAAATATTATAATAATTAACGAAAATTATATATTCTGATAGTAATATATGAGAATCTTATTGTACGAATAAATTGTTAATCTATTAAGTCAAAATCAGATAACAAAATTTCCTTAACAACAGTAATATATAATATAGGGAGGCAGAACAATGTCAACAGAGTTCAGTAACATGAATGTTCATATATAGTAACATTCATGTTACTATATGATTGAAGTTACAATTAGAGTCGTGTTACCAGTACAGTCGTATTATTATACTAATACTAATGTTACTATAGTGAATTTTAACATACAATTACAAACCTTGAGACGTATATTCTGTAACATACATTTTAATATTCACAATAACATCAAAACTTTGTGCTCAGTAACACATCTAATTTTACAAAATACAAAAAAATAATATTATTACAGTAACATTAACTTTAGAATGATTTTAGTGAAAATACAATCCACAAATTGAAAATGTACAAAATGACGAGTAGACAGCTGAATTACGACACTCAACACCAATTGTGAATATCAAGACATCGAATTTTTGAATTTTATTTTTTATATTGTTAGAATATTTTAACTAAAAGAGTGTTTTTATGTGTGAGAACCCAATCCCACATCGATTAAATAACCAAAGATATTTGAGTATATATATAAACTAGTGTTATTTAGCCTTTTAATTAAAGAGAGTCTTGGGACTCTCACATGCGCAAAGGTGAGACTAGCGGATGAGATACGGATTTCTAAAATTTACGACGCGTTACTGCCTTTTGCTCTGTGATTATTTCATAAAGGGGCGATTGAATCTTGGTTACAAGGTTAACGACCGCATTGACAAAATTAAATTCCTAATTGTTATTACTTTTTTACCATGTTACTACTTGTTTGTGAGCATGTTACTATTTTTTTAGTGACGATGTTACTATTTTTGTTGAATATGGTACTATTGTTATTTTTTAAATATTAATATTCAATATTAATATTTTGTTGATGGATTCCAAAGTAAACTGGAATTCTAAATTGAAATTGTATTTTATGGAATGTAATGCGTTTGAAATTTGAATATGAATGGTTTATGGTAAATGCCGGTTTCTTGTTTTTCAGATAAGAAAATATTGTGGTTCGGAATATTGTAGCCGGATTTGAAGGCGATTATGAAAGAGATGTGTATGACTTGTTATTGTGTCCGTAAACGTCGTTTATAACATTCCTATAAAAAAGTGTAAAAATAATAAAATTGACAAAAAACAGACTTAAAACTGAATAAATTTCATTGACGGACTTATCTCCAACTAAGTCCATATAGGAGAATCCACCTCCAAATTTTCCTAAAATTATTTTTGGGTGGGCACTGGCTTCTTCATCGGACTTCTGAGTTGGCTAGGACTGATATTAATAATAATAATGTTAATGAGTAAATAAATGCTTGACCATGGTAGGCTTGGTTTTGTCATCCAACACTTATTTTGAGGTTCTCTTTGTGTTTGTGTTTGTGTGGTTACTTGGCAAGTATAAATCAAATGAATGAAAGAAAAACAAAGCCTATTTTCATGAGTGTTGGGTGGGCACCACAAAAACATGGGTGGTGGGCAGAGTCTTAACTGACCTGAACATGTGGGCTAGTGCATTGTACCCCTTGGTTATCTGTGATGTTTGCCCTTGGTTATGCATTTTTTTCATTTATTATACGAATTGAAGAGCAATTACAACAGTTTCTACCATTCGAGTAAAATGGTCAAAATAAAAGAAAGTAATTGCTTTATTTCCCTTTTTTTTTTGGATCAAAATTGCTTTATTTCTCTTCACTTTCCTCTTTTTGGTTGCTTTTACCCTTATAGGAGGCTAGTTTTTTTTTTTTTTTTTGAAAAGGATTATAGGAGGCTAGTTCACTGCTATGAATAAGACCAAACCAAATATTCAATTGTAATTGGTTGTAGATTAAAGTTTTAAAAAACCATATTAGCCGTGAAATATAATTAAAATGTTAATGCTAAAAATCGGTACGCCTATTAATTTGAATATAGTAGATTTCACTTATATCAATGTTTAATGATATTTAAGAAAATCCTTTTTATTAAAACCCTTTTTGTCCTTTGCTTAATTACAGCTTAGGACCACCCTGAAACAAAGATTTTTGTGATAAAATTTAAACATTTATGCTGTTTTCAAATTAAAACTAAAAATAATGAGGTTGACCGAGTCAAATATCAGAAACATTCAAGTTCAAATGAACTTGAAAATCTTGGTGGGATCTAATTGGCTAGGGAAGGAAAAAAAGTTTGCTGTGACTCTTGTGATTTTTCACTCGTTTCAATCCAGTGATCTTGTTTGTTCGAGTCCAATGTACCCGAGCATACTTGATTGCTGCCTCCTACCAAATACAGACTTGTGGGTCCAAAATTATTCTGACAAGCCTAACATTGCTGGAGTCCAGGCTAGCACAGCCCTAGGAAAAGAATCCTAACGGCTCCTATCTGCGTTGGACGCCAGGTAAGTGACCGTTGTGGGGCCTTTTTCAAACATATATAACCGTTACACAACTCCTTTCCTCATACCCAAGTCCCAAGTCCCAAGTCCTTGAACCAGAAGATTCTTGAAGCCAAAAAGCCAAAGGTGAGTTGGGTTTTCTTTCATTTTCTCCCCTAGTTTCCTTCTCAAGGTTTTCATTTTTTTGATAGCAATATGGTACCGCTTTAATGTAGATTTTGTTGTAATTTGTTTATAGTTGTTGACTGTAAAAATAGAAGGTAAGATAATGAGAAATATTTTTTCATTAACGTAGTTGGACTTTGTTTTTTTAATCTTGTGTTTGATCAACTTTCAGGGTTATAGTCTGGTTTGGATTTCAATTCTATTAACCATGACTGTTGAGGTGAAGGCCGAAGCAACCCAGGTGGCTGAAGTTGTTGTTTCACAGCAAGAGGATGCTTTGAAGATTGTCAAAGAGATTGAAAAAGTTGAGGCCGAGAAGAAAGTGCTCGAGGCTGAGGCGAAAGTTGTTGAAAAAAGCTCTTCTTATAGGGAAGAGAGCAATTTTCTCTCTGATCTGAAGGAGCATGAGAAGAAGGCCTTGAATGAGCTGAAATCGAAACTCGAAGAAGCCATTCTTGGAAACAATCTGTTCAAGGAGGAGGAGAAACCAAAGGGAGGAGAGAAAGAAAAGGACCGAGAAGCCAAAGAGGGTGAAGCATGTGAGAAGGATGGGGAAAAAAAGCCTGATGGAGATGAGGAGGGGAGAGAAAACCAAGAAGGCGGCGAGGGGAAAAAACCCAATGTTGATAGTGAAGAGAAAACAATTGAAGTTGATAAAAACCAAGGATGTGAGGAAGAAAAGAAGATTGTTGAAATTGATAGGGACATCTCTCTTTGGGGAGTTCCCCTTTTGCCTAGTAAGGGGGTGGAGGGGACTGATGTAGTCCTCTTGAAGTTCTTGAGGGCAAGAGAGTTCAAGGTCAGTGAGGCCCTTGAGATGCTGAAAAAGACCCTTCAATGGAGGAAGGAGAACAAGATTGATTCAATCTTGGATGAGGATTTGGGCACTGATCTTGCCCCGGCTGCCTACATGAATGGCGTTGATCGCGAAGGCCACCCAATTTGCTACAACATTTTTGGATTTTTGGACAATGAAGAGCTCTACCAAAAGACATTTGGGACGGAGGAAAAGCGAGAGCAGTTCTTGAGATGGAGGTTCCAATTGATGGAGAAGGGAATTCAGAAGTTGGATTTCAAGCCTGATGGTGTCAATTCATTGCTTCAAATCAATGATCTCAAGAATTCCCCTGCACCATCCAAGAAAGAGGTCAGGGTCTCTATAAAGCAGGCTGTTGGACTTCTTCAGGACAACTATCCCGAATTCGTCGCAAGAAATGTAAGTTTTTTGTGATTTCTATTTCAATTTAGGCCTATCAAAGGTATAAATCTATGATGTTTTCAAGCAAACATGAATATTATTGGCCTATTTTTCTTCACCCATAAAAGAAAAGAAATAAATGGTTGTTCTGATTGCAGATATTCATCAATGTTCCATTCTTGTACTATGCCTTCCATGCTCTGTTATCCCCTTTCTTAACCCAAAGGACCAAGAGCAAATTTGTGGTTGCTCGCCCCGCTAAGGTCACTGAGACTCTGCTCAAGTAAGTGATTAATTCCTTTTTCCTTTGCATACTTTGCAGCCTTTTGAATCAATTGAAGCTAATGAAAACTAATTGAAATCTTGGACAGGTACATTCCAATTGAGGAAATCCCCATCCAGTATGGTGGCCTCAAGAGGGAGAACGATTTCGAGTTTTCCGTTGAAGATGGTGGAGCTTCAGAACTTCTCATCAAGGCTGGATCAACCGAAGTAATTGAAATCCCTGCACCAGAGGTATTGAAATAAATTATTTGTTGAGTTCAGATTCAGATCACCTCGAATACTTTTTTTTCTCTCCATTTCTTCCTTGGTATACCGCCCACCATGCATTAATTCCTTTTTTTTCTCTGGGAAAATGCTTGACTAAATGTTGATGATAATGACAGGTTGGAACAACATTCATCTGGGATCTGGCAGTTTTGGGCTGGGAAGTGAAGTACAAGGAAGAATTTGTTCCCACAGACGAGGGCTCTTATACCATTATTGTTCAGAAAGGGAAGAAAATAGGCACAAATGATGGGCCAATTCGCAACACTTTCAAGACCAATGAGCCTGGGAAAATTGTCCTCACAATTCAGAATACCTCAACCAAGAAGAAGAAGAAGGTGTTCTACCGGCACAAGATCAACAAATCATGTTTTTGAGTGTTACATTATGAAATTCGATTGATTGGGTGAAAAGGGGGGGGGTGTCTCATAGCAGACAAAAAAACTGAATGAAAATGGGGTTTTTTTTTTTGTTTTAATGTTAGTTCTTGTGTATTATTTATTATATTCTTTTTAGGAAACCTCATTCTTTCGGCTGGATCAACAAGGTTGTGTAGATTGATTCATATTAGCCGAGCTTAAATGTTATTTGGGTTCTTTTTGTTGCTATTTTGTAAGTGTTTCTTGGGAACTTTATGAATATTTATTGGATGAATATGTTTTATCATTTTGGATGGTGATACAGCTTTTGTTTGGCAGATCTCATTACACTTTGAATCCCAAAATTTTACAGATTCTCACTTTGTGCCCTGAAAATTAAATTATTCACATTATACCCTCAAACAATGCATTAAAATTGTTATAATGTTTATTCGGTCAAAAATTATCCCATTGATATTAACGGAATAAACAACCAAAATGTCACATTGTAACATATTGCAACAAGGTTTATCATGTTCAATTTCATATTGTCTTTTTAACAAACATAACTAAGCTTGTCAACAAAAAACATTGATGGTGCAGCTATGCCGACGGATCATAGAATAAAATTGGGAGGAAACTTAAAAAAAAAAGACTTTGGGAGGAAACTAAACATTGATGGCACAGCAAAAAACTTTGGGTATATATATTTGGGTTTTTTCACCTTAGAAAAAAGTGTAAATTCTAGAAAAGAGGAAACTAGGATGAGAGAGAGAGAGAGAGAGAGCACTGGACCTCCAATTCAATTGCCTTTGCTGCCACTTTTACCATTTTCCCATAATTATCAAACTTCTTTTGCTAAATATTGGGATTTTAAACTTATTTTTAGAACCCTTTTTTTATTTTATGAAAGTGTACTTTTAACCCGTCATTCTTTTGTACAAATCACGATAGATTGAAAAATATATTAGAAGTCCCGATACCTGGCTAACAATTTGAAAATCATGGCAGTGGGACCAAAATAATTGGTTTACGGGTCTCCATCTGAAACACCGTTTAAGCACCCCCTGCATCGGCCATCCAGTAGAGCCCTCTTACCAGCTGATGCTGCATTAATACACACACACCCCTCTGTCATATCAAGGAAGATTTTCTTGACTTTCTCATTACAACTACTACTTGATTTTAGGTGTGATCGAAAGAAAATTTGAAGTCTAAAGCGACATTTATAAGTAAGGTCTTTTATCAATTATTTGTATCATTCATTCCCCTATTCTTTCTTATGATATGACCGATCTTAAGTAAGATTTTATTAATTTTAAAATTTTCGTTACAATTTTTTTTTTCATTTTTTTTATATATTTTGCATCCAGGACAGTTGTTTTGCATGTTTAATTTTCATTGTGAATATACTTTTTTATTATTTTGTTGTATTATTTTATTATTTCTTATTCTTTGGGATCTATTAATTATTTTTTTGCTGGACTTTAACATATTTTTCTATGACGATTTGTTTGGTAGTAGGAATAAAAAAATCATTTTTAGATTCAATTATTTTAAAATTTTGTCATTCTTTAGAAAGATTTTATGATTATTTTCTAGTTCCATAATTATAATACATAATCAACAAATTAGTTCTAAATAATGATATAATATCTATAATTACAGAATATAACACGAGCTTAAAATTATATATAAAAAAAATAACAACAATACAATTTGATTTGTTACGGTTATTTACAACATTAAAATTTGATATTTTATTTCTTTGTTAATCAAAGTTGCAAAATAAACAATATGAGTTTGATTTTGTGTATGATTTGAGATGAAAAGTTGCATGTGTGTAAGAGAGAGATGTAGTTTTGTTTGTGTTTAATTGGAGATGTAAGAGTGTGAGTGTGTGTGTGTGTGTGTGTGTGAGAGAGAGAGAGAGAGAGAGAGAGAGAGAGGAGTTTTGCTTTTACAGTTTTTGCTTTATTGCACTAAATTTTTTACCGTTGAAACAAAATGTGTGGGTTGTATTCTTGGGCTTAATTATAGAATCTGAAATTTAGTTGTAAGGTGTACACTTTATTGAAATTTTATGTGGAATTTATATTGTCATATATTTAAAAATTTGAGCTAAATTACACTATAAATTAGAAAATATAGAGTCTTCTTTGTTATTCGGGGCTAAAGTCCCGCTTTTTCGATTACACTGTTAGGCGATGCTGATTCACTTCTTTTTTGGTACACGGTTTTCACTTAAGAATGGACCAAACGTGTATGGTTTGGTAAGAACCTAAAGTATGAATCCATTAGTGACCAGATTACAACAGTCAAGCAGTGGACGTCCTTTGTGTTATATAGTGTGTAGAATCACCAACAAGCACTCGAGTTGATGGGAAAGATTGCTACAACTGGTTGGATAATCTGGAAAGCAAGCAATGACGAGTTTTCAATCGTAAAGATCCCAACACAGTCTGCCATATACAATGCTCAGTCTTCTAGGAGAATTCCTCTCGATCAGGGATACAGGCAAGTGAAAGCAACTTGAGCCAAGCTCCAGAGTAGCGATGGGGTTTTAAGCAATAAGATGAGTACAACTTCAGTGGGTATTGTCACCAGGAACTATGAGGGCTAGCTGATGGGGAGAGGCTATGGTACCGCCTAGTCAAAATTCGGTACGGTACCAAAATACTGATGGGAGCCGTTGATGTTTTGCTCATTAGTGCACAACCATTGATCTGTTGATTTAATTTTTTTTTTTATCAACATCTGTTGATTTAATTTATTTACACTTTTGTATCTGTAAACCTATAACTTTCTCAGCCAGTCATGAAAAGGATAACTAAGATCGATCTTAAACTCACAAGATCGATCTAGTTTTTTTGTTTGTACTTATATGTCACAACCTTACTGGGGGGAGCATCTTTCCTATGGAGGGAATTTGGAATTGGGCAGTGGGATCAGTCATACATTATACTGATTGATCCTACAAGGATATACATTTGCATTTTTGAGATCAAAATAATGAATATTATGATCGATCTTAATTATTTACGACCGATCTTAAATGTGTGTTCGATCGAAATTATGTAAGATCGATCATACTATTTAATGTATATCGACAATAAAAGTAAGGTTACAATTTTGTAGCAAAGATTACAATTTTTATTAGTAGGGTTATTGATGTAATAGGCAAATGTATTAGTTTACAGGTGATGTGAGGTAAGTTATCCATTAATTGGTAAGTTTATCTATAATAGAGGGAAAGTTATTACAAATAATGGTGGAATTACTCTTGTCAGGGGCAAAGAGGTAATCTTTATGGGTGAGGTTATAACATATTGATGAAAGGTTACTACATGTTGATGTAAGGTTACAATTTCTATAGTGAAAATGACAATATTAAGGTTATCACCTACTTAGGATAAGTTACCCCTTGAAAGGTAAGTTTATCGACTATTGACGGAAAGTTACAATGCATAAAAGTTCAATTACGGCTGTCAGTGACAAAGAGGTAACCTTTATGGGTGAAGTTATACCATGGAGAGGTGAGGTTACTATTTTTATAGGTAGGACTACAATTTTAAAAATAAGATTACCACCAATTTGTAGTTAAGTTACCCATTGAAAGGTAAGTTTATTGACTAAAAAGGAACACTTACAATGCATAAAGGTAAAATTACTCCTATCCGTCTATGTAACCTTTAGGGGTGAGGTTATAACAAATTGTTGTCAGGTTACTACATGGAGAAGTAATATTATAATATTTAGGGGTGAAGTTTTAACATTTTGTTGTAAGATTACACCATTTTGATGTAAGGGTATTACATGTTGATGTAAGGTTAGTACATGTTGATGATAGGTTAGTACATGTTGACGTTAGGTTACTATTGTTAGAGGTATGATTACCACTCATAAAAATAAGTTAACACCTATTGAGGTAAAGTTACCCATTGAAATAAATGTAAGTTTATCAAATGTTGAGAGGAAATTATAATGCATAAAGGTAAAATTACTCCTGTCTGTGGCAAAGAGGTAACCTTTAGGAATGAGGTTATAACAAATTGTTGTCAGGTTACTACATGGAGAAGTAATGTTGTAATATTTACGGGTGAGATTATAACATTTTGTTGTAAAGTTACAACATGTTGATGTAAGGGTACTACATGTTAATGTAAGGTTACTACATGTTAATGATAGGTTAGTACACGTTGACGTTAGGTTACTACCGTTAGAGGTAGGATTACCACTCGTAAAAATAAGGTTAACACTTATTGAAGTAAAGTTACCCATTGAAATAAAGGTAAGTTTATCGAATGTTGAGGGAAAGTTATAATGCATAAAAGTAAAATTACTCATGTCAGTAGCAAAGATGTAACTTTAAGGGGTGATGTTATAACATGGAGGTAAGATTACTAATTAGATTTGATGGGGTATAGTGGGATTGATAAAAAACAAAAAGATGATCATGCATGGTCGAATAAGCGTGAACGAAAGAATGAACTTTATGATTGATCGTAAATGTGAACGAACGATCACAAATATTAGCAATAGACCATATATAATTATTTTTATGTTCATTGCTGTGCAACATGTTACAATTATTATTCGTAGGGTTATTGATATAATTGGTAAGTGTACCATCTTTAAAGGTGGAGTTGTGACTTCCTAATGTAAGATTACTACCCATCTAGGTCAGATACCCATTGAAAGGTAAGTTTACAGATCATTGTGGGAAAGTTGCAATGAATAAATGTTGAATTACTCGTGTCAGTGGAAAAGCAGTAATACAAGTTGGGGAGAGGTTATAATATAGAGAGGTAAGGTTACTATTTTTATAGGTAGGATTATACTATTAATAATAAGATTACCAACAATTGTAGTTAAGTTACCCATTAAAAGGTAAATTTATCGATTAAAGAGGTAAAGTTACTACATGAAGAAATGTTATAATCTTAAAGCCAAGGTTGCTACATGTACAAGTAAAGGTTAGACTGCCTATTGGATTTGATACTTCTTTAGAGGGAAATCTGGACCCATCATCATGTACGATGAAATAATTAAATATTTTTTTCCCTCCCACTTTGAATGTTTCCCACCTAGATGATCCCGCCAAAAGCACTCTTCCCTTCGTCACTACCCTATACTCCACCAACTCCTTCCAAACGAAGGGCGACCACTATAAGTGATGCTATAGCACTCCATTGTTCTTGCTAGTCACGTTTGACGGTAGTTTGATACATTATAATCGTGTATGTGCATTCAATTGAATCAACATCCATGTAAGTACCGATATCCTTTTTTTATGCTGTGTAACATTGGGACATATTTAAGTTGTAATAGAAGAGAGATTATACTCAAGGTAAAGAAGATGTATATCGAATGTAAAAGAGATGCAAATAAAATACCTCGGCCATCAATTGCCTGGATTTATTACTGGCGAGTCATTGGATATTTTCCCTAATGATCGACCTAGATGTAGTACGATCGATCTTTGAATGTTAAAGATATAAGTTCAAACTTTAACATATCATTCAAGAATGTTAAAGATGTAGGTTAAATCTTTAACATTTGTCCATATGCATCAAAGATAATTTAAAGATAATAGAAGGTGGTGAAGAAGCGAAAACAAAAAATGAGTTATGTATATTTAACGTGTTAGTATTTGTAATTCGGCGAAGTCATGTTTATCAAGTGTAATGGAAGTAATTTCAGGCAATGAAAGATTGTGCTGTGTAATGGCCTAAGATGACTGATTTAAGAAATGAGAATACATAGATTTGACGAAGTCATCAAAGTTGGAATACGAGTGTTTGAAAGGAAACATGAAATGAGGTAATTTGAATTTTGTTTGGAAAGGAATATATATGTGAAATTATTGTCACACCCCAAATTTTATAAAAGTGTGATTAAAACAAATACTTTGTTTATTCCAAAAAAACATGCCGGTTTGTTGTACAAACATCTAGGAAAATATCTCTTTGCTTTAAATAAATCATTTTTTAGAAAATTTCAGCAGAGTTTCCTTTGAAAACCTGACATTCAGATAATTGGTGAGAGTTACCTGTGAGAGTTTTAAACATAATAATTATACCTAACTAGTCATTCATATTATATCAGCCATATACATCCCTTCTCATGACATCCACAAATAAATCATTACTGTTCAACACTGAGTTAGCAAATGGAGGTCCATGAAGTCCTCCCAAACCCGGGTTACAATCAAATTATCCAAAAATTTTCATCATGAACATAATGTACAAAACATCTAAAATCTTGATAACCTTTAGGGGTGAGGTTATAACAAATTGTTGTTAGGTTACTACATGGAGAGATAATGTTGTAATATTTAGGGGTGAGGTTATAACATTTTATTGTAAGGTTACAACATGTTGATGTACGGGTACCGCATGTTGGCGTAAGGTTACTATATGTTGATGATAGGTTAGTACATGTTGATGTTAGATTACTACCGTTAGAGGTGATTACCACTCGTAAAAATAAGGTTAACACCTATTGAGGTAAAGTTACCCATTGAATTAAAGGTAAGTTTATCGAATGTTGAGGAAAAATTCTAATGCATAAAAGTAAAATTACTCATGTCAGTGGCAAAGAGGTAACCTTAAGGGGTGAGGTTATAACATGGAGAGGTAAGATTACTAATTAGATTTGATGGGGTATAGTGGGATCGATCAAAAATAAAATGATCGAGCTTGCATGGTCGAATAAGCATGAACGAAAGAATGAACTCTACGATTGATCATAAATGTGAACGATTGATCACAAATATTAGCGATCTATCATATATAATTATTTTATGTTCATTACTACGCAACAGGTTACAATTATTATTGGTAGGGTTATTGATATAATTGGTAAGTGTACCATCTTTAAAGGTGGAGTGTTGACTTCTTAATGTAAGATTATTACCTATCTAGGTTAGATACCCATTGAAAGGAAAGTTTATAGATCATTGTGGGAAAGTTACAATGAATAAAGGTTGAATTACTCGTGTCAGTGGGAAAGCGGTATTACAAGTTGGGGTGAGATTATAACATAGAGAGGTAGGATTACTATTTTTATAGGTAGGATTACACTATTAATAATAATATTACCAACAATTGTAGTTAAGTTACCCATTAAAAGTAAGTTTATCAATTAAAGAGGTAAAGTTACTACATGGAGATGGAATGTCATAATCTTAAAGCCAAGGTTACTACATGTACAAGTAAAGGTTAGATTGCCTATTGGATTTGTACTTCTTTAGAGGGAAATGTGGACCCCATCATCAAGTACGACGAAATAATTAAATAATTTTTTTTCCTTCCACTTTGAATGTATCCCGCCCAGATGATCCTACCAGAAGCACTCTTCCCTTCGTCACTACCCTATACTCCACCTACTCCTTCCAAACAAAGGGCGATGACTATAAGCGATGTCGGAGCACTCCATTTTTCTTGTTAGTCTCATTTGACGGTAGTTTGATACATTATAATCGTGTATGTGCATTCAATTGAATCAATATCCATGTAAGTACCGATATCATTTTTTTATGATGTGTAACACTGGACATATTTTAGTTGTAATAGAAGAGAGATTATACTCAGGGTAAAGAAGATGTACATCGAATGTAAAATGGATGCAAATAAAATACCTCGGCCATCAACTGTATGGATTTATTACTGGTGAGTCACTGGATATTTGCCCAAATGATCGACCTGGATGTAGTACGATTGATCTATGAATGATAAAGATATAAGTTCAAACTTTAACATATCATTCTAGATGGTTAAAGATGTAGGTTAAATCTTTAACAATTTGTCCATATGCAACAAAGATAATTTAAAGAGAATAGAAGGTGGCAAAGAAGCGAAAACAAAAAAAATAAGGTATGTATATTTAACGTGTTAGTATTTGTAATTTGGCGAAGTCATGTTTATCAAGTGTAATGGAAGTTTTCAGGCAATGAAAGATTGTGTTGTGCAATGGCATAAGATGATTGATTTGAGAAAGGAAAATACATAGATATGGTAATGTCATCAAAGTTGGAATACTAGCGTTTGAAGGAAACATGAAGAACTCCAATTGGGTAATTTGAATTTTGTTTGGAAAGGCACATATATGTGCAATTATTGTCACGCCCCAACTTTCATAAAAGTGTGATTAAAACAAATACTTTGTTCATTCTAAAAAAACATGCCGGTTTGTTGTAAAAACATATAGAAAAATATCTCTTTAGTTTAAATAAATAATTTTTGTAAAAATTTCAGCACAGTTTCTTTTGAAAACCAGACTTCCAGATAATTGGTAAGAACTACCTGTGAGAGCATTAAATATAATAATTATACCTAACTAGTCATTTACATTTTATCAACCATATACATCCCTTTTATTGACATCCGCAAATAAATCATTACTGTTCAAAATTGAGGTAGCAAATGGAGGTCCACGAAGTCCTCCCAAACCCAGGTTACAATCTAAGAATCCAAAATTCTTTATCATGAACATAATATATAGAACATGTAAAATCTTTATAAGTAAACCATTTAAAAAGTCCTAATCTATACATATTCCCTCAAATTAACCAAGATATAAATAATTTACAAATCCTCAATAATATACATCATCCTACATTGTTCTTTACATACTTTAACTAAATCATAACAACTATCTTCTGTTTCGATACTCCCACTACGCAGTCCACCAACATATGACCATAACTGAAAATGTTAAATGATAGAGATGACCAACCACACGCTCAGTAGGATAATCATTTTCTCAAGCATATATAAGGTTTTAAATAACAATAGTTCACAATCATATTGATAGACAAAGAAATAATTTATCAATAAGTCTAGGTACACAATAAGTAGTAAGCATTTTTGAAAGTACACTATGTACTATCATTTGAAATACATAAGTGAAACATCCAAGAATTTACCACATCGACATTAAATCTCAAAAGAACACTATAAAACCTCTCTTCTTAAAACACAAAGGAAAACCATTGATTTTATAAAATACAAACTGAGAAATCTTTATACAAGTATATGTATAACAAATCTGGTAAAATAATCATTTCTTATTTTGAACACAATTTCTTAAACTTATTCTTTCCAGAGTATTTTTCAAAAATATTAACTCCATGTAATTTTGTCTCAACCTCACCTTACCTCACCCCACTTAAGAAGTTTGTTGGAATATTAGTCTATTGGTTTTTTCGCACCCAAAATCCATGTATGCCACCCATATGAACATATATCATCAAATAAACACTGGTTCACGAATGAACCATTTCTGTGGAACCTTTTGAGTCTTGCACCCTAGGTCTCATCACCCTTCTTGCTTTTTGGGGGGATGTGATACCACACAGTCTGTCACCAAAAATCACAACCATAACCAATTCCCCTTAGGACTAGTAGTCGCTTTGATAACCCCCCTCAAGGGTCACAACTGTCTACTAACCCTCTGCCTGTCGGCATCAAGCATACAAGTTTCAAATTATAATTTCATGATCACCTTCCATTCCCAACACCAGCCACATCTTTGACACTTTTTTTTTAAAAAAACATAGTTTTACAAAATCTTACATTTCTATTTCGAATATAACACATTTTCAAAATAGCTCACAAACAAACTAAAAATAAAATTTGTACCTTTTTATAGCAAATTTCTCAAATTAAAGGATAGAGAAGTTGTATAGATCAACACAACCATTTTCATACTTTAAAATAACTCAACAATACCCCAAATCATGGTAAAATATACTCAACAATACCCCAAATCATGGTAAAATATACTCAATTACATCATAAAAATCAATACCACTTTCCACAATTTTTCATTTCAATACTGATAGTTATCAAATACATGATAGACATAGAATCTCCAAATACACATTTACAAAAGAGCATACTCATTCTTAAGAAACAAATCAAATACATTGTATACAAAATCACATATATTCTAAAGAATTTAAAATCTTAAGTTCAATTAAACACCCATAATAAAAATCAAGTTAGGGTTTCAAACCCACAATATCCAAATTCATTTAATACATGTAGGTTTACAAATTTATAGTAAACTCGTCATTTAATTAAGACCCATAACATGTATTTAACTCATACTAAACAAATAAGTATAGAACATACATGAGATGCATCAATGTATATACAAGAGAAAGGAAAACCCTACCTCAAAACTCAAGAACCTAAGCTCCACCTTCAAATGTCCAAGTGAATCCAAGAATTCCAAGTAATGTTCTTAGATTTTCAAACAAAAACCCATGCCCTAGAGACCTTGTTTTTCCCTCTTATCTTTCTCTTTATCTTGTCCTTGGGTTCTAAGAGGAATTAGGTGAGAATGCAAAGAAATAATGGGTCAAATGGGGCTGAAAATAGTTCTTTAAAATCAGCAAATCCCGAATTTTACTGTTTATAGGGAAAAAAATTGCATTTTTCTCTGAAATTACGATTTTGCAACTAAATATCTCCAATTTGATCTCTATGACTACCCTAAGGTTTTTGGATGTTCCTGATCAATTTTTAAAGTTATTTTAACATAAAAATATTTAGTTCTATGATTTATCTAAAAATCAATGTCAATTTACACCCGAAACACAAAGTTACCGTTTTAGCCCTCCGAACTATTATATGCGCTAAATGTCTATTCCAATGTTTTCGAACCTCCCGGATTCAATCGTAATATTATTTTGACCTAAAAAAAATTAATATATTTACTTAGTTACTCTTATCAACTTTAAACACCTCCAAAAATTAATTTTGACTAAAAAGTCAATACGCCCATAATTTAAACTTACGCGACTGTTCCTTTAACAACGATTTGAAGTTTGTCTCATTATTTTAATCATTTTAAAAAATATTATCAAGTTAATATCATTTATATTTATATGAAATATGAGATCTCATAATCCACCACCGTTAAAATAAGTTTTGTCCTCAAAACTTAGACTTCCTCGCCTAAGTCTCAATTGTTAATCACCAACCCAACCAAGTGAACTCCATTTATCAACACAAGAATATATGTTCTAGTTTCTTTTCTGAATTCATTGCATTCACCATCACATATTTATATACGTTGATAATCAACCAATCCACCAATCTCAAACTACGAGTATTACGGTTAATTAAAATATTTTCAAGTCCATTCATGCCATCATATTTTTTCACTTTGGTTTCATTCTTATAATGTTGCTTAATGTCTCATGATAACGCCTCAGATTTTCTTATGCTTTCCCCATTGTCACAGTTATCATAAGTCCTCCAATTCACATTCTTTTTTAGCTATCAAACTTTTCCAATAACCCGTGCGACTACCAAAACTAATTTCTCACCACGATTCACCACTAGGTCGCCGACTTCATTGTTTACTCGTCACCTCATTTAATTCTTGATATTATAGTCACTCAAGGTACCATGACACTCTTGCCTCATACTCCCATCCACCATGCTCTCATCCGTACTACTCTAGAGTGCACGACTCAAGACATGGCATGGCTCATGGCATGGCCCAACCTAAGACGTGTATGACCCTATCCACCCAAGTTCTTAACCACACCTACTTCATATACTTTTCATACCTGATCAACTACTATTATCAACCTTTAGAGAATTTTCACGCACACTCAACATTATCGTCACAATATTTTAACGTTTCAACATCACCACTAAAAAAATCATACCTGTTTTTGGAAAACTCTAGTTTTCATTCTTGTATAATATATCCTCTATTTAAATCCACCGCATAGCGTTAAATCCTATGACAAAACTCAAGTCTTTGTGATTTGGTGAACACCACAAGATTGTTAATAGTGATAATTTTCAAACTAGACACCTAGTTATCCAAGAGATTGATTTTTACTTCCCAATTGCACTTTTCACCTTCACCCGTGTAATCATTACCAAATGGTTAACCCCAATAATATAAAATCTAACCAAATATTTTCACTGCATACTTTGATATTAATTATAATTTTCCAATTCACTTTTTCAATCCATTATAATCAGAACTAACAATCGATAAAAATTCTCATGGGTTGCCTCTTATGAGTACAAGATGGATCTGGAACCCTCGATTAATACTTTTAGAACTATCATAATATCTTCACATTTTTAATCAATTCGATCTACCCTATATCTTTCTTCAACTTCCCAATAAGATTTATTGCCAAACATTGTCTTCGAGTGTTGGGTTGTTGCCTAATGTCTATTTCAATTTAAAAGTCATTATTGTCTTCCAGGAGTTAGATGTACAATGCCGTTATCATAACAAGAAAGCGCCTCAAGTAATAACCCGTAGCGAAATGCTATAGGTTCCTTATGCTGAAGATTACAACAACACATTTTATGAAACCTTATAAGTCCCCATGATTCAATCAAGCACCTTAATTTTTCTTGAACTATAAAATATAACTAATATAGAGTTATATTCCTAAGGGTCCAAATTCTTCAATTTCGCAGAACTAATCACTATAACCTTAAAAATTTCTCATGATCTTTGAGATGATAACCATTAATTGGCTAATAGAGTAATCTTGTACTTTGATCAAAACTTAATTAACCATTCCTTTGTTCAAATCAAAACCACCATGTGTAATTTCCTACATCGATCTACCACATTAAATCCTTTTAATATCACAACCAACCAACTGCAAAGATTTTTTTTCAAAAATTTATGATCTTCAATACCAACAATTCTCAACTTCGGCCTGTCAAGATCAAACCTAATGATGGATTGAAAAGACCTGGAGATAAACTTTCATATTTCAACAATATTTAACTTCCAACGACATTAAAAGATCCCACACCACGATAAGAGTTTATGTCGAATATTGAACATCATCCTCATTCTATTAGTTGCTCAATATAAATGATCTTAAATATTTGAACATCTATGCTCCACAGTACAACAATATTAAGGGCCAAAAATTTATTAAACTTTGTAGGTATCCATGGCATTGGACTTCAAAATTTTAGTCCATACCCTTGATCTCCATTTTCATTTAAAGTCCATGAATACAACTTAACTATCAACCCACACTCAACCAAGGGATTCCCGATTATCATTAGCTTTAGAAGGTCTGTCGTGAACTAAAAACACCACAAAATACAATCACATAATAACTAAAACAAGTTCACGGTCTACCCACAAGGATAACACCTTCCATGTACTTAGGAGAGTTATGGTCATATAACGTTCACACGTAGTCCAATCCATTCTACCCTTTCATGTAATGAGTAATTTTCTTTCTCCATATTTCTTTCCCTTCAAAGGCTTACCATGTCATTCTCAATCAATCTTCAAGCAAGGGCATCTAATATAATTCATCAATTATTGCACGACAATCTGCCAATCATACTATTTCTGAATAATTCTTATAACTCAATTGTACAAAAATAAGTCATCACTTAATATTTATTTTTTACCCAAAGCAGCACTAGACAACTATCCATACTAATTCCAAATAACTATTGATAACCTCAAATAAATGGTCATAAAATAACTTCCAATTCACTTAGAAGTAAAATCATATTAGTCACCAAAATGGAAGATATATACAACTCAAGGTTTTCACCATAAAACCAAAATTTCCAATCTTTTTTCAATTCTTAACCTCTATATCAATTCCAATAATTTTACCTAACAAAAATTATATAAAAGACGCCATAGTTGGCCTTATCTCCAAGCAACAAAAGTGAATTACCACACATACTTGACTTCACAAATTAAATCAACTAAGGGCCATGTAAAATAATGAAAATTGACATAACTTAAAAAAGTTATAACATCATAAATTGTTATACCTTGAAGCTTTTTACTTTCATACCATCTCACCCAAAATACACTAATACTATCTATGACTTCCAAAACTCATGAAATACAGATAATTTCCTTGTCACCACACATGTCTCCTAACTATTTCCAATATTGGTGTACCCATGTCCCAACAGCTCTCATGTAAGACCTAATTCCTAAACTTTGATACCAACTTGTTAGGCCCCAAATTTCATAAAAGCGTGATTAAAACAAATACTTTGTTTATCCAAAAAAAACATGTCGATTTGTTGTAAAAACAACTAGAAAAGTATCTCTTTAGTTTAAATAAATCATTTTTTAGAAAATTTTAGTAGAGTTTCCTTTGAAAATTGGGCATCCAGATAATTGGTGAGAGCTACTTGTGAGAGCATTAAACATAATAATTATACCTAACTAGTTATTCACATCATATCAACCATGTACATCCATTCTCTTGACGTCCGCAAATAAATCATTACTGTTCAAAACCGAGGTAGCAAATGGAGGTCCACGAAGTGCTCCCAAACCCGGGTTACAATCTAATTATCCAAAATTCTTCATCATGAACATAATATATAAAACATCTAAAATCTTTAGTAGTAAACATTTAAAAAAGTCCCAATCTATACATATTCCCTTAAATTAACCATGATAGAAATCATTACAAATCCTCAATAATATAGATCATCCTACATTGTTCTTTGCCTACTCTAACTAAATCATAACAACTATCTTCTGTCTCGATACTCCCACTATGCAGTCCACCAACAAATGCCCATAACTAAAAATGTTAAATGATAGGGGTGAGCAACCACACGCTCAGTAAGATAATCCTTTTCTTAAGCATATAAAAGGTTTTAAATACCAACAGTTTATAATCATATTGATAGGCAAAGAAATAATTTATCAATAAGTTTAAGTACACGATAAGTAGTAAACATTTTTGAAAGTACACTACGTACAATCATTTGAAATACATCAGTGAAACATCAATGAATTTACCACATTGACATCAAATCTCAAAATAACACTATAAAACCTCTCTTCTTAAAACATAACACAAAACCATTAATTTTATAAAGTACAAACTGAAAAATCTTTGTACAAGTATATGTATAACAAATCTGGTAAAGTAATCATTTCTTATTTTGAACACAATTTTATAAAATTTTTCTTTCCAAAGTACTTTAAAAAAATATTAACTCTATGTACTTTCGTCTCAACCTCACCTTACCTAACCCCACTGAAGAAGTTTGTTGGAATATTGGTCTATTGGTTTCTTGGCACCCAAAATCCCTGTATGCTACCCATACAGAAAAATATCATCAAACAAACATCGGTTCATGAATGAACCATCCCTGGAGAACCTTTTGGGTCTTACACCCTAGGGTCTCATCACCCTTCTTGCTTTTCAGGGGGATGTGTAGGGCACAACTTGTGATAACACACAGGCTATCACCAAAAATTACTACCATCACCAATCCCCCTGTGACTAGTAGTCGCCTTGGTAACCCCCTTCAAGGGCCCCAACTGTCTACTAACCCTCTACCTGTTGGTACTGAGCATACAAGTTCCAAACTATAATTGCATGATCACCTTCCATTCTCAACACCAGCAACAACTTTGACACTTTTAAAAAAAATATACATAGTTTTACAAAATCTCACATTTCTATCTCGAACATAACACATTTTTAAAATAACTCACATACACACCAAAAATACAATTTGTACCATTTTATAGCAAATTTCATAAATTAAATGATTGAGAAGTTATATAGATCAATACCACCCTTTTCATACCATTAAATAACTCAACAATACCCCAAATCTTGGTAAAATATACCCAATTACATCATAAAAATCAATACCTCTTTCCACAATTTTTCATTTCAATACTTATAGTCACTTTGGCATTTTATCAAACACATGACAGACATAAAATCTTGAAATACACATTTACAAAGGAACATACTCATTCTTAAGAGACAAATCAAATACATTATATAAAAAATCACATGCATTCTAAAGATCCAAAATCTTAAGTTCAATCAAACACCCATAATAAAAATCAAGTTAGGGTTTCAAACCCACAATATCCAAATTCATTCGATGCATGTAGGTTTAAAAATTTATAGTAAACTCATCATTTAATTAAGGTCCATAGCATGTATTTAGCTCATACTAAACAAATAGATATAGAACATACATGAGATGCATCAATGTATATGAAAGATAAAAGAAAACCCTACCTCAAAACTCAAAAACCCAAGCTCCACCTTCAAATGTCCAAGTCGATCCAAGAATCCCAAGTAATATTCTTAGATTTTCAAATAAAAACTCAAGCCTTGTTTGGTAACTGTTTTTATTCCGTGTTTTGTGTTTTTATTTTCAATTTTTGTTAAAAATGAAAACAAAAATATGTTTGGTTACAGTTTTTGATTTTGTTTTGTTTTAGTTTTATTGGAGACAAAGACAAAAAAATAGGAACAAAAAAATTGTGTTTCAGGAAACACACGAAACACAAAACACGCGCGATTGGTATTAATAAGGTCTGAACTTCGACTCCGCTTGGCTACAAAATAACACTCAATATGAGAGAGTATAAATATGTGGTCTCACTCATTTGGTCCTTAGAACACACAGCTCTCTTCTCTTCTCTTCTCCTTCTCAGCGCCTCTCTTCTTCTCTGTCTTAGCGAGCTCTCTCAGCAGATCGTTTGGTCCTCAAAACGCACGACTCAACATCGCCTCTCTTCTCCTCTATCTCAGTGAGCACTTTCAGCAGATCGACAGTCACAAATTGACGAAGAAGGAGCTTCATTTCGCAGTCACAAATTGACAAAGAAGGAGCTTCATTTCGTAGTCACAGTAAGTGTAATCTCTTTATTTGTATAGATCTATGTATATATATACAAAGATCTGTATATATATGCATAGATCTACTTAGATCTGTACATGACAGTCCCCATTTTTTATTTTATCCGTATATATATGCATAGATTTTCCCCATTTTTTTTTATTTGGCTTAGCTTTCATTCGAATCTCCTGGTTTTGTCTGAGGTCTTTATTAAAGTACATGTCTGTCTACTGCTAACCCTTATTGGATTTATTGTTCCAGTAAAAGCATTCTAACTTTATTTGAAAAATTACTTTTCATATTATTGGTCCTAAGCCTGGCAATAGTAGGGTTGTACAAGTTAGATAGCTAAATCCATTAACTCAAATTTTGATTGTTTGCATTATTTGTTTTTCTTTGGCAAGTAATTGTTTGCAATATTTGTTAATTTAGTGGATGTGGCCAAGAAGTGATTGGTTAAAAAGTTGTATAAGGAATCAGGATAAATCTTTGTTGTCTTGGGCTTTTTGTTCTAAAAGTAGGAAAGTAATCAGTTGTTGTTTTGGTAGACAGCACCTGCGTGTAAGTGAAATTTTGGTGCTTTAGTGTTGTGGAAGGGTGTAGGAGGGGGACTTGTCTATCCCTTTCTGGGGATTGGTTAGTAACTGCAAGGACTTCAAAAGTTTAAACTTGTTTGTGCTGAGGAGTTTGTCTTGGGCATAGATAAACTAAAAATTTGTTTACCAGATAATTGAAACAAAAAATTGCTTCATGGCTTCCAAGAAATGCATGAACTTTTCGACTGTTTAAAAAAAAATGAGGGATAGCTTTTGATTGTGTTTTGCAATTTGCAGTGCTGCTTCTGAATTCTGGTATTTACTGTATAAGCTTGACTCTGTTCATGCTGATGCCTTTATTCCTGCCTGCTTGAATCCTAAAAGAGACAACAATGCCTTGGTCTACTCTTTTACAATGAGCTGCAGCATAAAGATTTTTTTATATGTTAATGGATTGCTGAATTTTAATTTAAGGAACACAGTTAATTGTGTCAAGAGTCGCATGGAATTTCTTTTATATATTGAGTTTGAAAAGGCATGTCCTTGAGTAGCAATGCTTTGTAATTACTAACTTTAAAATTTTGGTTACTTTACACATTAGGACCACATTTTTCTGCAAACTTTAAAAGCGAATAGTGGATTCTATGTGTCAACGATTTTCATAGGACTACACATATTTGTACTCATTAAATGTAACCCAGGTAATTGTTGAAAGTATTAGAGATAAAAGAGATTGGAACCAACTGATGGTCATTGGGCCATGGAGAGTTTTGGTGGTGCATTGTACATGCAGTATGTGCATTGTACAGGCAGTGTGTTTCTTTCTGCATCAATTTCAGGCTGCAGTCTGAAAAGCACTGTTGCCAGTTGAGTTGAGAAATGGAGGAGCTGGTTTGGAGCTGTGCAAGAGTTGCTTGTTGTCAACAATTTTTTTTTTGTATAGCTGACTATTTTGACTATTAACAGTTACTATTTTGATTGGAACCTCCTCCTGTGGGCATGCTGAAACTGAATATGGATGTTGCCTCCAATGGGGTTGCTGATTTTTTGGCTTCCTGTGCTGTCCAAAATGAAGCTTGCTTTGAGTTTTCTTCTCATAACAGTTTGCCTTTGTCTGACAGATTGTTTCTTTATCAGGACCAATCTGGGATGCCTAGTGCAAGGAGAAGGAATATTATGGTTGCTGGCCAACGACAAGGTGTGGGATGAGGTGTGGTCTATTGGCTGGAGGTGGTTTGTTTTAAGGTCTGATGCCTTGGCAGAGAAGCTTGGTGCTGGAGGATTTGTTAATGAGATGAGGTGGATATGAATATTGTTGGTTGTCTGTCAGTGGTAGTGCATTTGGATTTCCTTGTTGGTTAAGCTGTTGCAGTGGTCTAGTTCTTTGCTAAACTGTTATGACTGTTGGGCTGCTGCTTTTCGGGTCTGATTTGCTATGCTAGGTTGCTAGTTGTATGGTAATGTTTGAGCTCAAATGTGGTCTGCAAGTAGTCTGTGGTATGGATGAGTTGGAGCATGGAGTGGGGTCTGCAGACAATTTACTTTTTTACATTTCCTATTTGTAATTAGAAATGGTTTAATCCATCTTGAAGAATTAAAGCCATTTTATTTTTTGTAGAACTTTTGTTCTTTGCTTCTTGTAATTTTTTTTTTGTGGAATAAAATTTTTCCTTTCTTTAAAAAAAAAGGTGTAGTTTGATCCTTGTAATTTTTGAATTCATTCAATAAAATTTCTATTTTTTAAAAAATGATATATTATGAAACATATTTAGGATAAAACGTAGAGTAGTTACCCATCATGTTTTTTATTTTTATTCTCATAATTTGATAGATAAAAATGACATCCAAACATGTTTCTGTTTTAGTATTTATCATAAAATAGAGACAAAAAATTATCTCTGTTTTTGATTGTTTTGAAGACGCGAAAACGAAAACTTTACCAAACGACCCCTCAAGCTCTAGAGACCTTGTTCTTCCCTCTTCACTTTCCCTTTATCTTGTCCTAGGGTTCTAAGAGGAATTGAGTGAGATGGAAAGAAATAATGGGGCAAACGGGTTTAAAAATGGTGTTTTAAAATAAGAAAATCCCGAATTTTACTGTTCATAGGGCCAAAAATTATATTTTCACCGAAATTACGACTTTGCCACTAAATATTTCCAATTTGATCTCTATGACTGCCCTTGTAACACCCCAAAATACACCCTGGACGGCATTACATTCAATCACCATTCATACCATGAGAGCACTAAGATAAACCATCAATAACAAGACTTCTTAACAATAATCCATAACATTTGCATTAATATCCCAAAAGAATATGTCATCTTTGGCCTTTACATTCCCAATGAAAATTTACTATTATAGCGCAGCGGAAATTACAAAAGAGATCTAGACTATACAGTATTTTCAAAGTAGTATTCTAGTCTAGAACAAAAGAAGCTACAACTCTACATATCCACCTCGGGATCTAGGTTCCCCTCGAGTGGAGCCTCCCAATGTCCCGGCTCGTCGATGCCGAGATCCTCCTCTAGCACAAAATCTGAAAAATATAATTTGTAGGGGGGTGAGAACGAAGCTCTGTAGCCACATTTCTCCCAAACTCAAACAAGGTTTTAAAAACATAGAAAACGGCCGGTCTCATTTCACAAGTAACATATATAACTTTTGAAATAAAACATGGGCATTTTAAAATAGATCTCAAGTTTAGACAGTAGCAATAATTAAACAAAAGAATAAAAATGAGTTTAGCAACAGTAGCCAATATTCCATTTAGGCTATTTAGAAAAAAAAAGGGCTTATTCCCCATGCATTGTCCCATACCAATGCATCGGCAAGAACGACCCAACTCATAATTCTAGGTATTTTCGGTTCATCCCTGTACCATGTATGTGATTGCTTCCGTGAATCTACCCAACGATTATACCTAGTCCACCAATCACAATCACAATCACAAGCACTTTAGGAAAGGGCGTCTACCATCCCAATGGCAGTGACGAGTCCCTTCCTAGGAAAAGTATACTATCCCTTATTCGAACTCCAGTGAACGATAGGGGTTGCATTATCAAATGACAACCCACTACAAGTGTTAGGAAACCATCTCACCCCCATTGGGGTAGACTAACCTCTAACACTCTATGGCATCTCTCGAAGGTAATCCAAGTCCATCACAACACCCATACAATGAGAAAACCGAGAATATGTTCAATTCCCAACAATTTCACAAATATAGTAAAATCCCCAAATTTTCTCACATGTGTCATATAATCAAATAATCCAAGAAAATATGCAAGAGATCATAATTTATATTATTTTGTTGTACAATATTCAACACTAAAGTTTTGAAATCAAGAATTAAGAACAATTTAAAGAAGAGTTCATCTCTCTTGGAAATCTAGGGTTTTTAAGAAAGAAAAAGGATTCAAGGGTTAATCAAACAATAATATTGTTTAATTCATGGTAGTAGTCACAAGGTATTAAGAAACAATGATTATATAGCATACATGTATAATTTAAAGTGAAAAGATTACATATATATAGGCCCTAGCCTCAATGTAAGTGAATGAGAGAAAATCCCCTACCTCGTGTTCTTGGAAGCTAGGTTTTTGATCTTGGATAACCCATTTAGACTCTTGTTTTTCTCTTCCTTTCTTCCTCTCTTCTTCTCCTTTCTTTCTCTCTTAGGGTTTCTAATGTTGGAGTGGCC
>CM042188.1:8732186-8744060 GCA_023539305.1 Ilex asprella | reverse complement strand
TACATGTGTGTGTGTGTGTGTGTATATATATATATATATATATATATGAAATTTTAAAATTCAAATGATACACAAATATCAAAAGGAATATTGAAAATCTCGCATTCTAATCTTGAAAGTCTCACATTCAAGTAGGTATGTACTATTTGTGGTAGAGGTAATTATGAAATACATTTTAGAAAAAATTTAAATTTTTTTTAAAATGTGTACTTATTGACAACTATTTGATGAAAAAGAGGACTTAAATAAGGATAAGTTTGGAGGTGATACTTAAAGCCAAATAAGTTTTGAAAAAAGTACTCATATCCCATTATCTCTTTATTTTATTAGGATTTCATTTATAATTCTTTGAATAAAATAAAAGTAATTATTAATATACTAATCACATTGAAACCTTACTATAATTAGAAATTAGTTAGGTAATTTGGAATAAGATTTAATATATTACTATATAATATGAATTATCAAATATCTTAAAATTCTTAATAATTCAAGTTTTACTTAAAAGTACATTACAATATTTATTTTTACAAAAAATCTTAGTACAACTTATAAAGTTTAGGATTAATTACAATGACATCCCTATAGATTGGTCTAATTTTGGAGACACCCCTCCATTTTTTAAAATTGCATTGACACCCTTACTGTTTACCTAGTCATTTCACAAAGTATTCTTATGGTTAGCATCGTATTGATAATGTAAAAAAAAGTGATTTCATCATTAAATTTTTATATTTTAATACTCATATTACTCATCTTACCTAAGCTACATGTTAATGTAAGGTTACTACATGCTGATGATAGGTTAGTACACGTTGACGTTAGGTTACTACCGTTAGAGGTAGGATTACCACTCGTAAAAATAAGGTTAACACTTATTGAAGTAAAGTTACCCATCGAAATAAAGGTAAGTTTATCGAATATTGAGGAAAAGTTATAATACATAAAAGTAAAATTACTCATGTCAGTAGCAAAGATGTAACTTTAAGGGGTGATGTTATAACATGGAGGTAAGATTACTAATTAGATTTGATGGGGTATAGTGGGATCGATCAAAAACAAAAAGATCGATCATGCATGGTCGAATAGGCGCGAACGAAAGAATGAACTTTATGATTGATCGTAAATGTGAACGATCGATCACAAATATTAGCAATCGACCATATATAATTATTTTTATGTTCATTGCTGCGCAACATGTTACAATTATTATTGGTAGGGTTATTGATATAATTGGTAAGTGCACCATCTTTAAAGGTGGAATTGTGACTTCCTAATGTAAGATTACTACCCATCTAGGTCAGATACCCATTGAAAGGTAAGTTTACAGATCATTGTGGGAAAGTTACAATGAATAAATGTTGAATTACTCGTGTCAGTGGGAAAGGAGTAATACAAGTTGGGGTGAGGTTATAACATAGAGAGATAATGTTACTATTTTTATAGGTAGGATTATACTATCCATAATAAGATTACCAACAATTGTAGTTAAGTTACCCATTAAAAGGTAAATTTATCGATTAAAAAGGTAAAGTTACTATATGGAGATGTAATGTTATAATCTTAAAGCCAAGGTTGCTACATGTACAAGTAAAGGTTAGACTGCCTATTGGATTTGATACTTCTTAAGAGGGAAATGTGGACCCATCATCACGTACGACGAAATAATTAAATAATTTTTTTCCCTCCCACTTTGAATGTTTCCCCACTTAGATGATCCTGCCAAAAGCACTCTTCCCTTCGTCATTACCCTATACTCCACCAACTCCTTCCAAACGAAGGATGACCACTATAAGCGATGCCGTAGCACTCCATTGTTCTTGCTAGTCACATTTGACGGTAGTTTGATACATTATAATCGTGTATGTGCATTCGATTGAATCAACATCCATGTAAGTACCGATATCCTTTTTTTATGCTATGTAACATTGGGACATATTTAAGTTGTAATAGAAGAGAGATGTATATCGAATGTAAAAGAGATGCAAATAAAATACCTCGGCCATCAACTACCTGGATTTATTATTGGCGAGTCACTGGATATTTTCCCTAATGATCGACCTAGATGTAGTACGATTGATCTATGAATGTTAAAGATATAAGTTCAAACTTTAACATATCATTCAAGAATGTTAAAGATGTAGATTAAATCTTTAACATTTGTCCATATGCAGGAAAGATAATTTAAAGAGAATAGAAAGTGGTGAAGAAGCGAAAACAAAAAATGAGATATATATATGTAACGTGTTAATATTTGTAATTCGGCGAAGTCATGTTTATCAAGTGTAATGGAAGTAATTTCAGGCAATGAAAAATTGTGCTGTGTAATGGCCTAAGATGACTGATTTGAGAAATGAGAATACATAGATTTGACGAAGTCATCAAAGTTGGAATACGAGTGTTTGAAAGGAAACATGAAGAACTCCAATGGGGTAATTTGAATTTTGTTTGGAAAGGAATATACATGTGAAATTACTGTCACACCCCAAATTTTATAAAAGTGTGATTAAAACAAATACTTTGTTTATTCTTAAAAAAAACATACCGGTTTGTTGTAAAACCATCTAGGAAAATATCTCTTTGCTTTAAATAAATCATTTTTAAAAAATTTCAGCAGAGTTTCCTTTGAAAACCTGACATCCAGATAATTGGTGAGAGCTACTTGTGAGAGCTTGAAACATAATTATTATACCTAACTAGTCATTCATATTATATCAGCCATATACATCCCTTCTCATGACATCCACAAATAAATCATTACTGTTAAACACTGAGTTAGCAAATGGAGGTCTATGAAGTCCTCCTAAACCCGGATTACAATCTAATTATCCAAAAAATTTCATCATGAACATAATGTACAAAACATCTAAAATCTTGACAACCTTTAGGGGTGAGGTTATAACAAATAGTTGTCAGGTTACTACATGGAGAAATAATGTTGTAATATTTAGGGGTGAGGTTATAACATTTTGTTGTAAGGTTACAACATGTTGATGTAAGGGTACCGCATGTTGACGTAAGGTTACTATATGTTGATGATAGGTTAGTACATGTTGATGTTGGATTACTACCGATAGAGGTAGGATTATCACTCGTAAAAATAAAGTTAACACCTATTGAGTTAAAGTTACCCATTGAAATAAAGGTAAATTTATCGAATGTTGAGGAAAAATTCTAATGCATAAAAGTAAAATTACTCATGTCAGTGGCAAAGAGGTAACCTTAAGAGGTGAGGTTATAACATGGAGAGGTAAGATTACTAATTATATTTGATGGGGTATAGTGGGATCGATCAAAAACAAAACGATCGAGATTGCATGGTCGAATAAGCATGAACGAAAGATTGAACTCTATGACTGATCGTAAATGTGAACGATTGATCACAAATATTAGCGATCTATCATATATAATTATTTTATGTTCATTACTATGCAACAGGTTACAATTATTATTGGTAGGGTTATTGATATAATTGGTAAGTGTACCATCTTTAAAGGTGGAGTGTTGACTTCTTAATGTAAGATTATTACCTATCTAGGTTAGATACCCATTGAAAGGTAAGTTTATAGATCATTGTGGGAAAGTTACAATGAATAAAGGTTGAATTACTCGTGTCAGTGGGAAAGTGGTAATACAAGTTGGGGTAAGATTATAACATAGAGCGGTAAGGTTACTATTTTTATAGGTAGGATTACACTATTAATAATAAGATTATCAGCAATTGTAGTTAAGTTACCCATTAAAAAGTAAGTTTATCAATTAAAGAGGTAAAGTTACTACATGGAGATGGAATGTTATAATCTTAAAGCCAAGGTTACTACATGTACAAGTAAAGGTTAGATTGCCTATTGGATTTGATACTTATTTAGAGGGAAATGTGGTCCCCATCATCATGTACGACAAAATAATTAAATAATTATTTTCTCTCCCACTTTGAATGTATGCCGCCTAGATGATCCTGCCAAAAGCACTATTCCCTTCGTCACTACCCTATACTCCACCAACTCCTTCCAAACGAAGGGCGATGACTATAAGCGATGCCAGAGCACTCCATTGTTTTTGTTAGTCACATTTGGCGGTAGTTTGATACAATATAATCGTGTATGTGCATTCGATTGAATCAATATCCATGTAAGTACCGATATCATTTTTTTATGATGTGTAACATTGGGACATATTTTAGTTGTAATAGAAGAGAGATTATACTCAGGGTAAAGAAGATGTACATTGAATGTAAAAGGGATGCAAATAAAATACCTCGGCCATCAACCGTATGAATTTATTACTGGTGAGTCACTGGATATCTGCCCAAATGATTGACCTGGATGTAGTACGATCGATCTATGAGTGTTAAAGACATAAGTTCAAACTTTAACATATCACTCGAGAATGTTAAAGATGTAGGTTAAATCTTTGACATTTGTCCATATGCAGCAAATATAATTTAAAGAGAATAGAAGGTGGCAAAGAAGCAAAAACAAAAAAGGATTAATTGCACTAGAGGTCCCCCAAAGTGTGAGAATTGTCTCATTTTGGTCCCTAATATTTCAATTGTATCATTTTAGTCCCTAAAGTATTGAATATATTTCGGTATGGTCCTTCAAGCAGACAACGTCCAAATTATTAATGTTTTTTTATCATAAACTTGTCATGTAATAGATAAATATAGACAAAAAATAATTTTAATAACTTTTAAACTAAATTTGGGTAGCTTATGACCAAAATTTGGATAGCTCATAATCAAAACTGTGCAATTTAGGTAGATATTTAACTAAAAAATTAGTAAAAATTTGATCAAGAGGTATCCAAATTATTTTATTGTCCACATTTAAGTATAATGTGATAAGTTTATGATAAAAAAATCATTAGCAATTTAGATACTATCTGCTTAAGGGACCATATAAAAACATATTCAATACTTTAGGGACCAAAATGATGTAATTGAAACATTGATGACCAAAATGAGACAAACTTCATACTTTGGGGACCTCTAGTGCAATTAACCCAACAAAAAATAAGTTATGTATATTTAACGTGTTAGTATTTGTAATTCGGCGAAGTCATGTTTATCAAGTGTAATGGAAGTAATTTCAGGCAATGAAAGATCGTGCTGTGCAATGGCATAAGATGACTGATTTGAGAAAGTAAAATACATAGATTTGGTGATGTCATCAAAGTTGGAATACTAGCGTTTGAAGGAAACATGAAGAACTCCAATTGGGTAATTTGAATTTTGTTTGGAAAGGCACATATATGTGCAACTATTGTCACGCCCCAACTTTCATAAAAGTGTGATTAAAACAAATACTTTGTTCATTCTAAAAAAACATGCCGGTTTGTTGTAAAAACATATAGAAAAATATATCTTTAGTTTAAATAAATATTTTTTTTAGAAAATTTCAGCAGAATTTCTTTTGAAAACCAGACTTCCAGATAATTGGTAAGAACTACCTGTGAGAGCATTAAATATAATAATTATACCTAACTAGTCATTTACATTATATCAACCATATACTTCCCTTCTATTGACATCTGCAAATAAATAATTACTGTTCAAAATTGAGGTAGCAAATGGAGGTACACGAAGTCCTCCCAAACTCAGGTTGCAATCTAAGTATCCAAAATTCTTTATCATGAACATAATATATAGAACATCTAAAATTTTTATAAGTAAACCATTTAAAAAGTCCTAATTTATACATATTCCCACAAATTAACCAAGATATAAATCATTTAAAAATCCTCAATAATATACATCATCCTACATTATTCTTTACATACTTTAACTAAATCATAATAACTATCTTCTGTTTCGATACTCCCACTATGCAGTCCACCAACATATGACCATAACTGAAAATGTTAAATGATAGGGGTGACCAACCACACGCTCAGTAGAATAATCCTTTTCTCAAGCATATATAAGGTTTTAAATAACAATAGTTCACAATCATATTGATAGACAAAGAAATAATTTATCAATAAGTCTAGGTACACGAGAAGTATTAAGTATTTTTGAAAGTACACTATGTACTATCATTTGAAATACATAAGTGAAACATCAAAGAATTTACCACATCGGCATCAAATCTCAAAATAACACTATAAAACCTCTCTTCTTAAAACACAAAGCAAAACCATTGATTTTATAAAATACAAACTGAGAAATCTTTATACAAGTATATATATAACAAATCTGGAAAAGTAATCATTTCTTATTTTGAACACAATTTCATAAACTCGGTTATTTCCAGAGTATTTTTCAAAAATATTAACTCCATGTAATTTCGTCTCAACCTCACCTTACCTCACCCAAATCAAGAAGTTTGTTGGAATATTGGTCTATTGATTTCTTCGCACCCAAAATCCATGTATGCCACCCATACGAACATATATCATCAAATAAACACTGGTTCACGAATGAACCATCTCCGTGGAACCTTTTGGGTCTTGCACCCTAGGGTCTCATCACCCTTCTTGCTTTTCGGAGGGATGTAATACCACACAATCTGTCACCGAAAATCACAACCATAACCAATTCCCCATAGAACTGGTAGTCGCCTTGATAACCCCCTCAAGGGTCACAACTGTCTACTAACCCTCTGCCTGTCGGTATCGAGCATAGAAGTTTTAAACTATAATTTCATGATCACCTTCCATTCCCAACACCAACCACATCTTTGACACTTTTTTTTGGTTACGCCCCAAAAACCCCTTGGACGGTATTACATTCTAAACACCATTCGCTGCATGAGAGCACTAAATAACTCCATAAATAAGAAAGTTTTATTCATCCACCATTGATATTTTGACAAAATTCGGACAGAGTCTCCTTTATACGGGGAGCCCTACCCAAAACACAACATGTACAATTATACTACAATTGACCGCACAGGGTCCACATATGCATAGCAATTGACCACACGGGGTCCATTTATCTATCATAAAATAAACTTTCATTCACCATATATCATATCCACACTATTATCCTAAAAGAATAGGCCAAGCAATGATATTTACATTTCTAAAAGAATTACACTTAAATATAGCAGCGGAATAAATAAAATACCAGACTATACATAATCGTAAATACGTTCTATAGTCTAGCACAAAAATAAACTATATCTCTAAATGTTCCACTTGGGATCCAAGTATCCCTCTAAGGAAGCCTCTCCATGGTCCGGCTCGTGAACACTGAGCTTCTACTCTGGCACTAAATCTGAAAAATGTTTAACTGTAGGAGATGAACACGAAGCTCTGTACAAAAATTCTTCCAAACCTAAACAAGGTTTTGAAAAACATATAAAAATGGTCGGTTTCATTTCACAAATAAAATATATAATTTTTGAAAGAAAACAAGGACATTTCTAAAATAGATATCAAGTTTAGATAACAACAGTAATTTAAGGAATAAATGGAACCAATACACAATTAATAATACATTTCACCATAAACCATTTCTCACAAGTTCTTGCGAAATCCCATACTTCCCAAAACTCTTGTAGAAACTGTATCTGATAGAATGAACAATTACCAACAACTACCTTCATATCAACCTTATAAACATATATCTTCACTATGATGTAAGGCAATCCACATAAATCGACACATTGAGTAATATCTAGGCCCCCCCACACACACAAATCCTCGCAAAGATATCAAACTTTGGAAAGAGCGTCTATCAACTATATTGTCCCATACCAATGCACCGGCAATAACGAATCCAACCTAGGCATAGTATACTAAACCACATACATGACACCCGTAAGCGAATAGTAGTTTGGTCCTCGCAAGGTACCAACCCCACTACGAGTGGTAGGAAAAAGACTAACCCACACGGATCAAGCACAACATCTACCCACCCTACGATATCTAGTCAAAGGCCACCCATGGTCATCCCACATTCATAAGAGATATAGTTCCAAACTCATTTCCTCAATTTACAAGCATATCCCAAAATTTCCCAATTTAAGCATGTGACATTTTCAATAACTCACTAAGGAAATTACAAGAGATCACAACAATATAATTGTATTACTCAACACAAAGTTATAAGGTTCCCACATCAACAATAAATGAAGAATTTAAGAGAGGAATCCACTACCCTTGAAATCTAGGTTTTTTGAATCAAGAAAAATGGGTATCAACCCTAACTTAATGTAAAACATGATAATAATTGCAAGCCAATAATTAAAGAACCCATAGCAAATACATATGATTAGGAGTCTAAAACATACATATATAATAACCCTAGTCTCAATGTAAGTGAATTCTAGGGCTTGAATCTGGAATCACCCTTAGATCTTGTGTTTTTCCCCTTTGATCTTCCGTTTCTCTCTTATTTTCTTTCTCTCTAAGTATTTCTAGGGTTATGAGTGGTATAATGAAGGCTAAGGAGGTGACCTAATGTATTTATAGTGGAGAAATGAGCGACTGTTTGCGAATTGAAAGTTTCGAATTTTTTTACACCAAACTTCCGAATGGTTTTGTCTTCTGGAAGTATTGTTCACGTTAACCTTCCGGAAGGTTTTATAGACCTTTCGGAAGGTGTTGCCTTCTGGAAGTATTGTTCTAGTTAACCTCCTAAAAGTATCAACCTTCCGGAAGGTTTTATCGACCTTCTGGAGGTTTTGCCTGCTGAAACTTCCAGCGCATTTTTGACCCATTTAGAGGTCAAATTGAAACTTTTTCATGAAATACACTTCTATAGCCCTAGATGTCTACTATCTACTTTCCAAATTTCAGATCAATTTGAGTTGGGAATAAAAGGTTATGAATAAAATACTAGGAAGTTTTTAAACTCATTTTTACCCAAATTCACTCTAAAGTGTGTTTTAACTTCGGGATACTTTCTAACTTCTAATATACGCCATATTACCTCTCCCAATGTTTTTCGACCCTCTAGATTCAATGGAAGCATTATCTTTAGCTAAATTCATTTAGAAACTTATCTAATCACCCTTTCCAATTTTAAACGTCTTCGAAACTTAAACTTCCCAATCCATTGGTCTACCTAGTATTTATTCCTACTATTGCAATCTATTCAGTTTATTCTTACATTACTACCTATATTAGAATTACTAGACAATTCTATTACTATATTAATATAAACATGTGGGGGTTTACATTTTTTTATAAAAAAAACATAGTTTTACAAAATCTTACATTTCTATTTCGAATATAACACATTTTCAAAATAGCTCACAAAAATACTACAAATAAAATTTGTACCTTTTCTAGCAAATTTCTTAAATTAAAGGATGGAGAAGTTGTATAGATCAACACAACCCTTTTCTTACTTTAAAATAACTCAATAATACCCCAAATCATGGTAAAATATACTCAATTACATCATAAAAACCAATACCTCTTTCCACAATTTTTCATTTCAATACTGATAGTCACTTGGACATTTTATCAAATACATGATAGACATATAATCTCGAAATACACATTTACAAAAGAACATACACATTCTTAAGAAACAAATCAAATACATTGTATACAAAATCACATATATTCTAAAGAATTTAAAACCTTAAGTTCAATTAAACACCCATAATAAAAATCAAGTTACGGTTTCAAACCCACAATATCCAAATTCATTTAATACATGTAGACTTACAAATTCATAGTAAACTCGTCATTTAATTAAGACCCATAACATGTATTTAGCTCATACTAAACAAATAAGTATAGAACAATATGAGATGCATCAATGTATATGCAAGAGAAAGGAAAACCCTACCTCAAAACTCAAGAACCCAAGCTCCACCTTCAAATATTCAAGTGAATCCAAGAATTCCAAGTAATGTTCTTAGATTTTCAAACAAAAACCCATGCTCTAGAGACCTTGTTTTTCCCTCTTATTTTTCTCTTTATCTTGTCCTTGGGCTCTAAGAGGAATTAGGTGAGAATGCAAAGAAATAATGGGACAAATGGGGCTGAAAATAGTTCTTTAAAATTAGCAAATTCCGAATTTTACTGTTCATAGGGCCAAAAATTGCATTTTTCTCCGAAATTATGATTTTGTCACTAAATATCTTCAATTTGATCTCTATGACTACCCTAAGATTTTTAGACGTTATGGATCAATTTTTAAAGTTATTTTAACATAAAAATATTTATTTCTATGATTTATCTAAAAATCAATGTCAATTTACACCCGAAACACTAAAGTTACCTTTTTAGCCATCTGAACTGCTATATGCGCTAAATATCTATTCCAATGTTTTCGGACCTCCCAGATTCAATTGTAATATCATTTTGACCTAAAAAAAATTAATATATTTACTTAGTTACTCTTATCAAATTTAAACACTTCCAAAAATTAAATTTGACTAAAAAGTCAATACGCCCATACTTCAAACTTATGCGACTGTTCCTTTAACAACAATTTGAAGGTTGTCTCATTATTTTAATCATTTTTAAAAAATACTATCAAGTTAATATCATTTATATTTATAAGAAATATGAGATCTCACAGTCCACCACCACTAAAATAAGTTTTGTCCTCAAAACTTAGGCTCCCTCGCCTAAGTCTCAATTGTTAATCACCAACCCAACCAAGTGAACTCCATTTATCAACACAAGAATATATGTTCTAGTTTCTTTTCTGAATTCACTACATTCACCATCACATATTTATATACGTTGATAATCAACCAATCGACCAATCTCAAACTACGAGTATTACAGTTAATTAAAATATTTTCAAGTCCATTCATGCCATCACATTTTTTCACTTCAGTTTCATTCTTATAATGTTGCTTCATGTCTCATGATAACGCCTCGGATTTTCTTATGCTTTCCCCATCGTCACAGTTATCATAAGTCCTCCAATTCACATTCTTTTTTAGCTATCAAACTTTTCCAATAACCCCTGCGACTACCAAAACTAATTTCTCACCACGATTCACCACTAGGTTGCCGACTTCATTGTTTACTCGTCACCTATGGTAATTATTTAATTCTTGATATTATAGTCACTCAAGGTACCATGACACTCTTGCCTCATACTCCCATCCACCATGCTCTCATCCGTACTACTCTAGAGTGCACGACTCAAGACATGACATGGCTCATGGCATGACCCAACCTAAGACGTGTATGACCCTATCCACCCAAATTCTTAACCACACCTACTTCATATACTTTTCATACCTGATCAACTACTATTATCAACCTTTAGAGAATTTTCACACACACTTAGCATTATCGTCACAATATTTTAACGTTTCAACATCACCACTAAAAAATCATACCTGTTTTTGGAAAACTCTAGTTTTCATTCTTGTATAATATATCCTCTATTTAAATCCACTGCATAGCGTTAAATCCTATGAACAAAATCAAGTCGTTGGGATTTGGTGAACACCACAAGATTGTTAATAGTGATAATTTTCAAACTAGACACCTAGTTATCCAAGAGATTGATTTTTACTTCCCAATTGTACTTTTCACCTTCACCCGTATAATCATTACCAAATGGTGAACCCCAATAATATAAAATCTAGCCAAATATTTTTACTGCATACTCTGATATTAATCATAATTTTCCAATTCACTTTTTCAATCCATTATAATCAGAACTAACAATCGATAAAAATTCTCATGGGTTGCCTCTTATAAGTACAAGATGGATCTAGAACACTCGATTAATACTTTTAGAACTATCATAATATCTTCACATTTTTAATCAATTCGATCTACCCTATATCTTTCTTCAACTTCCCAATAGGATTTATTACCAAACATTATCTTCGAGTGTTGGGTTGTTGCCTAATGTCTATTTCAATTTAAAAGTCATTATTGTCTTCTAGGAGTCAGATGTACAATGCCGTTATCATAACAAGAAAGCGCCTCAAGTAATAA
>CM042188.1:8708805-8723710 GCA_023539305.1 Ilex asprella | reverse complement strand
AAAGTATAAATACATATTTAATAATTGTATTTACATATCTATATAATAAATCAACTAGCAAGTTGAATCTTTATCCGTTATACATTTTCCCCTCCAAAAAATCAAATCGCTCAATTGTATCACATGTTCAATTATTTAATATTTAGTTAATTTGTACTTTAACACAACTTTTATTTCATACATTATTCATATACGATAGTGTACACAAATTGGCTAGTTATGCATTTTGAGAAAGTTTGACGCAATTTTTAAGAAAATAATAGGTAGAAATTAATTTTAAATGATAAAAGTAAAGAAATTAATTTAAAATTTGGTTTATTGGGATCAAATTTTGAACACTAAAATCTTATATTTTATCGTGCATTCGAGCACTGGTTATGACTATTGTATATATGT
Organism: Ilex asprella; assembly: GCA_023539305.1. Classification (NCBI taxonomy): domain Eukaryota; kingdom Viridiplantae; phylum Streptophyta; class Magnoliopsida; order Aquifoliales; family Aquifoliaceae; genus Ilex; species Ilex asprella. The sequence goes on along the minus strand of CM042188.1, from coordinate 8,723,314 downwards.
ATTAAAGGATACATAGACAAATAAGATACATTTTAACACAAATAATTAACTTTTTATCAACTTTTTTTCAGATTTTAGGGGGATTGATTTTGGTGAGTTAGTAGAAAAACTCATCCATCTATTTTTTTATCCTTCATATTTTTCTTCTTTATCAAACATGATGTTTTATCTATCCCTCTAACTTTTCATCCTTCTATTTTTCCGTCGTTAACCACAAGCCATCAGTAAATACAATCAGTTACGAGAAAAACGAAGCAATGAATGGTCTACATCTAGATTTAAAACGAAAATTAGCCACCAAGTAAAAGATTAAATGAGCCAACTCTAAAATTAAGAAGGCGATCCACCATTTGATTTCCTTCCATACACATGTATATGAGAGAATTGGATCCGCATTCTGCAAAGTTGCCACTACGACTTGCAGGGCCGACCCAAGAGATATTGGGGACTGATGGGTCAAGCCTAATGACTCAAATCATGTTACAAGCTCAAGAGGCCCAACTCCAAGAAGTCTAAGAAATTCAGTTCAATATGTTCAACCCGGTCAAACTTATCAAGTTCAAGGAGCTACATCAGCATGGAGCAACTCATCAAGTTTAAGGAGCTACGTTAGGAGGGGAGCATGCAGGGTCATCCAAGAACCTCTTCCACTCCACCTTGGAGTCCAGGAGCTGGAGAGCCTCCTCCTCTCGACCTTGGAGTCCAGGAGTCTGCTCCTCTACCATCTTGGAGTAAGGGTCATCCAAGAGCCTTACCCTCGCCGCTTCAAGAGAGTTAATGTTCATTCATCATTTGACCAAGTCCTTTGGAGAGCACCATAACTTCCTTGTCTGTTAAGGAAAGGAGAAGTCGTCAAGAAGAAAAAAAGCCGTCAAGGAGAGGAAAGATCGTCAAGCTATTTAATACTATTAAATAGCCCCCAATCTGTTATGACCGTCAGACTGGCTATGCAATTATTACATGGACGACTATAAATTGTAAGTTTCCCCAACACTTAGGGGGCATCTCACAAAATCAGTATCATTCTCTCATCTTCTCTAAAAGCTTGTAATCCTTTGTGCTCCCTCCGAACCGAAGTTAATAAAATTACCGACAAACTCAGCCATTGAAAGTGGACGTAGGTCTTGATTGACCGAACCACTATAAACCTTGTCTTCTCTCTCTCTCTACCTATTTTACTGCATTTTATATTGCTAACTTGAATGTGGTATGTAAACCAATTTGTGCATCATCAGTTTGGCGCCGTCTGTGGGAACGACAAAAATTCTCACCTATACACTTTCTTCACTGAACCAATTGGATCAACACCAGATCCATGAATCAGCCTGAAGACAATCCGACACGAGAGAAGGAGGTTGTTCTTCCACCTGCCAATGTCGTCCCAAATGTACAGCAGATGCTAGACACAATGCAACAGCTGGTAGTCCAAAACCAGTAGATTCTACAATTGATGCTCAAAAAACAAGGAGGAGCGCAACCTGAACCTCAAGCCAGGGGAGCTCCACTCCTTGGTCATCAAGGAGCTTCCCATCAAGGCACTCCCCGTCTGGGCGCCCCACTCTTGGGAGCTCCCTTGGGCGCCCCAAATAGAGGAGTCCCCCATGAGGGACCTCCGCCTCTAGCCCCAGCTTATGCTCCCCATGGAGAAGACCCTCATCTCCAAGAGGATGAGGGTGAGAACCAAAGCATGGAGCATAAGAACTATGTCCGTGATAATTCCAGAGGTCCTCCTCCCAATCATTGGGACCAAAAAATTAAGGAGGTACAAAATCAATTGAGTGATGTCTTCAACTCCATAAAGGCCGATGGACCAGAGACAATGAATTACCTCGTAAGTCGAACCGACACCCTTTTCAAACCTGACGTGGTGAACTACCCACTCCCTCAGAAATTGTAATACCCCACATGCTTATAGTAATATAGTAATATGCTAGTTTAGTAGTTCTTTTATATATAAGGATGTAAAAATGAATCACATAGGTTAAAACATTAGAAATAAATATTTGGGAGACAAATGAATTTGGGAAGTTTACGTTTCGAAAGCATATGAGCTTGGAAATAGTTAATAGGAAGTTTTTAAATATTTTTAGGTCATACTAAGGTCTCCATTAAATCCGGAAGGTCGAAAAACCTTGGGTGAGGTAATATGAGGTGCATTGGAAACTTAGAAGTACTCCGGAATAAAAACACACTTTACGTAAATTTGGGGTAGAAAATATTTTAGACACCTCTTAGTATTTTAGCCATAACTTTTTATTCTTAAGTCCAATGGATCGGAAATTTTGACAGTAGATAGTAGACATCTAGGGATACAAAAGTGTATCTCATGAAAATTTTCTAATTCAACCTCTAAATGGGTCAAAAATACACTGAAATATGAAGCAGAAACTGGGATTTCGTTCAAACGGAAACTGACGTTCGAACGACCAACGTTTGAACGGGAAATGACGTTTGAACGGTAAATCGCAAAATTAAAAGTACTGGGAGCTCTCTGATGAAAATACTATTCACCCAAAGCAACCACCGTTCAAACGTTAAAATGACGTTCGAACGTCAATCACGAATTCTGACTTCCAGAATCGCGAACCAGCGTTATTTTCTTCCACTATAAATACTTAAACACGCCTCCATTGACCTCATTTCAGCATTTATAACCCTAGAAACACTTAGAGAGAAAGAGAGAAACACAAGATCAAAGGGGAAAAATAAGAGATTGAAGAGTTAATTCAAGATCAAAACCTAGATTTCAAGAATACAAGGTAGGGGTTTTCTCTCATTCACTTACATTGAGATTAGGGCCCATATATATGTAATATTTTCACTTTAAATTATACATGTATGCTATATAATCGTTGTTTCTTAATACCTTTGTGACTATTACCATGATTTAAACAATATTATTGTTTGATTAATCCTTTAATCATTTTTCTTGATTAAAAACCCTAGATTTCAAGAGAGATGAACTTTTCTCTAAATTTTTCTTAATTCTTGATTTCGAAACCTTAGTGTTTCATATTGAACCATAAAATGATGCTATTGTGATCTCATGTACTTTTCTTAGTTGGTTGTGAAATTGTTACATGATATATTTTAGGGATTTTAGATAAATGCTTGTAAATTGGGATAATTGTAAAATTGTATGCTTGGTTGGGTTGTTGGTGATGCACATGAGTGAGAGGTTCCTTGTAAGGATGCTCACCCCTTCTCAAGAGGTTCCCGGTAAGGATGCTTGAGAAATAAGTCCGTTATAGTGAGAGGTTCCTTGTAAGGATGCTCACCCCTTCCCAAGAGGTTTTCGGTAAGGATGTTTGGGAAACAATGTAGTGATTTGGTGAGAGGTTCCATGTAAGGATGCTCATCTATTCTCAAGAGGTTCCTGGTAAGGATGCTTGAAAATCCACGGTGACCTAAAAGGCGGTGGAGGTTACCACAAAGTATGCCACCTACCTAAAAAATTATCGAAAATTGTTTATAACCATTAATGATTATTATGCGTGTGTGATTGCTCGTTTATTCATTTAAGTAATGTTTTGAAATAAACTTGAGATCCTTTTTAAATGTCACTGCTTTATTTCAAATTATGCATCTATGTTATGTTAAAAATGAGACCGACCGTTTTATATACTTTTCTAAACCTTGTATGGGTTTGGGAGAATTTTTTTACAGAGTTTCGTGCTCACCCCCTACAGTTGAACCTTTTTCAGGTGTTGGGCCAGAGGATGAGCTCGGTGCTAGCCAGCCGTACCTTGGAGAGGCTTCACTAGAGGGATACTTTGATCCCGAGTAGGACGTCTAGAGATGTCGTTTACTTTTTGTTCTAGACTAGAATATTATTTTGAAACACTGTATAGTCTAGATTTCTTTTGTAATTTCCGCTGTGCTATAATAGTAAATTTTCATTGAGAATGTAAAGGCCAAAGATGGCATATTTCTTTTGGGATATTGATGTAAATGTTATGAAGTATTGTTATGAAATCTTCTTTATTGATGGTTTATCTTAGTGCTCTCATGGTATGAATGGTTATTGAATATAATATCGTCCAGGGTGTATTTTGGGGTGTTACAGAAATTCAAAATGTCATCCATCGAGACCTTTGACGGTACAAAGGATCCACTGGACCAACTCGAAGCTTTTAAGACATTGATGCAACTGCACAATATCCCCGACGAAATCATGTACAGAGTGTTTCCAACCACATTGAAGGGATCCGCTGTACAGTGGTTCCCTAAGATCACACCAGCCTCAAATGGTACATTTACTGAGATAAGCAAGTCCTTTGTGGCACAGTTCATTGGTGGACGCGGCCAACAGAAACCTGTCACCCACTTGCTCAGTATAAAGTAGGACCTAAATGAGAGCTTAAAGAGCTACCTCTCTCGTTTTAACGAGGAGGTCCTTCAGATCGAGGAGCTCGATGAAAAGGTCAGCATGACTGCCTTCTGGGGAGGCCTCCAGTCATCAAGCTTCCTTTTCTTAATGATAAAGCGCCCACCAAAGAGCATGCTAGAACTATTGACAAAAGCTCAAAATATACGAATGCTGAGGAAATCAATAGGTACAGGAAAGGTGAATCATCTTGAAAATCACCAAGTGCTTGACCTGCCTCTGCTTTGCTCTTATGCAGATAGCCTATCTCTGCTTTGCTCTTAAGCAAACAGCCTATCTTAGCTCTGCTTTTAAGTAGACAGTGTACCTTTGCACTGTTTTCAAACAGGCAGTCTATACTTAAAGCTTGAAGACTCTCTCATGGGTCACCAAAAGCTTGGTCTCTGCACTGTTTTCAAACAGGCAGCCTACCTCCAGCTTAGCAACTCTCTCACGTGTCATGAAAAGCTTGGCCTTTGCACTGTTTTTAAACAGACAATCTATACCTCAAACTTAAAGATTCTCTCATGGATCGCCAAAAACTACACGCAGCCTATCTCCAGCTTACTGGCTCTCTCATGGGTCGCCAAAAAAGCTTGGCCTCTGCATTGCTCTTAAAGCATGCAACCTATCTCCAGCTTAGCAGCTCTCTTATTGGTTGCCAAAAGTTCGGTCTCAAAAGGTGTAGCTCTCTCACGAGCAATCCTCAGACTCTATCTTTGCTCTCAAGCAAACAGTCTGCCTCTCTCCAGGTAACCATGTTAAATATTTTAATGTTTGAAATAACATTATTTTTATCATCTCTAGGCAGGATCTTAAAACTCAGGTCGTCTGCAACCCGAAAGACTACATTAAATCAGCGTACGCAGCTGCCTAGTTGCCTAGTTGCCTAAACCAACTGCTTGACTGCTCAGATCAACGTACTAAGTTGCTTGGCCTCCCAAATCAGCTGCCTGGTCGCCCAGATCGGCCTTTGCACGCCCCTCTAAGCAGGCCTCATCACCAAAATGCTACCTACTTTAAGGGAGCTCGCCCAAGGGAGCTCATTAGGTCTCAGGCTCACCCAAGCTCCTTAAGTCAGTACCCAAAGAGGCGTACAAGGCCTCTTGCTCGCCCAACTCTTGGGTCGCCTAGGATGCCCCACCTGCTCGGTTCTCCCTCAACTCGCCTAAAGGTCCCTTAATCATTTCGGCCTGGACGCTCAGCACTTGGGTCGCCTCCCCACCATGCCAAACAACCTTCTGCTTGTCAGTGCTCTTCAAATTAGCACCAAGGTGTCAAGGCAGCCCCAAGCTCGCCCAAGGTGCTCCAAATGAGGCTTATAATATATCAAATTGAAGCTCTCGGTGAGCCCTACAAAACACACTGCCTAAAGGCAGTGATTCATGCCGTAAAAAGTCCAAAAACGACACAGAAACCGCTGTTTTGGCTTCTCGAAGTTTTAAAAAAAAATTGCTCGCCCAAGGTGCCTAGGGAGTTGCTCTGCTCTCCAAGAACAGTGCTGCTTGCCCAAAATGGTGCGCTCGACTCCCTCCTCGCTATTTTGACTAAAACTTCTGCTCTGTTACTCGTAATCAGGAGTATAATATGTCAAATCGAAGCTCTCGACGAGCCCTACAAGACTCACAGTCTTTGGCTATGACTAATGCTGTAAAAAAATCAAAAAAGGCTTAGAAGCAAGTGTTTTGGCCTTTCAAAGTTTTTCAAGTTGTGCCAATCAGCCGAAAATTCAAACTTAATCGAATGCCCTCTTTTTCAAGTTCCATTGGACACAGGATATTGAGGGGCAAATGATGGGCCAGGCCCAAGGGCCCAAATCATGTTACAAGTCCAAGAGGCCCAACTCCAAAAGGCCCAGCAAATTCAACTCAATATGGTCAACCCGGTCAAACTTATCAAGCTCAAGGAGCTACATCAGCATGTAGCAACTCATCAAGCTTAAGGAGCTACGTCAGGAGGGGATCATGCAGGGTCATCCAAGAACCTCCTCCTCTCTACCTTGGAGTCCAGGAGCTGGAGAGCCTCCTCCTCTCCACCTTGGAGTCTAGAGCTGGAGAGCCTCTTCCTCGCCACTTTGGAGTCTAGGAGTTGGAGAGCCTCATCTTCTCTACCTTGGAGTGCAGGAGTTGGAGAGCCTCCTCCTCTACCATCTTGGAGTAAGGGTCATCCAAGAGCCTCACCCTCGCCGCTTCAAGAGAGTTAATCTTCATTCATCATTTGACTAAGTCATTTGGAGAGCACCATAACTTCTTTGTCCATTGAAGAGAGGAGAAGTCGTCAAGAAGAGGAAAGGTCGCCTAGGAGAGGAAAAGTCGCCAAGCTATTTAATACTATTAAATAGCCCCCAATCTGTTATGACCGTCAAACTGGCTATGCAATACCTACATGGACGACTATAAATTGTAAGATCCCCCAACACTTGGGGGGCATCTCACAAAATCAGGATCATTCTCTCATCTTCTTTAAAAGCTTGTAATCCTCTGTGCTCCCTCCGGACCGGAGTTAATAAAATTACAGGCGAACTCAGCCATTGAAAGTGGACGTAGGTCTTAATTGACCGAACCACGATAAACCTTGTCTTCTCTCTCTACCTATTTTACTGCATTTTATATTGTTAACTTGACTGTGGAGTATAAACTAATTTGTGCATCATCAGAGACTAAGCAAAAATTTTACTTTGAGCTCTCAAAATTTAATATCGATATATGTGAAAATTTAGGTTGAGTCCTCCTAAAAAGACTTGTAATGACTTGAGTATGTCAAGAAAACTTACTTTGTTCTAAGTCCTTTTTTTATCTAACTAATAAGTATTTAAGTACAATTTTTTTTAAAACTCCAAAATACCTTTCATATAATATTTCTGTAGTATTAAAGGTTAATTTTGTTTCCGAATTGGGAAAGCTCAAATTCTTTACCCATTAATTCTACCTTTACTTCAAGCTCATAAGATTTTTTCATAAAATTTAAAATTCAAATTCAATAGTCCATTTTCTTGTTCTTGTCAATAGAAAACCTAGAAGGAATCTTCTTCTTTGTGCCACTAGCAATCCGTCATATTAATCAAATTTATCGCTATTGAAATGTTACGATAACAACGATAATGCTCAAATCCCTTCGATTTGGGTAACAGAGTCATAGTGCCACATGGCACGACTCTATGACCTACAAAGAAAATCTAGTGGCCAAACAATCGAAGTTGGCACCATTCACCAAATCTTTGATGGCATTCATATCATTCTTTGAGAAGACTGATTGGTGGAGCCAACACACTACTTCCACTAGAATTATCTTTTCTCTCTCTCTCTCTCTATATATATATATATATATATAATAGTCATAAAACCGTGCCTGAAGGCACGATAAAATATAAAATTCGAGCGTCTAGAAAATCAATCCCACTATATAAATTTTTTTCAAAATATATGAACTATAAATTAATCAAATATTAAATGATTAAATATATGATAGAAATGAGTGATATTATATTTTTAAGAAAGAAATACATAAATGATTAAATATTTGATAGAAATGAGTTATGCGATTTGACGTTTGAGTCTAACAAAAGGATGTTGGGTGAGGTAAGTGATTAGTGATGGTTTTAAAAGGAAAAATATGACTAGGATAAAATTTAAACACACTTCTGTCTTATTATATATATATATATATATATATATATATATATTTACTATGTTACTGTATATGTTACTATTTTTGTGAGCATATTACAGTTTTTGTTGGACATACTATTTTTATTAAGCATATTACTATTGTTCTTTTTCTAAATATTAATATTCTAAATTATTCTTATTTTTGAATATTATTATTTTTTTATATTTAAATGTTACTACTTTTGTTGTGTTTAAATAATATTTTTTGTGTATGAATGGTACAATTTTTTGTGTTTAAATGTTACTATTTTTTTTAATGTTACTATATGTATGTATGCATGTGTGTGCGTGTCCATATATATATATATATGAGAGAGCAAAAAAATAAATAGTCATATTCTATATATGAATATTGATAGTTATATATATAGTTTTATATAGATAGTTATATGAGAGAGAATTTTAATATTAGTTAAACTTCTAATTAGTTTTAGAATTTTTTTTAATTAAACATAACTACAAGGAGTATTTTGGATAATGAAGATCAAAATTGATTTAATATTAAACATGTTTTCTTGATGGACTTGTCACCAAATAAGTTCATAAAGGGAGACCGGTCTTCAAATTTCTAGAGATGTATAGTATAACTTTAAGTTTGTCCAATATTAATCTTCATTAAGTGAAATTTAATGAATTTTGGGTTTACATATATTACAAATCATATTCTATACGCAATACATATAATTGAAAAAGGGTCCATTTTCTTTTTATGATAGAATTAATCATCTATTTTTTTAATACTTTTTTTTAATAATTGAATTCATAATTTTTATTTGGCATATTCAAGATGAAATGTGTAACATGTAATTATTACGTTATAAAGTTCAAAATTGGAAAATTGTTCAGCATGTGTTTATTAATATTAGGGTCTATTGTTAATCCAATTTTCAAATTTATTAGGTTTGCGAATAAAATCTAACATTATTCATACACATATATAGAGGGGTATGCACAGGGGCGAAGTCAGGATTTTAATTCAGTGGGGACAACCTAAATTTTTAAATTTCAAAATATAATTGTAACATTATTTTTATTAAAATACGTATTCTTGATAAACTGTTTATAAACATGGTTACATTAAAAGAATGTCATTTAAAGGCACAACTCATGTATGTAGTTAGGTTCCAAAATACCCTATACTTTAAGAAAATTTCAAAATACTTAGGTTTGGACGAAGAAGACGAAAAGAAAAAAAAAACTAGTGTGAAAAAGAGTTGTCAAAAGTTAGCTTTTAAGGGTTAAAAACTATATTAATATACTCTATACTTTAAGAAAATTTCAGTGAAGCAAGTTAAGAAATTCTTGAAATATTTAAAATTGCACCTAGGTCTTAAATTTTTTTAAAATTTTAGTGGGGGCAGCTGCTAGGCGTAAAAAATGAGGAGGAGCTGCCAAAAGTTAGTTTTTAAGGGTTGAAAATTATATTAATATACCCTATATACTTTAAAAAAATTTCAGTGGAGGCAAGTTTAAAAAATTCTTAAAATTTTTTAAATTATACTTAGGCCCCAAAAATTTTTAAAATTTTAGTGGGGGCAACTACCCCCACACTAAATCCGCCCCTGTGTATGCAAGACGAAAAGTTATACATTTTTATATTTTTTTATTGTGTAAATGTTGTAAGACTTTTGACGTGTGTGTGTGAGAGAGAGAGAGTGACTGCGTGTGTTTTGTTGGCAGATTGATTAATTAAGATAGAATAATGTTTATGGGCCTTTGTATTTTTGAAAAATTGTGAACTATTTATTTGTAAGAAAATACCTTAAAAAAATGTATTGTGTACATAAATACTCTTAGGTGGAAATATACTGTGTCTAAGTACATAGCATCAGGTTTTTTAATTTTTTTTACTGAAATACCATTTTCCATATTTCATGAACGGTATCTCTCATGAGATTTTGTTTTATTTAATCTGCAGTTTCCCAATTTTAGGATATCTTTTTTTCTTGTAACAAACAGAGAGAGAACATATCTTTTAGCGGTCAAGTATCTTCTACATCCAGCCAAAGTTCTCCCGCAAAGTTCGACAGCCCTTTCACTCGTTCTTAGATCGAAACTTCAACACATCCTATTTGGCTAGTTATCAAAACGAGAAATCAGGCTTCCAAGTTGATGAAACTTTGGAAGTTTGTTCCTTTAATGAAGAAAATCATATCTGCAGTGTAAGAATCAAGGTGGCCCGAGACTTTTTGGGGCCTAAAGCGGAAATGATAAATAAGATATTTTTATTTTTAATATTAATAATAAATTTAATTTTTAATTTTTTAATATACAAAAATATTAATTAAAATTTTATATTCAAGTTTTTGTTACCATATTTGAACTTAATTGTAAGAGAGAAAAAATGGTTGAAAAATTATGATGGTAAGTATAAACTTGACTTTTTTGGAGGTTAAAATTAAATTTTTTAGTAGATTTAGTTTTATAGTTAGTTTTATTTTTTTTATTTTAAAAAATAAATTTTAGAGCCTTTTAATTTTACGGCTGAATTAATAGGCCTAATTTATTTAAATTGAAATATTTTGTTTAGATATGAATTTAAATATTTTGTTTAGACTATTATTGTACACCTATAAATTATGGGTCTTCATTGAAATGAGACCTTAATATTTTTTTATCGGACTTGTATTTTTAAAAGGCCTTTTTGTAGGACTTAAAATATTTATAGATTTAATTTTTTTATCTGTACTATTTATAATATTTAAAAAATTGGAGCCTTCTTTAAAATTGGGGCCTAAAGCCTAGGCATTTTTCATTATACTGTTCAGCCGCCCCTGCTATCACTCGTTATCGTAAAATCCAACGAGATTAAGTAATTGAGTTATGTTGAGGCGCACTTGTACTCGACAAGAACCTAAAATGACACAACCAGAACATAAACAAAGCGACTCCGTTACTACTCCATAAATTATAGTGAGTTAGATAACTTATTTATTTATATAGATTGTGAACGAATTAGATAACATCAGTCAAATTTATTCAGTGGGTAAAATGGGTTGGAAATGATACAAATTGGGTTGAACTCATGTGGTTTACCACAACCACCTCCATCCCCACCACCAATTGCACTATCGCTGCCAACACCACCATCGCCATATAAATCAAGCTCATAGTACCTCTATTTTGATTAATTGTATCCAGACAAGCGATTTGTTTACATGAATCTAAATTTGGTAACTATGAGAAGCTAAAGTTGAAAAAGATATCTAATGCACCTTCAAATGTAATTAAGTTGGTCAACGTGAGAAAATTACTCAAACTCACGAAATGTCTCACCCAAAAAGAGCAATGAAGGTGCCGGCCAGTTTCATCAATGCTTGTGTATTGAAATTCAAAGAAGGTTTGTTTGGTTATTTATGTTGCCCAAATCATCTTTCGCAAAAGACCTTGATCGAATTCAAGACTCCTTTATCCAACTTTCATTTTTGAACATTGCCTCTAAATTAAATGTGATATTAAGCTTAACAAGTTGGTGATAGGCAAAAAAACTCTAATTACATAGATTGTATGACAGCCTCACCCTGTTGAAGAAAGCGATTGGTTGAATGATTTTAAATTTTAGTTATCCATTTACGTATAATAGAATAATGCGCCTATAGCAAAGGAGAAAGCATTCACATAGGGGTGAAGATAAACCTTTGAATTGTTCTTTTTACCCTTGAAGAGTTAATTGTACAAAAGGTGCCCACAATATGAAATTAGTCTCTTTTTATCCTCCAATATTTTAATTGCATTATTTTAGTCCTTGAATTATTGCATATGTTTCTATATGTTTCCTCAAGTAAACAATGTCTAGATTGCTAATAATTTTTTATCATAAATTTGTCACATTATCCTTAAATATAGATAAAAAACTAATTTGAACAATACTTGACCAAATTTCTACTCAATTTTTTATTTAGACTTTGAGTTCAATTTAGAATCGAAAGGATTACAATTTCGATTTTAAATTGGAAACAAAAGTGATTTAAATTTTAATTTTAAATTGGAATCGAAAGTAATTTCAATTTTGATTTTAAATTGGAATCGAAACTGATCAATTTGGCATGGTAGGATGAGGATCTTGAGGTAGCTAATGGCTGAAATTGGTTTTGGGGTTGTGGGTGATAGTGGCAACGACTAACTGAAGGTTGCTTTGACAAGATTGAAATTGAGGGATTGGTTTTTTTTTTCCATGGTAAGTGTGTATGGGCAAATTTACACGCACCTCGATTAGTCCTTTAACCAGTCTAGTCAAAGGCCCATTCCCGCCAGAAACTAGGGTATTCATGATGGATAAATCTCTCAAGACCTTACCCAACCCCAATGAATTTTCAAGATTTAAATTCAGAACATTTGAATTTCACAGTTCGATCCTATTAGCACTTGAACTACCATTTAGTTTGGTGGAATTGGTTGTTAGCACTGGTGATTCTGTCGGAACAAAGAAGACCATTGTTAGTGTTTTGGGTTTGGCTAGATGAGTAAAAGGCAACTAGTGGTGGTGGGGAGGTTTGGAGGGAGAGGCATAGGTCGATTGACAAAAGGTTGAAGAAGATGGAGGGATTTTTTAGTCTTTTTACACTATGTGTTGAATTTAATTGAAATTTCTAGCACAAAGCAGCTATGGAACTCGAAAGGCGCCGAGAGATGGCGCCGAGGAGTAATGACTCAGATGAGTCGAGCACCCAGGTTGGAACCAGCATTTAAGGAGATTTGACGCCGATTAGATGTCTTCGGGAAATCCTGATGTACTGTTTCTTGAGCATTAAGCACTCGAAATTAGATGTCAAGCGCTGATCAAATGGACTTAAATGACTGGAGATAGGGTCATAAGTGCTTGGCGTGCCCTGAGCAGTAACCCTATCGCCCAAGTGAACCATTCATGAGAATTTGAATGGAGAACACTCATTATACATGAATAAGAGTGTTAGCCATTAAATGTTGAGATGAAACTCAAAACCCTTGCACTCATTGCTAGTTTAGGTATAAATACTCCTTAGAAAGATGAACAAAAGTACGCAAGTTAAACTGAGAAAAGAAACAATGTATTCAATCCTCGAAATGCCTACTGGTTTAAGTTTTAGAGGAGATGAGTCAATGTTCATCCGACCCCGTTCCTGACTTTTTGGTTGTTTTAGGTTCATTATCGAAAGGATTGTTATATCTATTCATTGTAGAAATTTTCCCGTGCTCCTACCGTCCCCAAATTGATTAAAGCCTATATTGATGGGGCTGCTAAGGACTGTCCGAGCATTGTCACATGTGGCAGTTTGTTTCGCACTTCCAGTGGGCTTGTCAATGGAGCTTTTAGCTTTATTTTGGGTATACGGACAGGTTATTATGCGGACCTCATGGTAGTTATTAACAGCAACCCAAGCGGCAGGTTAAGTAGTAACAAAAATGAGTTGTAAATTCAAACATGATGAATTTAAATTTTGACAATTCTTAAAGATAAAACCATGAAGAATTTATCTCTCATTAATATTTTAGTCCAGGTGTGAATAGTTTGTATTTAACCTAATCAGAGAGAAGATTAATCAAAATACTCATAATCCGACTCAAATACACATAACCGTTAAACATGAAAAAAGAAAGTAGTTATTAATGGCATCGACACAGCATGTCCCATGGGATGTAAAGTGACCAGGGCCGGCCCATTGGCAAGGCAGGTCAGGCTGCTGCCTAGGTCCCCCAAGTATTAATAATAAGACCTATTTCAAGTCTTAAGTGAGTGTTTGCTGTGTGGGCCAAAGGTTAGAAAATGCAAGAGTTTTTTATAGGTCGGTACACTGTATAAGACTTATTTGCATAAAAGTCATTAGGTTAAAATGTTTTATGGAAAAAGTGTTTTTCTGTGACAAAAATACCCACAAAGATAACACAAATTGACGCAAACTCTGAGTTTGGAAACCGCCGGACTTCATGCAACAATTCCACAAATTTTGGCAACTGATTAAGCACCCAAAACCTAGTTTTTCAAAATTTATAACAAAATATGCCTCAAATTCCTTCAGTTTTCAACCAAACAAAAACTACAAACATCCAAAAATGTTGATGAAATGGAATTGTTCTACTGTGAAGTGTCATTGAAGACGTTCAAGTAAAAAAACAAATGTTAGATTATCTGTTTCCACTTCAAAATTGTCGATAATGTCCAGGTACGTTAGTATGAATTTTTATGATTGGGTTTGGTTGATTTATACACAATTTGAAATGGTATGCATCAGATAGTGCGACATTACAATGTGACATTAATATATTATTTTTAACGAATGACAGTGTTACAACACAACGTAACATTGCACAATGACACTATTATCGATCGAATATTGTGTTTATAACAATGTGACTACACTGTGTGACATTGTTGAAGAAAAAAATGTATTTGATGGTTCGCTGTCATAGGCCATGGGTTATGACAAATACGACAAACAAAGAGGCTATAAAATGCATGAAAAGATTTAAAGTGGTCAAAACTATTGTAAAAATATGT
>CM042188.1:8683296-8708705 GCA_023539305.1 Ilex asprella | reverse complement strand
TCTCAAAGAATGATATGAATGCCATCAAAGATTTGGTGAATGGTGCCTACTTCGATTGTTTGGCCACTAGATTTTCTTTGTAGGTCATAGACTCGTGCCATGTGGCACTGACTCTGTTACCCAAATCGAAGGGATTTGAGCATTATCGTTGTTATCGTAGCATTTCAATAGCGATGAATTTGATTAATATGACGGATTGCTAGTGGCACAAGGAAGAAGATTCCTTCTAGGTTTTCTATTGACAAGAACAAGAAAATGGACTATTGAATTTGAATTTTAAATTTTATGAAAAAATCTTATGAGCTTGAAGTAAAGGTAGAATTAATGGGTAAAGAATTTGAGCTTTCCCAATTCGGAAACAAAATTAACCTTTAATACTACAGAAATATTATATGAAAGGTATTTTGGAGTTTAAAAAAAAATTGTACTTAAATACTTATTAGTTAGATAAAAAAAGGACTTAGAATTAAGTAAGTTTTCTTGACATACTCAAGTCATTACAAGTCTTTTTAGGAAGACTCAACCTAAATTTTCACATATATCGATATTAAATTTTGAGAGCTCAAAGTAAAATTTTTGCTTAGTCTCTGATGATGCACAAATTAGTTTATACACCACAGTCAAGTTAACAATATAAAATGCAGTAAAATAGGTAGAGAGAAGATAAGGTTTATAGTGGTTCGGTCAATTAAGACCTACGTCCACTTTCAATGGCTGAGTTCGCCGGTAATTTTATTAACTCCGGTCCGGAGGGAGCACAGAGGATTACAAGCTTTTAAAGAAGATGAGAGAATGATCCTGATTTTGTGAGATGCCCCCCAAGTGTTGGGGGATCTTACAATTTATAATCGTCCATGTAGTAATTACATAACCAGTTTGACGGTCATAACAGATTGGATGCTATTTAAATAGCTTGGCGACTTTTCCTCTCCTTGGCGACCTTTCCTCTTCTTGACGACTTCTCCTCTCTTCAACGGACAATGAAGTTATGGTGCTCTCCAAAGGACTTGGTCAAATGATGAATGAAGATTAACTCTCTTGAAGCGGCGAGGGTGAGGCTCTTGGATGACCCTTACTCCAAGATGGTAAAGGAGGAGGCTCCTGGACTCTAAGGTCGAGAGGAGAAGGCTCTCTAGCTCCTGCAATCCAAGGTGGAGAAGAGGAGGATCTCCAACTCCTAGACTCCAAGGTGGTGAGGAAAAGGCTCTCCAGCTCTAGACTCCAATGTGGAGAGGAGGAGGCTTTCCAGCTCCTGGACTCCAAGGTAGAGAGGAGGAGGTTCTTGGATGACCCTGCATGCTCCCCTCCTGACGTAGCTCCTTAAGCTTGATGAGTTGCTACATGCTGATGTAGCTCCTTGAGCTTGAAAAGTTTGACCGGATTGACCATATTGAGCTGAATTTGCTGGGCCTCTTGGGCTTGTAACATGATTTGGGCCCTTGGGCTTGGCCCATCATTTGCCCCTCAATGTCCTGTGTCCAATGAAACTTGGAAAAGAGGGCATTCGATTAAGTTTAAATTTTCGGCTGATTGACACAACTAGAAAAACTTTGAAAGGCCAAAACACCTGCTTCTAAGCCTTTTTTTGGATTTTTTACAGCATTAGTCACAGCCAAAGACTGTGAGTCTTGTAGGGCTCGTCGAGAGCTTCGATTTGACATATTATACTCCTGATTACGAGTAACAAAGCAGAAGTTTTTGTCAAAATAGCAAGGAGGGAGCCGAGTGCACCATTTTGGGCAAGCAACACTGTTCTGGGAGAGTAGAGCAGCTCCCTAGGCACCTTGGGCGAGCAATTTTTTATTTTAAACTTTGAGAAGCCAAAACAACAGTTTCTGTGTCGTTTTTGAACTTTTTACAGCATGACTCACTGCCTTTAGGCAGTGAGTTTTGTAAGGCTAGTCGAGAGCTTCGATTTGATATATTATAAGCCTCATTTGGAGCACCTTGGGTGAGCTTGGGGCTGCCTTAGCACCTTGGTGCTAATTTGAAGAGCACTGACAAGCAGAAGGTTGTTTGGCATGGTGGGGAGGCGACCCAAGTGCTGATCGTCCAAGCCAAAATGATTGAGGGACCTTTAGGCGAGTTGAGGGAGAACCGAGCAGGTGGGGAATTCCAGGCGACCTAAGAGTTGGGCGAGCAAGAGGGCTTGTGCACCTCTTTGGGTACTGACTTAAGGAGCTTGGGTGAGCTTGAGACCTAACGAGCACCCTTGGGCGAGCTCCCCTGAAGTAGGTGGCATTTTGGCGAGGAGGCCTGCGTAGAGGGGCGTGCAAAGGCCGATCTGGGCGACCAGACAACTGATTTGGGAGGCCAAGCAACTTAGTACGTTGATCTGAGCAGTCAAGCAGCTGGTTTAGGCAACTAGGCAGCTGGGTACACTGATTTAATGTAGTCTTTCGGGTTGCAGACGACCTGAGTTTTAAGATCCTGCCTAGAGATGACAAAAATAATGTTATTTCAAATATTAAAATATTTAACATGATTACCTGGAGAGAGAGGCAGATTGTTTGCGTGAGAGCAAAGACAGAGTCTGAGGATTGCTCGTGAGAAAGCTACACCTTTTGAGACCGAACTTTTTACGACCAATAAGAGAGCCGCTAAGCTGGAGATAAGCTGCATGTTTGAGAACAGTGCAGAGGTCAAGCTTTTTTTTGGCGACCCATAAGAGAGCTGCTAAGCTGGAGATAGGTTGCATGCTTTAAGAGCAGTGCAGAGGCCAAGCTTTTTTGGCGACCCATGAGAGAGCCACTAAGCTGGAGATAGGCTGCGTGTTTAAGAACAGTGCTAAGGTAGGCCAAGCTTTTGGCGATCCATGAGAGAATCTTTAAGCTTGAGGTATAGATTGTCTGTTTAAAAATAATGCAAAGGCCAAGCTTTTCATGACCCGTGAGAGAGTTGCTAAGCTGGAGGTAGGTTGCCTGTTTGAAAACAATGCAGATGCCAAACTTTTGGCGACCCATGAGAGAGTCTTCAAGCTTGAAGTATAGACTGCCTGTTTGAAAACAGTGCAAAGGTAGACTGTCTACTTAAAAGCAGAGCAAAGATAGGTTGTTTGCTTAAGAGCAAAGCAGAGATAGACTATCTGCTTAAGAGCAAAGTAGAGGCAGGTCAAGCTCTTGGTGATCTTCAAGATGATTCACCTTACCTGGACCTATTGATTTCCTCAGCATTCGTATATTTTGAGCTTTTGCCAATAGTTCTAGCATGCTCTTCGGTGGGCGCTTCATCATTAAGAAAAGGAAGCTTGATGACTGGAGGCCTTCCAAGAAGGCAGTCATGCTGACCTTTTCATCGAGCTCCTCGATCTGAAGGACCTCCTCGTTAAAACGAGCGAGGTAGCTCTTTAAGCTCTCATTTGGGTCCTACTTTATACTGAGCAAGTGGGTGACAGGTTTCTGTTGGCCGCGTCCACCAATGAACTGTGCCACAAAGGACTTGCTCAGCTCAGTAAATGTACCAATTGAGGCTGGTGTGATCTTAGAGAACCACTGTAGAGCGGATCCCTTCAATGTGGTTGGAAACGCTCTGTACTTGATTTTGTCGGGGACATTGGGTAGTTGCATCAATGTCTTAAAAGCTTCGAGGTGGTCCAGTGGATCCTTTGTACCGTCAAAGGTCTAGATGGATGACATCTTGAATTTCTGAGTGAGTGGGTAGTTCACCACGTCAGGTTTGAAAATGGTGTCGGTTCGACTTACGAGGTAATTCATTGTCTCTGGTCCATCGGCCTTTATGGAGTTGAAGACATCACTCAATTGATTTTGTACCTCCTTAATTTTTTGGTCCCAATGATTGGGAGGAGGACCTCTGAAATTATCACGGACATAGTTCTTATGCTCTATGCTTTGGTTCTCACCCTCATCCTCTTGGAGATGAGGGTCTCCTCCATGGGGAACATAAGCTGGGGCTAGAGAAGGAGGTCCCTCATGGGGGACTCCTCTATTTGGGGCGCCCAAGGGAGCACCCAAGAGTGGGGCGCCCAGACGGGGAGTGCCTTGATGGGGAGCTCCTTGATGACCAAGGAGTGGAGCTCCCCTGGCTTGAGGTTCAGGTTG
This sequence comes from Ilex asprella, assembly GCA_023539305.1. Classification (NCBI taxonomy): domain Eukaryota; kingdom Viridiplantae; phylum Streptophyta; class Magnoliopsida; order Aquifoliales; family Aquifoliaceae; genus Ilex; species Ilex asprella. The sequence continues at coordinate 8,704,647 of CM042188.1, read as the reverse complement.
TGCTCCTCCTTGTTTTTTGAGCATCAATTGTAGAATTTACTGGTTTTGGACTACCAGCTGTTGCATTGTGTCTAGCATCTGTTGTATATTTGGGACGATATTGGCAGGTGGAAGAACAACCTCCTTCTCTCGTGTCGGATTGTCTTCAGGCTGATTCATGGATCTGGTGTTGATCCAATTGGTTCAGTGAAGAAAGTGTATAGGTGAGAATTTTTTTCGTTCCCACAGACGGTGTCAAACTGATGATGCACAAATTGGTTTACATACCACATTCAAGTTAGCAATATAAAATGCAGTAAAATAGGTAGAGAGAGAGAAGACAAGGTTTATAGTGGTTCGGTCAATCAAGACCTAGGTCCACTTTCAATGGCTGAGTTTGCCGGTGATTTTATTAACTCTGGTTCGGATGGAGCACAAAGGATTACAAGCTTTTAGAGAAGATGAGAGAATGATACTGATTTTGTGAGATACCCCCAAAGTGTTGGGGAAACTTAAAATTTATAGTCGTCCATGTAGTAATTGCATAGCTAGTCTAACGGTCATAACAGATTGGGGGCTATATAATAGTATTAAATAGCTTGACGATCTTTTCTCTCCTTAGCGACCTTTCCTCTTCTTGACGACTTCTCCTTTCCTTAACAGACAAGGAAGTTATAGTGCTCTCCAAAGGACTTGGTCAAATGATGAATGAAGATTAACTCTCTTGAAGCAGTGAGGGTGAGGCTCTTGGATGACCCTTACTCCAAGATGGTAGAGGAGCAGACTTTTGGACTCCAAGGTGGAGAGGAGGAGGCTCTCCAGCTCCTGGACTCCAAGGTGGCAAGGAGGAGGCTCTCCAGCTCCTGGACTCCAAGGTGGAGAGAAGGAGGCTCTCCAGCTCCTGGACTCCAAGGTGGAGTGGAGGAGGTTCTTGGCTGACCATGCATGTTCCCCTCCTGACGTAGCTCCTTAAACTTGATGAGTTGCTCCATGCTGATGTAGCTCCTTGAGCATGATAAGTTTGACCGGGTTGACCATATTGAACTGAATTTCCTGGGCCTCTTGGAGTTGGGTCTCTTGGGCTTGTAACATGATTTGGGTCATTGGGCTTGACCCATCAGTCCCCAATATCTCTTGGGTTGGCCCTTCAAGTCGTAGTGGCAAATTTGCAGAATGCGGATCCAATTCTCTCATATACATGTGTATGGAAGGAAATCAAATGGTGGATCGCCTTGTTAATTTTAGAGTTGGCTCGTTTAATCTTTTACTTGGTGGCTAATTTTCGTTTTAAATCTAGATCTAGACCATTCATTGCTTCGTTTTTCTCATAACTAATTGTATTAGCTGATGGCTTGTGCTTAACGACGGAAAAATAGAAGGATGAAAAGTTAGAGGGATAGATAAAACATCATGTTTGATAAAGAAGAAAAATATGAAGGATAAACAAATAGATGGATGAGTTTTTCTACCAACTCACCAAAATCAATCCCCCTAAAATCTGAAGAAAAGTTGATAAAAAGTTAATTATTTGTGTTGAAATGTATCTTATTTGTCTATATATCCTTTAATACATATATACACTAGTCATAACCAGTGCTCGAATGTACGATAAAATATAAGATTTTAGTGTTCAAAATTTGATCCCAATAAACCAAATTTTAAATTAATTTTTTTACTTTTATCATTTAATATTAATTTCTACCTATTATTTTCTTAAAAATTGTGTCAAACTTTCTCAAAATGCATAACTAGCCAATTTGTGTACACTATCGTATATGAATAATGTATGAAATAAAAGTTGTGTTAAAGTATAAATTAACTAAATATTAAATAATTGAACATGTGATACAATTGAGTGATTTCATTTTTTGGAGGGGAAAACGTATAACGGATAAAGATTCAACTTGTTAGCTGATTTATTATATAGATATGTAAATACAATTATTAAATATGTATTTATAGTTTTAAAAAATAAAAAAAATTAAAGATTAAAAATTAAAAATTAACAATAACAATTAAAAATTAAAAAAATCCTTCTTACGAATGACAAAAAAAAATAATCATTTTTATTTTTATTTATCCTACCAAACACAAAGAAATAAAAGTGTATCGTTTTCCTTCCTTAAAGGATAGAAAGTATATTCTTCCTCTTTTTCATCTCTCTTACTTTCTATTCTTCCTATCAGAGAATATTAAAGTAATTGTGATTCATAGCAGTGATTTAGAATGGACGGCAATACACAGCTTAGAATACAAGCATGAACTGCCTAAAAGACAGTGGACCACTTTACATCTCAAATTTAAATTTAGCCTAGCACCACTTTGACGTACGAGCATTGAAATTAAACTTGATGAATTATGACGAATCCACTCAACACAAAACCAATGGACATGTTACACTATAACCCCATAATTGTTCTTATCTCACATTTCTCGCTCAACTACTATATTTTTCATATTGTACCACCAACTAATTAAGGTTATTGGTTTCGCCTTAGCCCAGCAAAATAGGTACATTCGTTCTAACTCAAATAGAAAGTTGATTCATTTTTTCCTCCAAGCTATGCAATTTTCTTTCCTTTTATGTCCAAAAACATAATTGCACGTAAATATTTCTATCAAAAACATAGAAAACATTGGGTTTGAGATAATATAAAACCAGGGCCGGCCCTAGGCCTAGGCCACTTAGTTGGCCGCTTAGGGTCCCCAATTTTTGCAAAATTTTGGGGCCTCCTGTTAAAAGTTTTAGTTATGGGTACATGTATTTTGGATTGACTGATTTGAGAGGGTCCAAATTTTATTGATAGGTCCATTAATACTTCAACAATTTACCTAGAAAATTGCTCCACTTGCCAGCTATAGTATACTGCTAGACTTTTGAAACAAGGAAGGTAAATGACTAGATCTCTCTTTCTTTCTCTCTCATCTGTGAAGGAATTCAACAGATCTACCTACATCACTCTGCCTCTCTCGCACAAATTTATCAACTGCTATCATTACGAGATTCACTCACAAACCACAGTGTCTGTCTAACGTCACTCCCTCATGCTGTCTCTTTGTCTGTGTCTGTGAAGTGGGAAGTCTAATTTGAACAAAGAAAGAACACCAAAGCCCTCAATTCTCTAATCTCTTGTAGTTTAAAAACCCTTCAATTAATTGCTAGTGATCAAAATTCTAGGATTATAATTTTTTGGGCTCAATCTACTATAATAAACTGGTTTATTCAATTGCTCTATCATTTTTTATTAGAAATTTTATAAAAAAAAATTAGAATTTTGGTGTGCTTAGAATTTTTAGTATGTTGATTTCATATTTTTGATATTTTTGTTGATTTAGAGTGTCTCTTTTTTTGACAGAAACTTAAATGTTTGAATCTTGATAGTTGACTGCTGAAACCATAACTTATATAACACGATTAGATTCTTTTCGAAATGCATGTATAACTTTTAGAATATTATTAATAATATCGATAAAAATTATTTCAACAGAGAGAAATTTTTTAAAATTTAAATTAATAAAATCTTATCTCCGATCAACTGTCACAAGAAAGATTAAATGGATTAACTATATTATTTATTGAATAATATCTATTAATAAAACTTGAATATAAAATTTTAATCAATATTTTTGCATCTGAAAAAGCTAAAAAAATAACATTTAAATAAATATATTTTAATAATTATTACCTATTAATTGGTCCCCACTTCATATTCTTGCCTAGGGCCTCCGATTTGTTGGGCCGCCCCTGTATAAAACTAATTTAAGTTGTTGAGGAGTCAACAAGAGAAACCCAAAGGTCAAAATGATGAAGTGAGACAGAGATTATAATTTAAGGATGAAGAGTGGAACCCTACAGATAATTTGTATATCCTTTAATGGTTGCTTATGCTTGCTCAACGAAATTTCACAACCCACTATTTCACAACTATGAAGGATCAATCAGGGTCACAACCGATAGAAATGAGGATTCTGAAAAGAAAAAATAGTGGCAATACTACGGGTTATAACAAGGGGCGAGTGTTTTTATGCTTGGTCCGGACTGGCACAGTGTTCAAATTAAGTTTTCTTTCTTTTTTCTTCTTTTCTTTCTTGTTCTTTTGACATGCAATTTTTACTCTAATCAAGCAAATAAGATCAAAATTATCAAACTAGATATGAAATTAAGCAATCAAACTTTTATGCATTTCATATGTAAAGTACATAAACATCTGCTCTATATCCAATGAGCTTTATTTATGAATATAATATAAAAGATGTAGCACTTAGGCAACACTTTTTAATCTTCTCTAGGATCCAATTAATCACCTTTCTTCTTCCACCATGGTGATATAGAAGGAATGCTTTGTTCATTTCTAAAGAAATTACTGGGATCAACCATCGTCTTCACTTGTACCAATCTCTTGAAGTTGTTCTCGAAATATCGAAGGCCCCAAATACTTGCTTGTGTATAGCTTGTGTTGCCTTTATTGTTCACACCCAAGTCAAGATCCTTATAGTTGAGATAAGCAGCTCTTGGAGACTTGGAAACATAAGAAGCCATAAAACTATAAAACCTTCGAATCCAACTCAAATGCCTTTCTGCCACTACTGTTTCATTCCAGCTCACCGCATAATGTATCATATAAATATTTCCCGATCTGTGCGGGAAAGGTATCTCAGACTCCGAAATTTGACTCAATCTTCCGCCATAAGGACTAAATTCAAACTCTGCTGCCCCAACTTCTTCCTCATATAACCATTCCCAAATCCTTTCGAGTCCATTTTCAGAAATAGGCTCTTTCACAAAGTCTGATTTTCCTTTGAAAGAAATGAGCTCATATCTACCAACAGCAGTCCCATCGCGCAAAATATTTGGTGATTCTCCACTCGGAAAGCCTGCAAAGTAGAGGATGGATTCGATCCAACTCATTTCTGTACAATCTTCTTTCACCAAACCTAGCTCAGGGAAACTTTCTTGCATCAATGGGAGGAGTTCATCAACTCCACCAAGAAACAAAGTAGTGAAGGCAGCTTGAATCGTTTTCTTTCCATCTGAAGTGGAATTGGTAGTTCTTAAGAAAAGTCGGATGAGTAGATTCTCATCAATCTTGTCTGCAACATATTGCCACCGATGCACAAGCTTGGTTGCATTTTGCTCTAAAGTCCTAGTTACATTGAAAACAGTCACATGTTGTGGAACAACATGTAATTTTATCTTCCATGCAACAATGACTCCAAAGCTAGCACCTCCACCTCCTCTAATGGCCCAAAAGAGGTCTTCCCCCATAGATTTTCGGTCAAGAATTCTTCCATTAACGTCAATGATTTGTGCATCAACAATATTATCCGCAGCAATGCCATATTTACGAGATATCATACCATACCCTCCCCCGCTGAAGTGGCCACCAACACCCACTGTAGGGCAAACACCAGCAGCAAAGGCAAGAGTTCGACTCTTTTCAGCAATCCTATAATAGAGTTGGCCAATTGTGGCACCAACTTGGACCCATGCAGTATTCTTTTGAGTGTCAATGGAGATTGATTGAAGATTTCTCATATCAATTATGACAAAAGGGACTTTTGAAAGGAAAGAAAGGCCTTCATAATCATGTCCTCTACTCCGAACTCTAACCTCCATGCCAAGCTTTCTTGAACAATATATGGTTGCCTGAATTTGAGATTCATGCAATGGTGTAACAATTATCGGAGATTCTAACTTAGCAGGTGGTATAAACCGTGAGTTTCGTATGGTTGATAATAAGATTGATAAATATGAGCCATTGTTTGGGGTGTAAATGACATTGGATATTGAGTTGGAGTTCTGAGAATGAAGGGAAAGACATTGAAGAAAATCTTCATGAGAAGGAGCCGAAGCTGCCCATGAAGTTGAGGAAAGAAGAAAAAGTGAAAACAATAAACTTGTTGTGGTTCTCATCTTTCAATTTGTTGCAAATTTGGTGTTGCTATATTTTCTTATTTATAGTACTTTTTGTGTACTTTTCTAAGACTTTAACGGTTTGAACATTGTGTTTGAATACTTGTGCCATGTCTTTATCTAACTAAATTGGCCGGTTGAATTTATTTCCCCAAGGTTATCCAGTTGTTGCAAGTCGAAACTATATCTGCAGTACCATAATTTTTTTTCTTCATTTGTTTTTGCATCTCCCTTTTTTTTTTTACCTTTTCTTTCTCATCTTTATCTGACTAAATTGGGGGAGACAGTTTCGTAAGAACATCTAGGGTGGGTTTGGTGGGATAAGTGTTTCGCGACGATTTTTTAAGCCAAAAAAAAAAATCTCCAAAAAATTTAAAATTGTGTTTAGTCATCGTAATGCAAAATTGATCTTAATGCCAAGATTGAGGTTAGAGAATGTAATAAGCCTCAACAAAGAAAACATAAAAAATAAAAATTGCGAAAACAAAATATTAAAAAGTACGTGAAAAAGCAAATAAGTACGCAAAAAATGTTAACAAAGGGTACCGAATTTATTGCTCATAATTTTTTTCAGAGTTTCAATTTATAATTTTCCAATCGATCATTATTTGAAAGCGTTTCTATTTGCAATCCAATCAACGGTGAACCACTGAGCCTTGAAATTGCTAATATTGAAAGTTCATCAATGTCAAAAAAAAAAAAGTTATGTTTAGACTTATTTGAATTCAAATCTTGACAATTTCTCTATCATCTGTTTAGACTTCTAGTCAGGTATAAAGTTTCCACACGACTCGAACCCGGCCAGAACCTTTCATATTGAGGCTTGTTGTTCCTCATTTTTTAATTTGCTTTTTAAGCAGGTTGAAACAATTGAACTTTTTTATTAGATCAGGGGTGCTCAACTTTTTAACAGCAATCCAATGGAAATGCATATGTCACGAATTGAATTATAATCTATGATTATAAACATTGGCTATAATACCCTCATAAAATTTATCAATTTAAACCTTATGAATATGGTCACATAATATATTTAACTTTGGATGTGAAATACATCTAACTTAGCACAACGTATTCATAAATGGGTAGATAAACATCATCTCACCTATGTAATAGGTTGACCACTTTAAATTACAGAATTTGCCAACTATAATAATATAATGAATGACGTCCAATTGAATTTGACAATTTGTATTGGCACAAGAATAATTAGACAGACAAGAAAAAAAGTCATTTAGCACGACACGATTGTATCGCTAGGTTCTTGTAGTAGGATAACTTAGATGAAGAATTTATGTTGTACACTCACTCCTAGTTGTCGTGCATGTGTTTTATATTTTGCCACCGCATCACTTTGTTTTTTGGTTTTGGGTATTTTCTATTTTATCCCTTGTGGTTTGTCCTCGTAGCAGTTTGCCCCTTTGTGGTTCAAAGATAAGCACATAACCTCCATATAATTTTAGACCAATCAGCACAACTAGCACTGTTAACAGAACAAGGTTAAATGACATTAATACCTTCACTGTCTTCTTCTCCCTATCAAATGACTTTGTTAAAATCAAAGCCCACCAATATTACTGTTAAAATAAAAGCCCTCACTTGTATGAATCGATTCCCAAGTTCAGAAAACCACAAACGACACCACAACGAACAACCAACGCAAAAGACACCACTGTCACCCCCTCAAAGAACCACCAAACAAATCGTAGCAAAAACAAAGTCTCTTTATCGTTGCATTGTATGCAACATCTCTTTAATTTATTGTAAAATCTAAACAAAATCGAAATCGAAACCGAATTTTAATTTTGGTTTTTTGTTTTTGGATGTGATCTCTATTTCAATTTTTTATTTTGATTTAAGTTCAATTCATAATCAAAAGTGATTTCGATTTCGATTTCAAAATGGAATTGAAATTGATAAATTTGACATGGCGGGTTGAGGATCTTGAGGTAGCTAATGGCTGAAATTGGTTTTTGCATTGTGGGTGGAGGTTGTTGATGGTGGCAATGGCTAACTGAAGTTGGCTTTGAGGTTGAAATTGGGTTTATGAGTGGAATTGATTTTTTTTTTTTTGGTTCAACGGTTAGGGATTTAATGATGATAAATCTTTCATGACTTGACCCCAAGAAATTGTTAAAATTTAAACTCAGAACGTCTAAATTTTACAGCTCGTCTCTCTATTAGTACTTGAACTACTTCTTAAGTTGGTGGAATTATTTATTAGTGCTGGTAATTCTGCTGGAACAAAGAAAACAGTTGCTAGTGGTTTGGGTTTGGCTAGAAAAATAAAAGACAACTAGTGGTGGTGGTGGGTTTGGCCCAAAGAAATGAAGAAAGTGATGGAGGAGGCATGGGTCGATCGACCAAAGGTTGAAGAAGATGGAGGGATTTTTCTATCTTTTTACCTTATGTGTTGATTTTGATCGAAATTTTTGGCACAACCACTCTTAAATTGGGCGCAAGTTCCACAATTTTCGTCAAGTCGTCAAAATCATTACAGTAGTAACTTGGTCCAACACTATATGCCGATTATGTGTTTATTTATGAACCAAAAGGGAGCAAAGTCCTATTGGGCAAACCAAAAGGGAACAAAATGAAATTCTCCCTTTTTTTTATTATGTTGCTTGGATCGTATTCTTCTAATCAAACACAATAAAATTGAATCATCAAGTCCATTCAAAGCCATTGAAATCAATGTCTGAACTAGTACGATTAAAGCGACATCTGAGGATTATCCATCCAAGCTCATAGTACTGCAAATTCGATTAAATGTATTCAGATGACTGTTGGTAAATATGGTAATCCCAAGATAGGTGGAAATTTTCGATAGACATTAACTTATTATTGGGTTTGGATAGATTATTTTTTGACAAAAATTTGAATTAAATATGATTTATTAATATGAATAATAAATGAATGTGATTAGTGTTTAACACGAATAACTCATTTTGACAACACAAACTTGTAAAACGGTAATTGAATTTAAAAATGTCCATTTTTCTCTTTAATAAAAAGGGGTTATGTAAAATTGTGTTTAGTCATCATAATGCAAAATTGATCTTAATGCAAAGATTGAGGTTTGAAAATGTAATAAGCCTCAACCAGGAAAAATTGCAAAAACATACAAAATAAAAATTGCAAAAACAAAATATTAAAAAGTACGTGAAAAAGCAAATAAGTACATAAAAATTGTTAACTAAAGGTACCGAATTTATAGCAAAATCCTTGATCAATAGGAACTTCCCCATTTTACAAGTGGAACCCAAATTTCTCAAGTACATTAATGTAAGACTCATATATACGTTAAGTCAATATTGCTCATAATTTTTTTTCCTAGATTTTAATTTATAATTTTTCAATTAATCATTATTTGAAAGCGTTTCTATCTTTAATCCAGTCAACTGTAAACCACAAAGCCTTGAAATTGCTAATATTGAAAGTTCATCAATGCCAATAAAAAATGGTTTTGTTTAGACTTGTTTAACTTTAAATCTTGACAATTTCTCTACTTTTTGTTTAGGCCTATAGTCAGGCATATACTTGTCACACGACTCGAACCCGGCCGGAAGCTTTCATATTGAGGATAATCGTTCTTCATTTTTTTAATTTGCTTTTTAAAAAGGTTGAAACAATTGAACTTTTTTATTAGCTCTGGGGTGCTCAACTTTTTAACAGCAATCCAATGGAACGAATTGAATTATTTTCTATGATTATAAACATTGGCTATAATACCCTAGTAAAATTTTATCAGTTTTAACCTTATGAATATGGTCACATAATATATTTAATTTAGAATGTGAAATACGTCTAACCCAACACAACGAATTCATAAATGGGCAGGTTACGTCATCTCACCTATAATGAGATCATGAATGTCGTATTGAATTTGACAGTTTGTATTGATACAACAATAATTGGACATTCAAGAAAAGAATTCATTTAACACGACACGATTGTATCGCTAGGTTCTTGTAGTAGAATAACTTGGATGAAGAATTTATGTTGTACACTCACTCCTAGTTTTCTTACAGTGATTTATATGTCCTCGCGACATCACTTTGTTTTTTTTGGGTAATTTCTATTTTATCCCTTGTGGTTTATCCTCGTAGCACTTTACCCCTTTGCAGTTCAAAGATATGCACAAAACCTCCATATAATTTTGGACCAATCAGCACAACTAGCACTGTTAACAAAAAAGGTTAAATTACAATAATACCCTCACTGTCTTCTTCTCCCCACCAAATGGTTTTGTTAAAATCCAAGCCTACCAATATTACTGTTAAAATAAAAGTCAAACGAATCAATTACACTTAGAATAATAAAATCCAAGCCTCACCTTTTTTTTTCCTTAATTGGTGAAGCCCTCTTGTATCAATCGATTCCCAAGTTTACAAAACCACAAACGACACCACAACAAACAACCAACGCAAGAGACACCACTGCCACCTCCTAAAAGAACCACCTAACAAATTGTAGCGAAAACAAAATCTCTTCATTGTTGCATTGTATGCAACATCTCTTTAATTTGTGTTAAAATCCAAACAAAATTGGAACCAAAATTAGTTTTGGTTTTTTATTTTCAGATGTGATCTCAATTTTAATTTTTTATTTTGACTTTGAGTTCAATTTAGATTCAAAAGTGATTTCAATTTCGATTTCAAATTGGAATCAAAATTGATCAATTTGACATGGTAGGTTGAGGATCTTGAGGTAGCTAATGGCTGAAATTTGTTTTGGGGTTGTGGGTGGAGGTTGCTGATGGTGGCACATGTACCACAATTTCCGTCAAGTCGGTCGAAATCATTACAGTAGTAACTTGGTCCAAAACTATATGTGGGTTATGTGTTTATTTATGAACCAAAAGGGGCAAAGTCCTACTGGGCAAACCAAAAGGGAGCAAAATGATATTTCTCCTTTTTGTTCAATATGTTGTTTTGATCGTACCCGTACTAATCAAACATGATAAAATTGAATCATAAAGACCATTCAAAGCCATTGACTCATGACTCAAGGATAATGTTTATCCTGTAAAAAATAATATTGTGATAATTAATTCGTAGTCATTGCTTTCACGTCGCGAAGAAGAAAATAATGGATCGATCAATGATGATTTGTCACTGTGCAAAAAAAAAATGATGATTTGTCCAACAATCCTGTTAATAACATTATTAATTGTGTCATTATTTGACCCCCTCTCATGGTAAAATCTTGACACTATGAGTCGATATCATAAAATCCTACGAGAATAAGTAATTGAGTTATATTAAGGTGCACTTATACTCGACAAGAACTTAAAATGACACAACCAGAACATAAACAAATTGATTCCGTTACTCACTAAATAAATTATAGTGAGTTGGATAACTTATTTATTTATATAGATTGTGAACGAATTAGATAATATCAGTCAAATTTATTTAGTGGGTAAAGTGGGTTGGAAATGATATCAATTGGGTTGAACTCATGTGAATTTAATAGTTTACCACAACTACCTCCATCCCCACCACCAATCGCATTATCATTGCCAACACCACCACGACACCACCATCGCCATATAAATCAAGCTCATAGTGCCTCAAATTTGATTAATTGTATCTAGACAAGAGCTTTATTTACACACAATCTAAATTTGATAAAAGATGAGAAGCTAAAGTTGAAAAACATATCCAACGTACCGTCAAATGTAATCAAGTTGGTAAACGTGAAAAAATTACTTAAATTCACGGAATGTCTCATTCAAAAGAGCATGGAGGATGCCTCCCACTTTCATCAATGCATGTGTATTGAAATTCAGAGAAGGTTTGTTTGGTTATTTATGTTTCCCAAATCTTGTTTCTCAAATGACCTTGATCGAATTCAAGACCCCTTTATCCAATTTTCATTTTTGAATATTGTATCTATATTAAATGTGATGTTTTATTATGATATTAAAGCATTCACATAGGGGTTAAGATAAACCTTTGAACTGTTTTTTAAAACTTTTAAGAGTTGATTGTACTATATGTCTTCAAAGTGTGGAGTTTGTCTCTTTTTGGTTTCGAATGTTTCAATTGCATACTTTAGCCTTAGAAGTATTCAATATTTTTTTATATGATCCCTCAAGCAGACAATATCTAAATTGCTAACGATTTTTTATCATAAACTTGTCACATGATTCTTAAATATGAACAAAAAATTAATTTAAATAATTCTTGACCAAATTTCTATTCAATTTTTTATTATGACTTTGAGTTCAATTTAGAATCGAACGGATTTCAATTCCATTTCAAATTGGAATGGAAAGTGATTTCAATTTCGATTTCAAATTGGAATCGAAAGTAATTTTATTTTTGATTTTAAATTGGAATCGAAATTGATCGATTTGGCATGGTAGGATAAGGATCTTGAGGTAGCTAATGGTTGAAATTTGTTATGGGGTTAGGTTTATTTCGTAAATTTGTACTTGATGATGGAAAAATTGACCCAAGTTGAAAAATCCATTTAATTCAAGTCCAAAAAATCATGTCAAGAGTTCTAATTTGAATAGGATTCTACATATCATGGATAAGCTAAATTTAATCGCACGGATAACATTAAACAGCATATAAAGATAAGAATTTCTATGATTGACTAAATCTTCAATCATTAACCCTAAGCATTAACTGTATTAATTATAATTTTTTCAAGAAAAAATTAGATTTTTATATTTGGTTTTGTTTCAATAAATAACATAATAAAACATGAATCTTTGTTTTAAAATTTAAAATATTTGATATTTTATCTTTAATTGGAGTATTTTTAGTCAAAGTGTAATATTTTAAACTTGAGATGTCAAAAAATTACACGCTTCAAATTTTAAGAGTCTGGATATAATTTATTAACGGATATACTAATAAACATTAACGATAAGAATCTATGTGTTACGTGCGTACAAACTTTAGGGGTTTGTGTGTAATATTTAAATATCAATGGATATAGGTGATTAAGTGAAAAAATTCAAAAGTCTAGGTATATAATTTTTTTCTAATTTTAAATAATTATAACCTCATTTCTGAGAGTAATAACTTAACTTAAAGCTGTCATAACTCTTCCTCTAAAGGAGGTAACCTTACTTTTAAGGGTGTAACCTTACTTTTGAAGGTACTATATTTGCGTCTAAAATTATTAATACCACTTATAACCATTTTAATTTTTCTCCATAAGGAGGAAATTTTACCTTTATGGTTCAACATAATATAATTTCACTTCTAAAGGTGATACTTTTGCCTTTGACACTAGCAACCCAACCCATAACCCTTTATAATTTTACCTCTAAAAATGGTAACCTTGCAATTAAAGGTTTTTGACTTTGCCTCTAGAAATAGTAGCCTAACCTATAACCGTTGAGAATTTTCTCCTAAAGTAGGTAACCTTACATTTAGGGGTGTAACCTTCCTGTAAAAATGATACTTTGGCCTCTGAAAGTGGTAACTCCACATGTAAGTGTGCTAATTTTACTTAGGGGTGTCAAATGTATCAGATTAAACAGGTAACGGGTGAAAAATATGTGAACCCGTACACGACACATTTAACAAATGGATGAAAAATCTCAACACGAACATGACACGTTTAATAAACAGGTAACACGACACGACTCGTTTAACCCGTTTAATATTAAAAAAAATTATATCAACAAATTTTAATACTCCACTTTTTTTTACTACTAATTGTATTTACCTCAAAAAAGATGAATTTTTAGTCAAATCTTATAAATATGAGACTTGAATGATTAAAAAAAAAAGCCATGAGACCATTGCATTTTATAGGCAAGGCAACCCTCCTCATCTCCCTTCATTTATCAATGTGGGAGAAAAACAAAAAACATTAGTTTGCCTTTGTTTTTTAAGTGCTCTTCATCTCCCTCCTTTGTCTTTGAACTAGTACTACACTTTTTTTTTTGTATTAATTTCTTTACTTCTTTTTTTCTTGCTAATTTTTTAAAATTATTATTAATTTGTTATTATATTAATTTTATTTAAACGGTTTGACAGGTGTCACCCGAACACAACCCATTTATTAAACGTGTTTAGTGTGTCAATCCGTTTATCTCCCACATCCGTTTAATTCGTGTCGATTCATGTCGGTTAATCGTATCGTGTCGAATTTTGACAGTCCTAATTTTACCTTTTAAGGTGATACTTCTGTCTCTAGAAGTTGTAATAAAGGTGTTAACCTTACTTTTACGGGTGTAACATTAACTCATGAAATTGTTCAATTTACCTCTAAAAATGATAACCTTACTTTTAAATAGTATTTTAAAACTCGGCTTGGCCCAGTGGGTCAACCCAGAAACTCAGCAAACTGGAGCCATAACCAGGGTCGGTTCTTGATTATGTCCAAAGAATAACGCGAAAATTATAGCACAGCTTTAGGATGTCGATTCCACAGAGAGACAAACAAAAAAAATAGTAGAAGGAATAAATAAATTAAAGAAAATTATTAAATGATCACTAGAGAACAAATATTAATTTAAAATACAAATTAAAGTGAATCAAAGTAACTAATGGAAAAAGTACTCAAATTTGACAAATAGTAGAGCGTCGTGAATCCCTTGCACAAATCTGGTATTTTAACTATTCTTAATTCATTGAATAACTCAATTGAGAATTCAATTCCCAAAATTCTCAATTGAAAGGTATAGATTTTATAAACCAAGATTAAATCAACTGTAACCCATTGAAAAATCATTCACCACTTTTAAAATACGCAAATTACTATCACTATTGAGAAAATCCAACGACGACAATATACTCAGGAAGCAATATTGCAGCAAAGAATGAAATCAATATACATAAATAATTAATCCAAACATAATCAAAGAACTAATTCAATCAATAGAAAAAGCATGACTGAATCCATAAATAGAATAAATTCTATGACTATTCGGAAAAGAAAATATCAACAATAAATAGAGAATGATAAAACAAAAGAGTTTTAATAATTAGCAATCAAATGCATAAATTAAAAATAAATAAAATATCATCTATTGTGCAAGTTCATCCCTTACTTTACTTGAGAATTTAGTTACCCATAAATATAATAGGCAATAAAAAACTCCTAAAAAAATATAACAAACTAGTGGTCATCAGCATTTTTTCTGATCTCTTTCCGTCTTCTCCTCTTTTTACTTCCAGCCGCCACCCACCAAAGAAAAAAAGACTAGCCACCCAAGCAAAAGGATTTAGTTTAAAAGTCAAACCTTTTTTGACAAAATATTTTTTCCTCATTCCTTTATTCTAGCCCTTTTCACTTTAACCCCTATTTATTCTAATTTTTTTGTTTCAGTCTCTAAATCCCAACTCTTGTGTAATTTGAGAAAGATAAAGCCCAATAAAAATTATAAGTGTTGGACTCACGTGAAAGATGTATCAGTTTCAATCTTTTTATTCCATGGGCCGTCATCAAAATAAAAATAAATATAAAACCCGAATAATAAAGTCCCAACAATGTTAAATTGAAAACCCAATTGTAAATTATCTCCCACCAACCAATAATGCAATATTTAAGATTTAAAATATTATAAAATTATGCTCAAATAATCCCAGTGTGAATAAATATTAAATTCAATAATATAAATTATATCTAATTATTTCT
Source organism: Ilex asprella (assembly GCA_023539305.1). Lineage (NCBI taxonomy): Eukaryota > Viridiplantae > Streptophyta > Magnoliopsida > Aquifoliales > Aquifoliaceae > Ilex > Ilex asprella. Next base: position 8,689,142 of record CM042188.1, on the reverse strand, counting down.
ATTCACATTTTAACATTTTAATCCAATAATAAGATATTTAGAATTCACTTTCGTGCACTCATCAGTGATTATAAAGGATCGATTGTGCATAAAACCCGAAGAAAACCCTTGGAACCACTCGGTTCGTTAGTAAACCGTTCAACCTGAACTTTTTTAAACGAACAAAACAAATCAATTTAAAAGGTATAAATACCAATGTTTTAGCTATTTTGGGCATTTTTTGCCCTAACTCGATTTCTGGCTGCTCCTCTGGCGATTGTCTGAGGTCTTGTGACCTCTAGTCGTAACTCTAATCCTCACTTAGTCTTCTCTCTCTCTCTCTCTATCTCTCGCCCTCTCTCAGTCCCAGTCTTTATCTCTCTCTCTTCTCTCTGCTCTATTTTGAAGTTGAAGGCAAAGTTTGAACAGCGATTACTCGAAGTCGAGGAACGAGGAGCTCATTGGCTAGAGTTCCGTGGACGGCATAGTAGGTACATCATCATCTCTCTCTCTCTCTCTCGCGCGCGCGCACACGCACGTGCCCACGCGTCTGACGGAGACTTACCAAAATTGGGTTTTTACAATTTTGTGACAAAATACACAACTAAGAAATTAAGATAATAACCCACAAACTATTGAACAAAATAAATTGTAAAATAATGTTAACACTCATTTACACATCCTAAATCTGTAACTAAGTACAAGATCTACTTTTTTATATGTAGCTTGAAGATCATAGTTCTGCACATCATCATTCAAACCAACACTTCGTGAAAAGAATCATAGGTTAGAGAAATACATAACACAACAACGGGTATGGTAAGCACCAATATATGCATATGGCATATTTATGTTTACACATGCGAGTGCAAATATGTAACATACATAATAACTACTTTTCCCAATATGCTTGAGAGCCTATTGATATTGCAATGTCAAACACATCAAGTTCTAGTAGTTGGTGTTCACAAAAAAAATAACAAGTGAAAAATAAACAGTGTCAGAAAGGTGACTCCATGCAAAGTTTGTAAATGTATTTCCCCCGAGTATTAAAACAAACTTCCCCTTCCTTTATTCACATGCAAATTACCTAGGCTAGTCAATAGTAAATCTCCTTGATTTCTCTCATATATACTTAAAATATTCTCTCTCTATTTGTCACAAAGTGTCAATCCAATGACATATCAAAACAATCCAAGAACAGAATCAAGTTATCACAACATATTTTTTTCTATTTGTCACAAAATGTCACCCGAGACAAATCACAACAAATGACATTAAATCGTGGAATAACAAAAAGGTATAAATACAAATCAATGCAACCTATCTAATGCGAACTGATTGCTTTCTTAGCAGCTACTTGGTTAAACTAACTAAATCATGCATGCAAAGTAAGCTAAAGGTAAACAAGACATATAACTCAAAGTCTAAATGATAAAGAATCAAATAATAGGACTAAGAATATGAATAACAAAACAAATAAAAGTCCATAAAATGGAAAAGTGTAGCGTGTATGAAACCAAGTCAAGTGCGTGATTGTCTCCTTAACAAGAGAATGCCCAAGCAGCCCAACATTAAAAATTCTATGGAGGAGTTACAGATCATTTCGAAACTTTGTATTCGGGGATGGCCACGTAAAGCTCCGGTTATCCGGGAAGTTGTGTGGCTCCTACCAGCCCCAAATTAGTTAAAGCTTGATACTGATGGGGCTGCTAGGGGCTGTCTGAGTATTGCCGCGTGTGGCAGTGTATTTCACACTTCCTGTTTGCTTGTCAAGGGAGCTTATAGCTTTCCTTTGGGTATACGGACAGCTTATTATGTGGACCTCTCATAGCAGTTAGTAAGGGCATCAACACATGTCCTTTGGATGTCTTAGCCTTAGGGTGGAATGTGATTCTCAAATAATATCACGTGGTATAACAACTAATAAGCTTCTATCCCATGGGATTTAAAGTCAAAGTGGCAAGTGTGTTGTGGGCAAATGCAAAGAATGCAGATCCAGTTCCCTCAAATTTGCGTTTTAAACCTTGATGTAATCCATTTATTGTTTTATGTCTCAATTTCCAATTTAGCCTAGCACAAGTTTAATGTAGGAGCATTTGAAATTGACCTTGATGAATTATGCCAAATCCATTAAACATAAAGCCAATGGAAACGTTACACTATAACCCCATAACTACATCCCTACATTACTCACTCGACTATCATATTTCTTAGATTGTACCACCAACTAAGGTTATTAGTTTTACCTTAGCTCAGTTATAGAAGTTCGTTATAAATCAGATAGAAAGTCAATTCATTGTCCCCCACAAACAATGCAATTTTCGAATTGCATGCAAATATTTTCTATCAACGCATAAAAAACATTGGGTTTGAGATAATATAAAACCAATTTAAGTGGTTGAGGAGTCAATGAGAGAATCCCCAAGATCGAGATGGTGAAGTGAGATCAGAATTATAATTTAAGGATGAAAATTGGAATTTTCCATCAAGATAATTTATACATTCCCAGGCTACCAGGATCATTATAGCAAATATCCCTTAGTCGTCGCTTACTCTTACTACGGGTAATTAGACTGGCAGAGTCTTCAAATTAAGTTTTCTTTCTTTCTTTCTCCTTCTTTTTTGTCTTTTTCTTTTGACATGCAATTTTTACTCTAATCAAGCAAATAAGATCAAAATTATCAAATTGGATATGAAAATAAGCAATCAAGCTTTTATTATGTATTTCATATGTAAATTGCATAAACATCTGCTCTACATCCCACGAGCTTTATTTATGAATATAAAATAAAAGATGTAACACTTAGTAAACACGTTTTAATCTGCTCTAGTCTCCAATTAATCACCTTTCTTCTTCCACCAAGGTGACATAGATGGAATGCTTTGTTCATTTCTAAAGAAATTACTGGGATCAACCATTGTCTTCACTTGCACCAATCTCTTGAAGTTATTCTTGAAATATCGAAGACCCCAAACACTTGCTTGCATGTAGCTTGTGTTGCCTTTATTATTCACACCCAAGTCAAGATCTCTGTAGTTGAGATAAGCAGCTCTTGGAGACTTGGAAACATAAAAAGCCATAAAACTATAAAGCCTTCTGAGCCAACTCAAATGCTTTTTGGCTGCCTCTATCCCTTCTTCCACCCACCCCACCCCATAATGTATCGAGTAAATATTCCCCGATCTATGAGGGAAAGGTATCTCAGATTCTAAAATTTGACCCAATCTTCCACCATAAGGACTAAACTGCAACTCGGTTGCCCCGACATCTTCCTCATACAACCATTCCCAAATTCTTTCAAGTCCATTTTCGGAAATAGGCTCTTGCACATAGTCTGATTTTCCTTTGGAAAAACCCGGCTCAAATATACCAACAGCAATCCCATCGCGCAAAATATCTATTGATTCACCACTCGGAAAGCCTGCAAAGTACAGGATGGATTCAATCCAACTCATCTCCGTACAATCTTCTTTCACCAAACCTAGCTCGGGGAAGCTTTCTTGAATCAGTGGGATGAGTTCATCGACTCCACCAAGAAACAAAGTAGCAAAGGAAGCTTGTATCGTTTTCTTTCCATCTGATGTGGAATTGGTAGTTCTTATGAAAACTCGGATGAGTAGGTTCTCATCAATCTTGTCTGCAACATATTGCCACCTATGCACAAGCTTGGTTGCATTTTGCTCTAAAGTCTTGGTTACATTGAAAACGGTCACATGTTGTGGAACAACATGTAATTTTATCTTCCATGCAACAATGACTCCAAAGCTAGCACCTCCACCTCCTCTAATGGCCCAAAAGAGGTCTTCCCCCATAGATTTTCGGTCAAGAATTCTTCCATTAACATCAATGATTTGTGCATCAATTATATTGTCCGCAGCAATGCCAAATTTACGGGATATCATGCCATACCCTCCCCCACTAAAGTGGCCACCAACACCCACTGTAGGGCAAACACCTGCTGGAAAGGCAAGAGTTCGACTTTTTTCAGCAATCCTATAGTAGAGTTGTCCAATAGTGTTACCAACTTGGACCCATGCAGTATTCTTTTGAGTGTCAATGGAGATTGATTGAAAATCTCTCATATCAATTATGACAAAAGGGACCTTTGAAAGGAAAGAAAGACCTTCATAATCATGTCCTCTACTCCGAACTCTGACTTGCAAGCCAAGCTTTCTTGAACAATATAAGGTTGCTTGAATTTGAGATTCATGCAATGGTGTAACAATTATTGGAGATTCTGAAATAGCAGGTGGTATAAACCGTAAGTTTCGTATGGATGATAATAAGATTGATAAATATGAGGCATTGTTTGGGGTGTAAACAACATTGGATATTGAGTTCGAATTCTTAGAATGAAGGGAAAGACATTGAAGGAAATCTTCATGAGAATGAGCCGAAGCTGCCCATGATGTTGAGAAAAGAAAAAGAAGTGAAAACAATAAACTTGTTGCGGTTTTCATCTTTCAAGTTGTTGGCAATTTGATGTTGCTATATATCCCTATTTATAGTGTACTTTTGGGGTACTTTTTTCTAAGACTGGAAAAGTTTGAACATTGTGTTTGAATACTTGTATCATGTCTAGCCTAATGTGAAAATCATCTAGAATTAACCTCATCCACAAGAAATGAAAAACACATGAGTTGGAAAAAGGAGAAATGACTTATATGACCTTTGAAACTTCAACCTCAATAATTTTTCGTGCACGAGTTAACCTAAATTTTCCACGTTCATTCATCCAGGAAACAGGTGAGGAAACGAAAAAGAAGGAAAATCATAAACAAAGCAAAATGTTTGTAATAAAATTTTATAAAAATGTCATGCAAACAATATTTTAAAGATGTGTTGAAAATACTAATGGTCTTTGGTGCATAATCAAACAAGTCAAATGATCCATCTTTGTTCATGGAAATTCCATAGAAAAATCCAATCTGCTCCTGTGTTAATAATAATATTTCCTTTCATTCCCCGAAACTATTCAACAAACCATGAGATGATCTCACTGATGAACTATTTTTGTAAATTTTTCTTCATAAAAAGATAGCAATATCGGCATTGAACTCTCTGCGTTACTTGACATGTGGTGCAAGTAATACAGTCAGATTACAATGAAGTTCAACTTATAAGTACAAAAATATTGATTATTGGTCATTGAATTCTATTGAAATACTTCTATTCAGCTGTCTAAAATTGAAACCAAGACTTCTGATAACACAATATTCTTGGCATGTGACATCTGTTCCCACTTATGAAAAATTTCTCATTTTTTCACTTTGATAAAGGCTGCTATTTCCCCAAGGTTATCCAGTTGTTGCAAGTCAAACTATATCTGCAGACCATATGTTTTTATTCTTCATTTGTTTTTTCATCTCCTTTCTTTTTTCCTTTTCTTTCTCATCTTTATCTGACTAAATAGGGGGGAGGCAGTTTGGTAAGGACATCTGGGGTGGGTTTGGATTGATATGTGTTTCGTGACGATTTTTTAAGCAAGAAAAAATTTCTTGGAAAATTTGAAAATTGAAAAATTGAAAAATTGAAAGTTTCTTGGAATATTGATCTTAATGCATTGAATGAATAATATATTTACTGTTTGTCGTATATTACTATACATATGATTGAGGTTAGAGAAAGTAATAAGCCTCAACAAGGAAAAAGAGTAAAAAAATAAAAATTGCAAAGCACAAACTATTAAAAAGTACGTGAAAAAACAAATAAGTACGCAAAACATGTTAACAAAGGCTACTAAATTTCTCATCAAAATCCGTGATTCATACAATATTTCTCATTTTACAAGTGAAACTCAGATTTATCTAGTACATTAATGTAAGACCCATATAAACTTTAAGTCAATATTGCTCATTTTTTT
>CM042188.1:8651087-8673784 GCA_023539305.1 Ilex asprella | reverse complement strand
GGATTGTTGGACAAATCATCTTTGATCGATCCATTATTTTCTCCTTTGCGACGTGAAAGCAATGACTACGAATTAATTATCACAATATTATTTTTCATAGGATAAACATTATTCTTGAGTCATGAGTCAATGGCTTTGAATGGACTTTATGATTCAATTTTATCATGTTTGATTAGTACAAGTACGATCAATGCAATATATTGAACAAAAAGGAGAAATATCATTTTGCTCCCTTTTGGTATGCCCAATAGGACTTTGCCCCTTTTGGTTCATAAATAAGCACATAACCCGCATATAGTTTTGGACCAAGTTATTAATGTAATAATTTCGACCAACTTAACGAAAATTGTGGTACATGTGCCACCATCAGCAACCTCCACCCACAACCCAAAACAAATTTCAGCCATTAGCTACCTCAATATCCTCAACCTACTATGCCATATTGATCAATTTTGATTCCAATTTGCAATTGAAATTGAAATCACTTTTGATTCTAAATTTAACTCAAAGTCAAAGTCAAAATCAAAAAATAAAAATCGAGATCACATCCGAAAATAAAAAACCAAAACTAATTTCAGACCCAATTTTGTTTGGATTTTAAAACAAATTAAAGAGATGTTGCACACAATGCAACAATGAAGAGACTTTGTTTTTGCTACGATTTGTTAGGTGGTTCTTTGAGGAGGTGACAGTGGTGTCTCGTGTGTTGGTTGTTCGTTGTGGTGTCGTTTGTGGGTTTGTGAACTGGGGAACCGATTGATACAAGAGGGCTTCACCAATTAAGGAAAAAAAAAAGTGAGGCTTGGATTTTATTATTCTGAGTGTAATTGATTCTTGTGAGTTTTATTTTAACACTAATATTGGTGGGCCATGATTTTAACATAGCCATTTGATGGGGAGAAGAACACAGTGAGAGTATTGATGTAATTTAACTTTTTCTGTTAACAGTGCCAGTTGTGCTAATTGGTCCTAATTTATATGGAGGTTATGTGCTTATCTTTGAACGACAAAGGGGCAAAGTGCTTCGAGGACAAACCACAAGGGGATAAAATAGAAATTACCCAAAAAACCAAAAAAAAACAAAGTGATGCGGCGACGCCATATAAATCACTTGCACGAAACCTAGGAGTGAGTGTACGACATAAATTCTTCCTCCAAGTTATCCTACTACAATCGTGTCGCGCTAAATGAATTCTTTTCTTGCGTCTCCAATAATTGTGGTGCCAATACAAACTGTCAAATTCAATACAACAACATTCGTAATAATTCAATTCGTGACATAAGCATTTCCAAGAGTTTAATATTTTTTTTTAATTTTTAATTTTTAATGTTTTCCTTGTTGAGGCTTATTACATTCTCTAACCTCAATCTTTGCATTAAGATCAATTTTGCATTATGATTGTGTCATTTTAGGTTGCACAAGTGCACTTTAACCTAACTCAATTACTTAATCTTGTTAGATTTTATGATAATGAGTGTTAGCACCAAGATTTTACCATGAGAGGGCGTCAAATAGCAACCCAATTGATAATGTTCTTCGGGTGACTTTTATTTTAACAGTAATATTGGTAGGCTTTGATTTTAACAAAGCCATTTGATGGAGAGAAGAAGACAGTGAGGGTATTAATGTAATTTAACCTTTTTCTGTTAACAGTGCTAGTTGTGCTGATTGGTCTAAAATTATATGGAGGTTGTGTGCTTATCTTTGAACCACAAAGGGATGCGATGGCAACATATAAATCACATGCACGACAACTAGGAGTGAGTGTACAACATAAATTCTTCATCCAAGTTATACTACTACAAGAAACTAGAAATGTATACAATCGTGTCGTGCTAAATAACTTCTTTTCTTGCATGTCCAATTATTGTTGTGCCAATACAAACTATCAAATTCAATTGGACGTCATTCATTATATCATTATAGTTGGCAAATTATGTAATCCTAAAGTGGTCAACCTATTACATAGGTGAGATGATGTTATCTACCCATTTATGAAAACGTTGTGCTTGGTTAGATGTATATCACATCCAAAATTAAATATGTTATGTGGCCATATTCATAAGGTTAAAACTGATAAAATTTTACGAGGGTATTATAGCCAATGTTTATAATCATAGATAATAATTCAATTCATGACATAAGCATTTCCATTGGATTGCTGTTAAAAAGTCGAGCACCCCAGATCTAATAAAAAAATTCAATTGTTTCAACCTGTTTAAAAAGCAAATTAAAAGATGAAGAACAGCCAGCCTCAATATGAAAGCTTTGAATTCAAACTAGTCTAAACAAAACTTCTTTTTTTTTTGGCATTGATGAACTTTCGATATGAGAAATTTCAAGGCTCAATGGTTCACCGCTGATTGGATTGCAGATAGAAACGCTTTCAAATAATGATTGATTGGAAAATTATAAATTGAAACTCTGAAAAAAAATTATGAGCAATAAATTCGGTACCCTTTGTTAACATTTTTTACATACTTATTTGCTTTTTCATGTACTTTTTAATATTTTTTTTGCAATTTTTATTTTGTGTGTTTTCTTTGTTGAGGGTTATGACATTCTGTAACCTCAATCTTTGCATTAAGATCAATTTTGCATTATGATGACTAAACACAATTTTTAAAATTTTGAATGTTTTCTATGTTTTGGATAGAAATATTTACGTGCATTTATGTTTTTGGACATAAAAGGAAAGAAAATTGCATAGCTTGGAGGAAAAAATGAACCAACTTTCTATTTGAGTTAAAACGAATGCACTTATAACTGGGCTAAGGCGAAACCAATAACCTTAATTAGTTGGTAGTACAATCTTAAAAATATAGTAGTTGAGCGAGAAATGTCAAATAAGAATAATTATTGGGTTATAGTGTAACATATCCATTGGTTTTATGTTGAATGGATTCGTCATAATTCATCAAATTCAATTTCAATGCTCGTACGTCAAAGTGGTGCTAGGCTAAATTTAAATTTGAGATGTAAAGTGGTCCACTGTCTTTAGGCAGTTCGTGCATGTATTCTCAGCTGTGTAATCAGGCAGGTACCATCAAACAAAATTGCCCTCCATTCTAAACCACTGCTATGAATCACAATTACTTTAATATTCTTTGTTGTAGAAAGAATAGAAAGTAGGAGAAATGAAAAATATGAGGAATGTATTTTCTATCCTATAAGCAAGGAAAGTAGAAATGATACAGTTTCCTTCCTTTGTGTTTGGTAGGATGAATGAAAATAAAAAAGATTATTTTTTTTGTCCATAGTAAGAAGGATTTTTTTCAATTTTTAATTGTTATTGTTAATTTTTAATTTTTAATCTTTAATTTTTTTAAAGTATAAATACATATTTAATAATTGTATTTACATATCTATATAATAAATCAGCTAGAAAATTGAATTTTTATCTGTTATACATTCTTCCCTCCAAAAAATAAAATCACCCAATTCTATCACATGTTCAATTATTTAATATTTAGTTGATTTGTATTTCAACACAACTTTTATTTAATATTTTATTCATACACGATAGTATACACAAATTGTCTAGTTATGCATTTTGAGAAAGTTTGACGCTATTTTAAAGAAAATAATAGGTAGAAACTAATTTTAAATGATAAAAGTAAAGAAATTAATTTTAAATTTGGTATATTGGGATCAAATTTTGAACACTAAAATCTTATATGTTATTGTGCATTTGAGCACTGGATATGACTAGTGTGTATATATATATATGTATTAAAAAATATATAGACAAATAAGATACATTTCAAAACAAATAATTAATTTTTCATCAAATTTTCTTCCGATTTTAGTGAGTTGTTAGAAAAACTTATCCATATATTTTTCTATCCTTCATATTTTTCTTCTTTAGCAATTTGATGCTTTATCTATCCCTCCAACTTTACATCCTTCCATTTTTCCATCCTTAAGCATGAGCCATTAGCTAATATAATCTCAGGTATGAGATAAACAAAGCAATGAATGGTCTACATCTAGATTTAAATTTAGGAGCCAGACATATCTCAATTAATGTATGGAGCGATGAAATTTGAATTAAAAGACCACCAAGTTAGATTCAATGAGACAACTCTAAAATTAGCAAGGCGATCCACCATTTGACTTCCTTCCATACACATGTATATGAGAGAATTGGATCTGCATTCTGCAAACTTGCCACTATGACTTTCAGGGCCGACCCAAGAGATATTGGGGACTAGGCAAAAATTTTACTTTGAGCTCTCAAAATTTAATATGGATATGGGTGAAAATTTAGGTTGAATTCTCCTAAAATGAGTTATAATGACTTGAGTATGTCAAGGAAATTTACTTGGTTCTAAGTCCATTTTTTTATCTTACTAATAAGTATTTAAGTCCACAATTTTTTAAAAAACTCCAAAATACCTTTCATATAATATTTCTATAGTATTAAAGGTTAATTTTGTTTCCGAATTGGGAAACGCTCAAATTCTTTACCTATTAATTCTACCCTTACTTCTAACTCCTAAGATTTTTTCATAAAATTTAAAATTCAAATTCAATAGTCCATTGTCTTGTTCTTGCCAATAGAAAACCTAAAAGGAATCTTCTTTCTTGTGCCACTAGCAAGCCGTCATATTATTCAAATTCATAGCTATTGAAATATTACGATAACAACAATAATGCTCAAATCCCTTCGATTTGCGTAACAGAGTCACAGTACCACATGACACGAGTCTATGGCTTGCAAAGAAAATCTAGTGGTCAAACAATCGAAGTTGGCACCATTCACCAAATCCTTGATGACATTCATATCTTTCTTCGAGAAGACTGATTGGTAGAGCCAACACACCACTTCCACTAGAATTATCTTCTCTCTTTCTCTTTCTATTTCTCTCTGTGTATATATATTATATATATATAAATTTTTTTACCATGTTACTGTTTATGTTACTATTTTTGTGTGTATATTACAGTTTTTGTTGGGCATATTGTTTTTATTAAGTATATTACTATTGTTCTTTTTCTAAATATTAATACTCTATAATATTATTATTTTTTATATTTAAGTGTTACTACTTTTGTTGTGTTTAAATAATATTTTTTGTGTATGAATGGTATTATTTTTTGTGTTTAAATGTTATTATTTTTTTTAATGTTACTATATGTATGTATGCATGTGTGTGTGTGTCCATATATATATAAATAGTCATATTCTATATATGAATATAGATAGCTATAAAAGAGAGAATTTTAATATTAGTCAAACTTTTAATTAGTTTTCAATTTTTTTTAATTAAACATAACTACAATGAGTATTTTGGATAATGGAGATCAAAATTGATTTAATATTAAACAAGTTTTATTGATTTAATATTAAACACACATGATTTATTAGGTTTACTAATAAAATCTAACATTATTCATACACATATATAGAGGGGTAGGCAAGACGAAAAGTTATACATTTCTATATTTTTTTATTGTGTAAATGTTGTAAGACTTTTGATGTGTGTGAGAGAGCCAAGAGACTGCATGTGTTTTGTTGGCAGATTGGTTAATTAAGATTGAATAATATTTATGGGCCTTTGTATTTTTGAAAAATTGTGAATAGGTACCTTATGAACTATTCATTTGTGAGAAATTACCTTAAAAAAATGTAAAGTTTTGGATTCCTTGATTCTTCTGAAAAGTTTGTTTTACTCCAATCTCGCTGGCCCACAATAAGAAATAAAAAAACAAGGCACGTGCCTTTTGTCCCAAAGTCATCCACTTTGACATATTTTAACGAAAGTTTTGTCCACTTTAAATCTTTTGATGCATTTTATACCCTCTTTGTTTATCGTATTTGTCATAACCCATGGCCTATGACAGAGAACCATCAAATGCATTTTTTTCTTCAACAATATCACACAGTGTAGAAATATTGTTACAAGCACAATATTTGATCGATAATAGTGCCATTTTAGAATGTTACGTTGTGTTGTAACATTGTCATTCGTTAACAATAATATATTAATGTCACATTGTTATATTGTGTGATGCATATCATTTCAAATTGTGTATAAATCTACCAAACCCAATTAAAAAAATTTATACTAACTTACCTGGACATTATCAACAATTTTGAAGTGGAAACAACCAACAATCGGGCGTCAATTTTTTACTTCAACGTTTGCAATGACACTTCACTGTAGAACAATTCTACTTCATCACCATTTTATGGATGTTTGTGGTTTTTGTTTGGTTGAAAATTGATGGAATTTGAGACATATTTTGTTTAAATTTTGAAAAACTATGTTTTGGGTGCTTAATCAGTTGTCAAATGTTGTGGAATTGTTGCATGAAGTCCGGCGGTTTCCAAACACAGAGGTTGCATCAACTTGTATTACCTTTGTGGGTATTTTTGTCACACCAAGAAAGGATTTTTTCCAAAAAACATTTTATCCAAATGACTTTTTTTGCAAATAAGTCTTAGTGTACTGACATATAAAAAAACTCTCATATTTTTTAGGGTCCTTTGGAAGTACACAGAACAAAATGTTTAGGAAAAAAAGTACACAGATGAGATACAAAGACGTAAATGTCAATTTTATAAAATTTTCTTTTCTAAAATATGTAACAAGACATTTATCTTAAGCACTGAAATTTAGGGTTATTTAATCCCAAATCTCTAATGCACCTTGATTCATGCATATTTTTTTTGGAAAGTAGTTTTATTTTCAAATTATACTTATGTATTAAATATCTCATAGTTTTATGAAAGAACTTTAATATTCCGTTTATTTTAGGATATATTACTTTGTTTGAATTTCAAAATTTGTTAATTATATTTTTATATAATTTGAAATAAAAAATTATTTATACTATAACAAAAACGTAACAAATTTATTAAGTAATAGTGTAAGTGTAACAAAGATAGTGTAACAATACACTGTAACAAAAATTGTGTTAAGTGATTTTGTGCATGCGGTAACAAATTCAAAACAGAGATGAACTGTTTTGAATGAAATTATATGAAAATATATATTTAACAAAATGTAATAGTACAATATTTTGTGTAAATGTCTTGTTACACTGTTATTATTACACTATTATTGTTACATTGTTAATATTATACTGTTATGGAGTTTGGATATTAATATAATTTTAAAACAAAACCAATTTTCAAAAAAAAAATTGTGCATGAATCAAGGTGCATTAAATATAATTTAAAAACAAAACCACTTCAAAAAAAAACGCATGAATCAAGGGAGGACATACAAATACGAAATATTAAAGTTCTCCTATAAAATTAGAAGATGTTTAATGAACAACTTTTCAAATAAAATACACATGGATCAAGGGAGGATATAAATGTCAAAAAAATATAAAAAATTCAAATAACGTACTTGGAAATAATTAAGTATCAAAATTAAGAATTTTTTCACCTTATATTTTTTTTATGTATTTTTTTCCAATTTGTTGTATCCCTTCCAATTTCTCGTATTTCCTAACATTTGGCCCACAACGCAGAGAATCACTGAAGACTTGAATGGGTCTTCTAATATACTGGATTAGTTCATACTAAATTCCAAAAACTTTGGGCCTTATTATTACTACTTGGGGCCCTAGGCAGCAGCCTCACCCGCCTTGCTTATGGGCCGACCCTGATAACTTTACATCCACTTGGACATGCTGTGTCAATGCCATTAATAACTACTTTCCTTTTTTCAAGTTTAATGTCTAAACGTGTCTGGATGAGGTTATGCACATTTCGACTAATTCCTTTTTTCATAGCTTCTATAGCTGGTGAGAGAGTCAAGTGCTTGGTTTGGTCAATCGAAGAGAGAATATTTTGGAATCTACTGTAAGACTTAAAAGTGGCCTACATGATGTTTGGCACACATGATATTTACTGATGACTAATTAATTAGTGAATTAGTGGGGTCAAAATAGTGATAAGGTTGTCAATCCCAAGTTGACTGGGTTGTCAATCCCAAGTTTACATGTGGTATCAGAGCGTGTCATGAACTCATGATTTTTCATTAAATAAATATATCTTTAATTGCCATCGTTGTGAACCATAGCATGAATCAAGATCCCGCCAGACTGTAGTGATATTGTTATAAGTTCTATTCGTCTGATGCAATTCGTGGCATATATTTTTGGTTCAATTCTTAAAGAGTCAGTGCAATATAATGACATTGCATTTTTGTAGTGATATTGTTTGATGTTACTATTTTTTTGTTGAGTGTATTACTCTTTGATATTACTATTTTTTTTTTTGTTGAGTGTGTTACTGTTTAATGTTACTATTTTTTTATTGAGCGTGTTACTGTTTGATATTACTATATATGTGTGTGTGTGCGTGTATATGCATATATATATGTTTGTATATAAATATATATACGTGTGTGTGCACATATATATATATATATTTGTGAAATTCAAAATTCAAATGATACACAAATATCAAAATGAATCTTGAAAGTCTCACATTCAATTATGTATGCACTATTTATGATAGGAGTAATTATTGACAGCTATTTGATGATGATAAGTTTGGAGGTAGTACTTAAAGCCTAATAAGTTTTAAAAAAGATACTCACATCCTATCATCTCTAAAAACTTCAAATAATATGTTGTCATGTTATTTGAACTCCAAATTTAGTCTTAAAATTTGGTCAGTGTAGCATTACTCTTTTATTTATGTTATATCTTTAGATTAGATGTACAGATCGTGGAACTTTGTGTCTTACATATATTCACGATATTCCGTATAATCCATAAAATTTTATGATTTATTGAAGCCCAAGATTTTATTTATTGATTTATCTATTTAAGTCTAATGAATGATCTTGTATGTCATAATGATGAATAGTTGGCAATGGATTATTGCTAATTTTATCATTTATTTAAAGTCATTATTTTGATTTGAGATCTATATTACGATATAGTTTGATAGTTACCAAAGTGTCCCAACTAGAATGACTCATAGATTTCAAATCACATAATTAATATTAATATCCATTATTAAGTTGTTAAAATAATAGTTTATACAATGTTATTATTTTGATTCAAAATCTATATTACGATATTGTTTGGCAGTCACCAAAGTGACACAACTAGAATGACTCCTAGGTATCGAATTGTATAATTGATTGTAAAATTCATTATCTCGTGATATTAAAATAATTGATTGTATAACATCATTATTTTTATTTAATGTCTATATTATGATATAGTTCAGTAGCCTTCAAAGTGGCTTAACTAGAATGACTAATTGATATTAAATCATATAATTGATATTTAATTCCCATGACTGATATATTAAAATAATGACTTGTAAATTGTAGTTTCTTAATCACTTAGACATTAGGAATCGGCCTAAAGCTACACCACCTTTCAAGTGATTAATTAACTGGAATATGATGATTGGTGTATATTTATAATGGATGTGAAACGGATGCCTAAAGGTGACAAACCTACCTAATTATGAATATATTATCAATTAGTCATATTAAGTGAGAGAGAATAATCATAATGGTTAATGTATTAGTATATCGTGATTATTACCCAAAAAAAGAGTCACAATAGTACTACTTGTTGTTTCTTAGAATATGTATTTATTTTAACTCATGGTTAAACTTATAGACGACTTAAAGCATTAATGTAGTGAGCATTTACTTTTTTTTTTTATTGTTAGTTCATGTATTGTTACATTCTCATACTTTGTTTAGTTTAATACTTAATGGAATTAATATTTTCAGATTGATGTGAATAAATTCAATTTCACTTATGCATTTTAACTATTTGTCTAACACTTAACTACTATTTCAAGTAGTTCTAATGAAAAAAGTTTTGCACAGAGCCTAAAGGGATCGAATAAATTAGGCATTATGTTTATTTGAATAATAATCATGATTAACATTACGTTAGTACTTTCGCAAAGGGATAATCCTTATGAATGTTATATAGTTATGCAAGAATGTTATTGAATTATTGCTGAGTTTTTTATTGGATATTGATGGTTGAGCTTACCATTATGGAATTTGATAGTACATTTGGGATGGATAAATATATCCTCATAGTTTCAACTAAGTTGAAGGCTTTAGGGATTGATGAGTTCTTTTACATAATTTATTTTGAACTTTTTGCCGCTTAATATTGAACCTTTATCAATGATAAGTAGCATTTTAATGTATTCCTATTATGTTTGTTCAAGAGGAAAGAAGACTTAACAACTTAGAGCACTATAGTAAGACCAAGAGTTTACTTAGCTACTTAGGCTCATAAAGGAAATAAATAAATGATTGACATGAACACAGGAAGTGATTCAAAAGGAAAGATAAACATTAAAGTATTTATATATTTCGAATCAAACCTTAATGAAGTTTCTTCTAGCACATTATGGATTGACTCAAATTTGATACTACGAATGTTTCAAATTTGATACTAGAGATTTTTCCTAACCTACCATGATAAATCATAAATTGATATTCATTGTTAATCGGGTCAAAGCTTGACTTAAGATGGTTGAGACTTTCTATTTATTTCTATATTTCAGTCATTATATAAACAATTTATGTTCCCTGCAATTTTGATGTTCGATTTTCTTATCTAAACTTCATGATGATTATTATCATATTCCTTTCAAATATGATAATGAAGTGATAGTTTGTTTAAGAATACCTCTTTCAACATTCTAGTATTGTTCATAATAGTTTGTACAAATTAAAGTTAGATGACCTATTTTTGAATCTCTTTTAACCCTACATCATAATGTTTAGAACCTATTATAGTCCGATAAATGAAAATTTCTTTTATCTTGTCACATAAATGATTAGGTCACGTAATTAGAGAAATGTTGAAGAAACTAGTCAAATATGACATTAGTTTTAATCTAGAATTTTATTGATTTTGGCGTGTATAGATTCTATTAAAAAAAATGAATCAAACACACCAGAAAGGATGCTAGAAGTGCAAATTTTTGTAAATTTATCCATACAAACATATAAATATTTTTTACCACATTTATGGATAATTTTTCACATTATAATTATCTCAATCTACTAAATAAAAATTTCAAGTAGAGAATGTCATTAAGGTATATATTATTAATGCTGAAAGATATGTATATAGAAAAGTGAAAGTCATCAAATCGGATAGGTGGTGAATATTATGGAATATATGATGGTTAAGAATAATGACCTTGTCTATTTGTTAAACTCCTTAAAAAGTATGGTAATTGTGCTCAACACACTATGTCTGATACGCCATAATATAATGTATAGCTAATAAGCATAATAAGAGAATAATGGAAATGCTTAGGATTATATTACATAATTTCTCATTACTCTTATTTTGTGAATGAATGCTCTTAAAGTTTGAGACATCTGAAAAGAAATTGGATTTTAGAATGATTAATGGTAACTTTATCGGTTACCCAAAAAAATCTAAAAGGTATAGGTTTTACTATCCTACCTATAGTATGAGAATTATATGCACTGATAATGTCAAATTTATTAAAAATGGTGACATTAGTAGGCGTGATAAATCACAAAATATAATTATTAAAGAAGCAAGGGTGGAAGTCCTAAATACCCATAACTTGTCATGATATTGTTGTTCCAATAATTGTTGAACGATCCAACAATGTAAATCAACAAATTAATGATTAACACACCATACTGAAATTGTCACTGTGAGATGCTGGTATCCCACATCGGTTAGGGAGAGGAAAGTTACTGAGTTTATAAGTAAGCCCCTCACCTTACATGTCATAAGGCCTTCCCGCCAGGTTTGGTGAGGGGAACAAAACCTTGAGGGGCCAGGGGAGGGGTACTCTTGCTGGGCTGCCAAAGAGGACAATATTATACGGTAAGTGGGCCACTGTGTTGCGCTACTCTGATGGGGGTGGGCGGGTGTCGCCACTCTCGTATAAGGCCTTTTCCCAAGGGTACTGGGAGGAACAAAATCATGAGCCCCAGTGGGTCCAAAGCGGACAATATTATGTCATGTGGAGGGTGGGGTGTTACAGTCACCAATAAATTGAGAGTAGAAAAATATCACATAAGTAGCTTTAATCTCTAACATAGATAAGCAATTTTGAGTGATTACATGATATATCTATAAGATTTTGATTTTGATTTAGGGATGGGTAAATATCTAATTTTATTTTTATAAGCCATAAGAAGTGATGACTTTGCTAATTGGATTGATGTCTTGAATGATTAATTAAAACCAAGTGATCAGAATAAAGTTTGAAATATTGTTAGATATGCAGTCAAACTTATGGCCAACGGTTTTCACTCATAAATGAGGTGTTGATTACATAGAGACCTTGTATCAAGTATCTAAGAAGGGCTCGCTAATAATCATTATGATATCGGTAGCTCATTATGATTTAGAGTTATACCATATGAATGTGAAAACTATTTTTAATGAAGTTTAGGTGGATAAGTCTATAAAAACTAACCTAAAGGGTTCTTATAAGTGAATTAACGCTTGGCTTGCAAACTTAATAGGTCAATATATAGACATAAAAACAAATTTTAACCATAGTATTTTAAGTTTAAGGATATCATTACTTCTTTTAGTATTAAGGAGAACACCATTATTGGTGCACATAAAATGTTTAGGTTAGTGGGAGTAATTTTTTTTTTAATTCTATATATTGATGTTGTTATATTATTTGTCAATATTAATTTTAGACTATTACATGAAATCAAGGTTCTCTCTATAAATATTAAATGAAAGATATGGTGGAACAACTTATGTGATTGTGTGAGATCCTGTGTTTCATATAAGTATAAATTATATTAACTTGGTAGTATTTTCAAAATGATTAAAATGATGAGACCAACTTTGAATCATCGTTGAAGGTATAGTCGCGTAAATTTGAGTTACAAGCGTATTGACTTTCAGGACAAATTTAATGTTTGAGGCATTTAAAGTTGATAAGGGTAACTAAGTAAAATTATTATTTTTTTAGGTCAATATAACATTACAATTGAATCTTGGAGGTCAAGCAACATTGTGATAGACGTTTATCTCATATAGGGATTCAGAGGGGTGCACTAGTAATTTTGGTGTTTCGTGGTAAATTGACTTTGATTTTGAGATAAATCATAAAAATAAATGTTTTTAGTTTAAAATAAAATTAAAAATGAATTCGGAATGTCGAAAAACCTTATGGTAGTCATAGGAATCAAATTGGAGATATTTAGGGGCAAAATTATAATTTTGGATAAAATATATTTTTTTGGCATGAACAGTATTTTTTTACAGGAATTGCTGGGTTTAAAACCTCAAATTCATCCTATTTCTCCCATTTTTCTCACATCTCTCACCCAAAACTCCACTCACCTTAGAACTAGAAAGAGAAAGAGAGAAAAAGATAAAAGAAGAGCTCTAGGGCTAGGGCTTGGGCTTGGGTTTGACTTGAGAATTTTGGAGATTAAACTTTGAATTGTTGATTCTTAGGTGAAGTTTTCCTCTCTCTTGCATTTAAATTGTACATCTCATGTATTTTTTTTTTTAGCTAAAGCTTACTATGTGTTTAATGAAAAAATACCTGTTATAAACATTGATTTAATGTTAAGTATGTCATAGATTGTGAACCTACATGCATAAAAAAAATAGTGTTATGGGTTTGAAACCCTAGTTTGATTTTAGTTATGGGTATTCAATTAAACTTATGATTTGGGGGTTTTGAAGTATGCTATGATTTTGTACATAATATATATATGACTTATTCTCTTAGAAATAGTTATGTCGCTTTGAAAATACAAATTTTTAGATTTGAACCTATGACATGTTTGATAAAATGTAAAGGTTATGACATGTGTTTCAAAAGGATTTATGGATATAGAAATTAATAATTTTTGGAAAATATATGCTCGATACTGACAGACAAATGGTTAGTAGACTGTTGGGGCCTATGGAGTGGGTTGCCAAGACGACTACTAATCCTAAGGGATATTGGTTATGAGAGTAGTTTTTGGTGATGACCTATGTGGCGTCACAAGTTCTACCCTACACGTTTCTCTTAAAAAGCAAGAAGGGCGATGAGACCCTGGGGTACAAGACCCTAAAGATTCCCGGGGATGATCCATGGGTGAACCGGTATGATTGATTATATTGTCCGTATGTGAGGCATGTATGGTATTTGCTATAATGGTTTGCCTTTAATTATATAAACATTTAATATATTCCTTGTATATTTCTAATGTTGAGGTGTTGAGAGATTTTAATAAATGATTTACTGATTATCTTGTACCTATAATTAATTATAGAAATGTTTCATTACTTATTCGTATGATTTGTGGAATGTTAGTATTTAAAACTTTGTAAATGATTGGAAAAAAGATTATCCTACTAAGTTGTGATTGCTCACCCCTTACTAATATTTTCATAAACTAGCATGCATCTTGGAGAATAGGTGATTGAATGTTTGTGTGAGCTTGGACTAGAAAGAATATCTTTTAGAGCCTTTTTGTATTTACCTTTAGAACATATGTGTAAATTTTAGCACTCAAACATTGGGTTTGAAAAGGTTGTCTTGAGACATTTGTCAAGTACACTAGATCATCCCATAGTGGGATTATCATTTTGAGTATTGTAATGCAAAGTTATGACTTTGTGTATTAAGTTGTGGTATATATTGGTATTGCATATATCTGGGTTTGGGAGGATTTCGTGGGTCTCTAATTGCCACCCCAGATTTAGTTGGATTATATTTTTTATGGAGGCATGTTGTGGATGTTTAGTTAGTTTAAATTATATTATGCTCTCACAAGGATGCTATTACTAGTTGGTTGGAAGCCCAATTTTCAAAGAAAACTATGCCGAAATTTAACAAAAAAATTGATTAATTTAAACTAAAGAGATGCTTTCCTAGATATTTTTACAACATACCGTCATGTGTTTTTTAAATAAACAAAGAATTTTTTTTAATCACGCTTTTAAGAAATTTGAGGTTTGACAAGTTCATATCAAATCTTAGATATTAGCTCTTATATGAGAGTTGTAGGTAATTGGATTATCCAAATATGGTCCCAACACATAAAGTTTTTAAAAGTCATTAGGATTTTGACGTTAATTGTAGGAGCCGAGCATCTCATAAACTCGACTGCTTCTCTAGAATGTATATGTTTGAAACGATGATCTAAAGCCTAGTTGCATGTGTAGGATGTAAGCAAGAAGAGGACGTGAGAGACCACCCTGACAAGGAGGAAATCGCGTACTGCCACCTCAAGACACAATGAATGGTATCTACCAATGTTTAAGGGAGCTCATTACTTGGTACAACAAGAAGTTGGGAACAACAACAAGCACACTACCGGTACCCAAGCTGAAGCTGAAGCTCAAGTGCAACAAGTTGGAGGTGAGGGTAGAAGGATGATGGTTCTTAAACAATTTCTACGACAATGCTCTCCTACCTTCCAAGGAGGCCCGAACCCACTTGAGGCAGAGAAGTGGCTTCGACAAGTGAAGAAAGTAATGGATGGCATGGATATTGCCAATGATTTGAGAGTTGGTCTAGCTATATATCTCATGGAAGGGGAAGCTGATCATTGATGGGAGTCGGTAAAAAGAAGAAGAAACATGGAACAAATAACTTGGTAAAATTTTGAAAAGGTTTTCAATAGGAAGTACTTTCTCGAATCAGCGAGGGATAAGTTGACATCCGACTTCATGGCACTTCAACAACGTAACATGACTATCCCTCAATATGAGTCCAAGTTCATAGAGCTCTCTTGCTTTGCTACAGAGTATCTATCGACTGAGGCCAAGAAGGCCAAATTGTCTGAGAAAGGTTTGAAACCATCTATTCGAGGAGAATTTGGTAGCTCTTCGTATTTGTGACTTTGGAGAATTAGTTGAGCTGGATACCCTAGTAGAAAGAGATTGGGAGGAAACTCAAGTCATTCGAGACCGCAACCAACATAAGAAGAGTCAATCCAAGACTTGCAGTGGTAGTGGTGGACATCACAGGGATACTCCATACTAGCGTTCAGAACGCAGTATGAGTCAAGGTAGTGAGTCAAGCTATACACAAAGTTCAAGACTAGGAGGCCACATTGAGAGAGTGCTGACACACTTGAAGTTGTGTTATGGGTGTGGTGGCACAGGTCACCTTAGGAGTCACTCCCCTTCAGTAGGTTCTTCACCACAAGGACAGAGTAATAGGGGATTTTATCAACAGTCTACAAAGCTACCATATCAACAGACTTATTATGCTCATGTACAGATAGTACCACAGCAGCCCTAGACCACTCAATTCAAATCTCAGGCACAACAGCAAATTCAACAGAAGAAACAGGGGACCAAGACTCAAGGTGTTGATATCTCAGCTCTCATTTATGGTTTAGTTTAGCCTGATAGGAGTGCTTCTAATGCAGTAGTGGAGGGTATGATTCTTCTATATAATTTATGCGTTGTATCTTGTTTAATTCCTGGGCAACCCATTCTTTTATTTTTACATTCTATGTCATTTCATTGGGGTTGGAGTTTGAGCCTTTGAGTTATATGCTATATGTAGATCTACCTACTGGAGATTGTTTGGAGACAACTAGAGTGTGTAGGAATTGTATACTTCGCTTTGGATATAAAGAGTTGAGGATAGATTTAATTGTTTTGGAGACGATGGGGTATGATGTTATTTTTGGAATGGATTTACTCTTTTCCTACCATGCTACTATGAATTGCTACCACAAGAAAGTGGTATTTCATGCACCAGGGGATATATTTTTCTATTTCATGGGTGAAAATAGTACCCCTCAACATCTCCATGCGACGGGAAAACACGTTTTGAATGTTGATATTTGGAGTAGCCTAAGTTTCTTAGCCCACATATCTGGAGAGGAACATGACGATGTGGAGTCCACTTTTATTTTTGTAGTATCTGACTTTCTTGATGTTTTTCCCGATGAGTTATCTGGATTACCTCTATTGAGGGAAGTAGAGTTTTCTATTGAGCTTTACCTTGACACAAAACCGATATCAATTGCTCCTTATCATACGGCACCATTGGAGTTGAAGGATTTAAGGAAGCAATTAGCTGAGTTGTTTATCATTGTGTTTATACGGTTAAGTATTTCACCTTGGGGTGCTCCCGTCCTTTTTGTGAAGAAAAAATATTAAACTTTTAGATTGAGTGTGGACTATAGGAAGTTGAACCGGGTGACTATAAAGAACAAGTATCCTCTACCCCGTATCAACGACTTCTTTGATCAATTGAAGGGTTATCGCTACTATACGAAGATTGATCTCCGCACAAGGTACCATCAATTGAGGATTAGAGAGGAAGATATTCCTAAGATCGCTTTTTGGACAAAGTATGGGCACTTCAAGTTTGTGGTGATGCCGTTTAGATTCACAAATGCACCTACGACTTTTATAGACTTGATGCATCGTGTGTTTTGGCCCTACCTTGACCAATTCGTCATTATCTTCATTGACGACATCCTCATCTATTCTAAGACACATGAGGAGCACGCTCTACACCTCAAGCTTGTTTTGCAAACATTGAGGGAACAGAACATGTATGCTAAGAAGAGCAAATGTGAGTTTTGGATGAAAGAAGTCTAGTTTTTGGGATATGTAGTATCTGAGGAAGGAGTGTCAATGGATCCGTCCAAGATTGAAGCGGTTTTGAAATGGGATCAACCCAAGAATGTGACCGAGGTCCAAATCTTCTTGGGACTAGCCGGTTATTATTGGAGGTTTATAGAGGGATTCTCTCGTATATCTATGTCGTTGACGTGACTGTCTCGAAAGGGATAAAAGTTTGAGTGGGATGAAGATTGTGAGCAATCTTTTGAGATATTGAAGAAAAGGTTAACCACTGTACCTATTCTCATTATACTTGCTAGTGGTGAGGGCTATGACGTTTATATGGATGTTTTATTACGGGGGTTTGGGTGTATGTTGATGCAACATGGGAATGTCATCGCTTATGGTTCAAGGCAATTGAAGACCCATGAACAAAGTTATTCCACTCATGATAGAACTTGTCGCTGTTATATTTGCCCTCAAATTATGACGTCGTTACTTGCACGCATAACGATTTATAGTATACTCCGACCACAATAGTTCAAAGTACATCGTCACTCAAAAAAGATCTAAGTGGTCGCCAACGACACTGGATGAAATATCTTGAAGATTATGACTTTACCCTTAGCTATCATCCTGGGAAGGCCAATATGGTAACAGATGCTTTGAGTAGAAAGTCACGTGGTGAAGTTAGTGGTATGTTGGCAAGTAAATGGAAGATGATGGATGTATTTGAAAACTATAATCTATGGGCTGGAGGAGATGGATCCCGGTCATGCCTGCTTAATCTTGTAGCTTAACCTACCCTCCAACGTAGGGTTGTTGAGTTGTAATGCTTGGATCCTTAGAGTCAATTCAAGCTTAATTGGAAAATGGGAAAGCAGTTAAATGTTAGTCTTTGAGGAATGGAGAATTGAGATATGGGAAAAAGCTATGTGTACCAGATGATTCATCCCTAAAGGTGGAGATACTTAGAGAGTGATATCGCTCTAAATTTGCTATCCACCCCGATGGAAAAAAATGTATAAAGACATGAAACGTCAATATTAGTAGAAAAGAATGAAGAATGATGTGGCAAGATTCATAGCACGATGTGTAGTGTGTCAGCAGGTGAAGGTGGAACATAAAAAATCCAAAGGATTACTAGAGTCCTTACCTATCCCAGAGTGGAAGTGGGATCACATCACCATGGATTTCGTGTCCGGTTATCTACGGACTTCACAATGGCATAATGTCGTAGGGTTCATTGTAGATAAACTCACCAAGTCCGCTCATTTCTTGATTATGAAGACCATTGACACTTCAAAGACTACAGTGTGCTATGGGGACAAAGTTACACTTTAGCACTACTTTTCGTGCTCAAACAGATGGACAATCTGAGAGGGTGATAGAAATTTTGGAGGATATGTTATGAGCTTATGTGTTAGACTTCAAGGGAAGTTGGAGTGATCATCTGTCGTTAGTGATATTTGCATATAACAATATTTTTCAATCTAGCATTGACATGACACCATATGAAGCCTTACATAGGAGACTTTGTAGATCACCATTGTGTTGGGCGAAAATGGGGGAGAATAATTTATTTGGTCCAGAGATAGTGAGGGAGACTACTGAAAGTTACAATTAATTCATGAACGACTACGCACAGCTCAAAGCCAATAGAAGAGTTATGCGGATAGGAGGAGGATGTCATTGGAGTTTAAAAAGCGTGACCATGTGTTCTTGAAGGTGTCACCTCAGAAAGGAGTATTTTGTTTTGAAAAAAAAAGGGAAGTTGGCTCCAAGGTACATTGGGCCTTTTGAGATAGTGAAACGAGTAGGGATGGTGGCATACAAGCTTGATTTATCATTGACTTGATCCGAAATGTGTACACCCAAGTGCAGGCTGTCAAGTTGTAGCAATAATTCGGTTAAGTCCGGAGTCGAATCCATAAGGAACTATGATTAGTGTTTTGAAGTAAGCTGTGATAGAGACCAAGTAACTGGAAACCTTGAGAGTTTGAAGTTATGTGATTTTCTGGACAGAATATAAGATTCTTTCTAATGGGTTTCTTGAGATAAAATGTAAGATAAATTATCAAATGTAACAACCACCCTTTAGTTCGAGGATCAAAACATGTAGTTAATCATCTGGTTTATTATACTTGTGATTTATAACTCAATTAACTCCCGTGACAATAACAAGTTAATCAGAAGATAAAGATGGACTGTAAAAATTAAGCACATGGTTTTGTTACCTTTCTAGAAATTTACAAGAATTGTCTGTGCCGAGACATAACCCGTCTACAAACAAGCAAGTGTTTTTACAAGACATCCAACCATGACATTACTATTCTATTCTTTAGATAAATCACAATAATGGTGAAGATTGAAATATTGTCATAAAGATCTAGTCGGGGTACTTTCCTTGAATCAACGGGTCTTTCTGTGCAAGAGTCATCCGTGACATAGAAAGAACCGACAGTTATACAAAGTACCTTAGCTTTGCTAGATGCATTCAGTCATTCAATAATCAAGTGAAATATAAAGCATTAAAGCATAAAGGGAAAGCACAAATATAATTTCTGGATAATCAATACATGTTCATCACCTTTTACTAAAGAATGAATGAGGAACTACTGATTATTCATGGCTTGGTAAAGCTAGAAAAGTAAGTGATACTCATCCCTCCTAGTAGAGGAATTACAAAGTAAAACACACTAAACTAAGAGCCGATCTTCAACTAAGACTGTGTGAATCATGTTAATCGTGAAGACCCAAAAGGTTCCCCGATGATAGTTCATTCGTGAACCGGTGTAATTGATTGTATTGTCCGTATGAATGACATATATGGTATTTGCTATGATGGTTTGCCTTTAAATATATAAAACTTTAATATATACCTTGTATATTTCTAATGTTGAGGTGTTGAGAGATTTTTATAAATGCTTTACATATTATCTTGTACCTATACTTAATTATAGAAATGTTTCATTACTTATTCATATGGTTTGTGGAATGTTGATATTTAAAATTTTGTAAATGCTTGAAAAATGGACTATGCTACTGAGTTATGGTTGCTCATCTCTTACTAATATTTCAGAGACTAACATGCATCTTGGGGTATGGGTGATGGAATGCTTGCGGGAGCTTGAACTAGAAAGAATCTATTTTGGAGTCTTTTTGTATTTACGTTAGAACTTATGTAGAAATGTTAGTACTCAAACATTGGGTTTGAAAATGTTGTCTTGAGGCTTTGTGGTGTACACTAGATCATCATGTAGAGGGATTATTATTTTGGGTATTGTAATGAAAAGTTATTACTTTATGTACTAAGTTGTTGTATATATTAGTATTGCATGTATCCAAGTTTGCGAGGACTTCTTGGGCCTCTAATTGTCACCCTGGATTTAGTTGAATTATATTTTTTTTGGAGGGATGTTGTGGATGTTTAGCTGGTTTAAATTATGTTATGCTCTCACATGCATGCTCTTACTAGCTGGTAGGAAGCCCAATTTTTAAAGAAAGTCTGCCGAAATTTTCAAAAAAAGAAATGATTGATTTAAACTAAAGAGATATTTTCCTAGATGTTTTTACAATATACCGGCATGTATTTTTGAAATAAACAAAATATTTATTGTAATCATGCTTTTATAAAATTAGGACGTGATAGATTGGAATTTAAATATCCCAGGATCGATCAAGAAGATTATTTGGGTCGCCTCATAAAGCATATATAAGGAGAATTCTACAAATATTTAATGTGAAAAATTATTTAGCTAATGTTACTCCAATTTAGTAAAAGGGATAAATTTAGCAGTATGTAATGTCAAAAGAATATAATAGATTCCTTATTTTCTGTTGCATGATGTTTTATATATGCATTTACATGTATAAAGTCAAATATTATTATTGCAGTTGGTATATTATGTAAATACCAAACTGATCCTGAAATGGATCATTATGAGTTTATAAGATATTTACAAGGTGTGAATGAATATATGCTCCAATTTAAGAAGTTTAATCATCTAGTCATGATTGACCATTTCGAAAGTTAAATTTGTGGCTTGCTTTGAGGCTATTATTTAAAGGTTATAGTTGAGAAATTTTATCCAAGATTTGGAACTGTCAACTCTATGGCCAAACCGTTGAGAACTTATTCTGATAATTTTGCATATGTGCCTTTTTACTAAGTGTTTATAGAGCATAATAGTATGAAGCTCAAGATAGCAAATCCATTATAAAAAAAAAGGTTACTAAAGATATTTAAGAAACGTGTTAACATAATGATTCTTGATTGTAACTCATGATGGTTATTCATTTAATGTTGTGGATTTTGCATAATGGTTATTTATTTGACATTTTCAGTTCTTATTTGAACTATTTATGATATTTCTTAATTTTCAATGTACGT
This sequence comes from Ilex asprella, assembly GCA_023539305.1. Lineage (NCBI taxonomy): Eukaryota > Viridiplantae > Streptophyta > Magnoliopsida > Aquifoliales > Aquifoliaceae > Ilex > Ilex asprella. The sequence continues at coordinate 8,651,876 of CM042188.1, read as the reverse complement.
ACATGTATGAGATTGGTTAAATGATAACAAAAAATATGTAACGCCCCAAAATACACCCTGGACGGCATTACATTCAATAACCATTCATACCATGAGAGCACTAAGATAAACCATTACTAAATAAGTCTTCATCACCATAATTCATAACAATTACATAAATATCCCAAAAGAATATGCCATCATTGGTCTTTACATTTCCAAAGAAAATTTACTATTGTAGCGTATCGGAAATGACAAAAGAAATCTAGACTATACAGTGTATCCATAGTAGTATTCTAATCTAGAACAAAAAGTAGACGACATCTCTAGATGTCCCACTCGGGATCCAAGTATCCCTCAAGTGAAGCCTCCCCAAGGTACGGCTCGTTAGCATCGGGTATGTCCTCTGGCCCAACATCTGAAAATGTTCAACGGTAGGGGGTGAGCACTAAGCTCTGTAGAAAAATTCTCCCAAACCCATACAAGGTTTAGAAAAGCCTGTAAAATGGTCGGTCTAATTTCACAAGTAACATATTTATAACCTTTGAAATAAAACAGGGACATTTAAAGAAAAGATCTCAAGTTTATTTCAAAACATTACTTGAATGGATAAACGAGCAATCACACTCCAAAAATATTCATTAATGGTTGTAAACAATTCCCAATAATTCTTTAGGTAGGTGGCATACTTTGTGGTAACCTCCACCTCCTTTTAGGTCACCTTGGATTCTCAAGCATCCTTACCGGGAACCTCTTGAGAATGGGGTGAGCATCCTTACATGGAACCTCTCACCAATCATTACATTGTTT
>CM042188.1:8632767-8647699 GCA_023539305.1 Ilex asprella | reverse complement strand
AATCATTAATCTATAAGTATTGACATAACCTCTTGTTATAAAAGAAACAAATAGTTATTTTTTTCATTCAATTACTATTTTATAGGTTTGTACTTATTCGTGTTGAACACTAATCACACTAATTTATTATTCATAATAATAAATTGTGTTTAATTTGGATTTTTGTCAAAAATCAATCAATCAATCCATATCCATCGAGAATTTTCACCTTTCTTAGGATTACCACGTTTATCAGCTGCCATCTGGATACAATTAATCGAATTTGTGATACTATGAGCTTGGATGAATAATTCTCAGATGTCGCTTTGATTGTAATAGTTCAGACATTGATTTCAATGACTTTGAATGAACTTTATGATTCAATTTTATCATGTTTGATTAGTACAAGTATGATCAAAGCAACATGTTTAAAAAAAAGGGGAATTTTCATTTTGTTCTCTTTTGGTTTGCGCCATGGGACTTTGCCCCCTTTTGGTTCATAAAAAAGCACATAACCTGCATATAGTTTTGGACCAAGTTACTACTGTAATGATTTCGACCGACTAGACGGAAATTGTGGTACATGCGCCCAATTTAAGAGTGGTTGTGCCCAAAATTTCAATTAAATTCAATACATAATGGAAAAAGACAAAAAAATCTTTCCATCTTCAACCTTTTGTCGATCGACCTATGCCTCACCCATCACCACCTTCATTTTTCAGCCCAAACCCACCACCACCACTAGTTGCCTTTTACTCTTCCAGCCAAACCCAAAACACTAGTAGCGGTCTTCTTTGTTCCGGCAGAATCACCAGTGCTAACAACCAATTCCACCAATCTGAGGGGTAGTTCAAGTGCTAATAAGATCAAACTGTGAAATTCAAATGTCTTGAATTTGAATATTAGCATCCTTTGGGGTCTGGTCAGGTCATTAGAGATTCATTCCTCATCCTAAATCTCTTTAACAAATATGAGATATTGGACACGATAATACCTAACAGATATAAAGCTCCATTCGATTAATGAAGCTCGTTAATAGCATTTGCACCTTCTCCTTCCAATTCTACTTCTAAAAAATTCTAGATCTCGTGTAAAGTGAATATTACTACTTCTTTGGCTGCCATCATCTTACCCTTTGTTCTGGATCATTATTCGCAATCCTCTTCTTTTAGAACCTGGCTATGAATTCCCCGGCTTCATCAGGGGCAACAACTGCCAACCCACATGCAGGAATGCAATTGAATTTAGCCCCATCAAAATTAACAATAAGTAACTAAAAAGGTATTGGCTTTTGCTTTAGCTCACAAGCATTATACCCTTTTCTTTTGTTCTGAAATTAACAGCTCAAAACCAATTTCTTGGCTTGCAACTGAAACTGCTCTTGCCGAGAACATGGACTGACATTCATTCAAACAGATGGTTTCATAATCTTGCTTACTTTCATTTAATCTATTTCATTATTATTATGCACATGGTCAACAAACCTGGAATGCAAAGAATTCTAGACTAATAAATAGAGCCATTCCAAACCCACTCTCAAAAAACAAAGGAGAAAGAATGTGAAGTGAGCTCAAGATACTAAAACGCAAAAACAAAGGAACTCTTTAAGATCCTCAATTTTGAGTTTAAGATTGTAGATTTCTAAAGCTAAATTTTGATGGAGCGCCTAATTTTCATTGGAAGGGGCTACTGGTATAGGAGTAGCAGCAAGAGATTGTAAAGGGAAGTTTTTGGTAGGATTCAGGCTCGTTCAAGTATTACGTGTACTTAACAAATTGAAGGATGGCGGCTTATGCTGTTGTTAAATTTGTTGTTGGCATGGGATACAAACATATCATCTTGGAAGGGGGATTCTAAGCGAACAGGAAGCGGGAAGGAGGTCTTTCTTATATCGAGCATTTTCTGAATTTTTTTCCAGACTTTGAGTCAAACTAACCTCGGTTCGTAGGTCTGGTAACATTGTTGCCCACAATATAGCTAGAAATGCAAGTAATATTATAGATTATAATGTATGGAGGTCAATTTCTAACCAGGATGATGTGTCTTAAATATATAAAAAAGATTATGGTTACCTACGAAAAAAAAGAGTCTCCACACTGAAAAGTACCGAAAAGGAGAGAAAATTGTTTCTTAATGGCTATGCACTCTCAAAATTAGCAATCCCAAGGCTCAGTGGCTCACAGTTGGTTGGACGGTAATAGAAATAGGATTGGTTGGAAAATTATAAATCAAAATTCAAGAAAAGGAATTACGGGATCAACAAAAAAAATACTAAAATATACTTGATTGTGAGCAATGTTTACTTCAAAGCCTGTATGAGTCTTACATTAATGTTTTGGATAAATCTGGGTTCTACTTATAAAATGAGGAAACTCTCATAAACCAACGAGTGGTCTTGTGAGTGGTCGATAAATTGCAATTGCATTTGCTTTTCAAGTACTTTTTAATTGCCTTGTTTTCCAAATTTAATTTTTTGTTTTGCTTTTTTCTTGTTGGGTTTTAGAACCTTCTCCATTTTTCTTGGGAAAATACATTTTTTGTCCACAAATTATGTGCTTATGTCAATTTGGCTCCCAATCTTTCAATTATATCAATTGGCTCCCACAAGTATTCAATCGTTTTGGTCTATAAAAAACATCAGCTTAGACTAACTAGTAGAGATAATCGTGTGCATCTTGTGTGACCACAATTGAGGGACATTTTTTGGAGACTAAAATGACAAATTGTAAACATGAGGACCAAAATGACTCATATTACAAAATTAAGGGAATGAATTTATACTATACGTTTGTCGTTGTGAGACACACATGAACACATCCATTAGTCAACTTAAACTGTCATTTTCAATTGGACCCAAGTGAAATAAATTAAAAACTTGAAGGAACAAATTGATACAATTAAAAAATTAGGGATCAAAATGATACAAACACACATAATTTAGGGACTATTATTATATTTCACCTATTTTTCTTTTTTTGGTTCTGGTACCTTCTCTAACCTTAATTAGGAGATGTATATATACATAAAACCGTATATGTACACTTTTGCAAAATAGTAACTAAACATGATATTATTTTTTTTAGAGATTTTTTATTTTTTATGTTTAAAACATTTTTTAAAACCCGTCTCCAAATGGTATATATTTATCCAAACCCACGCCAATTTGGTCTATTTGGCTCTATTTCAGTTGAACCAAACAGAAATAGAGCCGAACCACTCATCCAAAGTTGTTAACTTCCCGATTTCTTATTTGAATCAATACACAGCAATTCAGAAGCATTTTCAACAGTTGAATCAACAAACAATTCCAACTAACTCGCCTAAATGATCTGCCACCCTTTGTGGATTTGTAAAGCTAAATTTTGATGGAGCGCCTATTTTCCATTGAAAGGGGCTACTGGTATAGGGGTAGTAGTAAGAGATTGTAATGGGAAGTTTTTTGGTAGGATTCAGTAAACTCAATCAAGGTATTATGTGTGCTGAATGAATTGATGGATGGGTGGCTTATGCTGTTGTTAAATTTGTTGTTGAAATGGGATACAAACACATCATCTTGGAGGGGGATTCAAAGCTAACAGTTGAACTCTTTAAGAAGCAGGAAGGAGGTCTTTCTAATATCAAGCATTTTCTGAATTTTATTCAAGACTTTGTGTCAAACTTTTCCTCCTTTGATGTAACTTGGGTTTGTAGGTTTGATAACATTATTGCCCATAGTATAGCTACGAATGCAAGTAATGTTTTCGATTGTAATGTATGGAGGTCAATTTCTTACCAGGATGATGTGTCTTAAATGTATAAAAAACATTATCATTTCATATATATAAAAAAAAGGAGTCACCCCACCAAAAAGTACCGAAAAGGAGGGGAAAAACGTTTCTTAATGGCTATGCACTCTCAAAATTAGCAATCTCAAGCCTCAGTGGCTTGGTTGGATGGTAGATAGAAACATGATTGGTTAGAAAATTATAAATAAAAATTCAAGAAAAGAATTATGGGATCAACAAAGAAATTCCAAAATAGACTTGATTGCGAGTAATATTTATGTCAAAGTGTGTATGAGTCTTACATTAATGTCTTGGATAAATCTGGATTTGTAAAATGAGGAAACTCGAATAGACCAATGAGTGGTCTTGTGAGTGGTGAATAAATTGCAATTGCATTTGCTTTTTAAGTGCTTTTTAATTGCCTTGTCTTGCAAATTTTATTTTATGTTTTGCTTTTTTCTTGTTGGGGTTTAGAACCTTCTCCATTTTTCTTGGGAAAATACATTTTTAGTCCTCAAACTATGTGATTATGTCAATTTGGTTCTCAATCTTGCAATTATACCAATATGCTCCCACAAGTATTCAATCGTTTTGGTCTATAAAAAACATCAACTACAATCGACTAGTTGAGATAATCGCGTGCATCTTACGTGACCACAATTGAGGGACATTTTTTGGAGACTAAAATGGCAAATTGTAAACAAGAGGACCAAAATGACACATATTACAAAATTAAGGGACTGAATTGATCCCATATATTTGTCATGTGAGACACACATGAATACCTCCATTAGTCAACTTAGATTGTCATTTTCGATTGGACTCAAGTGAAATAAATTAAAAACTTGAGGGAACAAATTGATACATTTAAAAAATTAGAGATCAAAGGGACACAAAATACATAATTTAGGGACTATTATTATATTTCACCTATTTTTATTTTTTGGTTCTAGTACCTTCTCTAACGATGTATAGTAATATACATAAATCCGCATATGTACACTTTTGCAAAATAATAACTAAACATGACATCAAATTTTTTGGAGATTTTTTATTTTTTATGTTTAAAACATTATTAAAAACCCACACGAGAAACATATGTTACGTACTACAGATAAGTTTTGACTTGTAAAAATTGGATAACCATTGGAAAGAGATGTCAAATGCCATGAATATTGAGTTATCAGAAATCTTGGTTTCAATTTTAGACAACTGCATATTTAGCCATCAATCATCAATATTTTACGGGTTATTGGTAGAACTTGAATAAAATCTGACTGTATTACTTGCACCACATGGTTTCCTGAATATGTTTGAGTTGTTGAGTTGTTTGATTATGCACCAAACACCATTGATATTTTCACCATCTTTAAAATATTGTTAGCAGACCATTTTTATAAGATTTTATTGCAAACATTTTGTTTTGTTTAAGATTTTCCTTCTCTTTCTTTCCCTCGCCTATTTCCTTGACGAATGAACGTGAAAAATTTAGGTTAATACGTGTTGGTAATCAATTCGAAATATTATTCTAACAATACGTGTACGAAAAATTATAGAGGTCAAAGTTTCAAAGGCCGTGCAATCCGTTTCTCATTTATTCAACAAACGTGATTTTATTTCTTGTAGATTCAGTTAATTCTTGATGATTTTCACCTTACGCTAGACATGTCACAAGTATTCAAACACAATGTTCAAACCGTTCAAGTCTTAGAAAAGAACACCAAAAGTACTATAAATAGGGACATATAGCAACACCAAATTTGCAACAAATTGAAAGATGAGAACCACAACAAGTTTATTGTTTTCACTTTTTTTTCTTTCCTCAACTTCGTGGGCAACTTTGACTCCTTCTCGTGAAGATTTTCTTCAATGTCTTTCCCTTCACTCTCAGAACTCAAACTCAATATCTAATGTCATTTACACCCCAAACAATGCCTCATATTTATCAATTTTACTATCATCTGTACGAAACTTACGGTTTATACCACCTGCTAAGTTAGAATCTCCGATAATAGTTACACCATTGCATGAATCTCAAATTCAGGCAGCCTTATATTGTTCAAAAAATCTTGGAATCCAGGTTAGAGTTCGAAGTAGAGGGCATGATTACGAGGGTCTTTCTTTCCTTTCAGAAGTCCCTTTCGTCATAATTGATATGAGAAATCTTCAATCAATCTCCATTGACACTCAAAAAAATATTGCATGGGTCCAAGTTGGTGCCACAATTGGCCAACTCTATTATAGGATTGCTGAAAAAAGTCGAACTCTTGCCTTTCCGGCAGGTGTTTGCCCTACGGTAGGAGTTGGTGGCCACTTTAGTGGGGGAGGGTATGGCATGATATCCCGCAAATTTGGCATTGCTGCAGACAATATAATTGATGCACAAATCATTGATGTTAATGGAAGAATTCTTGATCGAAAATCTATGGGAGAAGACCTCTTTTGGGCCATTAGAGGAGGTGGAGGTGCTAGCTTTGGTGTCATTGTTGCATGGAAGATAAAATTACATGTTGTTCCACAATATGTGACTGTTTTCAATGTAACCAGGACTTTGGTGCAAAATGCGACCAAGCTTGTGCATCGGTGGCAATTTATTGCAGACAAGATTGATGAGAATCTACTCATTCGACTTTTCATAAGAACTACCAATTCCACTTCAGATGGAAAGAAAACAATACAAGCTGCCTTCACTACTTTGTTTCTTGGTGGAGTTGATGAACTCCTCCCACTGATGCAAGAAAGTTTTCCTGAGCTAGGTTTGGTGAAAGAAGATTGTACGGAAATGAGTTGGATCGAATCCATCCTCTACTTTGCAGGCTTTCCGAGTGGAGAATCACCAGATATTTTGCGCGATGGGATTGCTGTTGGTAGATACGAGCTCTCTTTTTTCAAAGGAAAATCAGACTACGTGAAAGAACCTATTTCTGAAAACGGACTTGAAATGATTTGGGAACGGTTATATGAGGAAGATGTCACGGTAGCTGAGTTGCAGTTTAGCCCTTATGGTGGAAGATTGAGTCAAATTTCAGAATCTGAGATACCTTTCCCTCACAGAGCAGGGAATATTTATATGATACATTATGGGGTGAGCTGGGATGAAGAAGGGACAGCAACGGCCGAAAGGCATTTGAATTGGATTCGAAGGCTTTATAGTTTTATGGCTTCTTATGTTTCCAAGTCTCCTAGAGCTGCTTATCTCAACTATAGGGATCTTGACTTGGGTGTGAACAACAAAGGCAACACAAGCTATACACAAGCAAGTATTTGGGGTCTTCGATATTTCGAGAACAACTTCAAGAGATTGGTACAAGTGAAGACGATGGTTGATCCTAGTAATTTCTTTAGAAATGAACAAAGCATTCCTTCTATATCACCTTGGTGGAAGAAGAAAGGTGATTAATTGGATCCTAGAGAAGATTAAAAAGTGTTGCCTAAGTGCCACATCTTTTATATTATAATCATAAATAAAGCTCATTTGATATAGAGCAGATGTTTATGTAATTTACATATGAAATGCATAATAGAAGTTTGATGATTAATTTCATATTTAGTTTGATAATTTTGATCTTATTTGCTTGAGTATAATAAAAATTGCATGTCAAAAGAAAAAGAAAGAAAAGAAGAAGAAAGAAAGAAAACTTAATTTGAACATTGTGCCAGTCTAACCCAACCATAAAACACTTTCCCTTTGTTATAACCCCAAGTATGGCCACCTTTTTTATCAGAATCCTCATTTCTATCTATTGTGACACTTATTGATCCTTTACAGGAGGGTTGTGAAATAGTGGATTGTTCCTTTGTTCAGTAAACATACGCAACAATTAAGGGATATACAAATTATCTATAGGGTTCTACTTTTCATCCTTGACCCTTACTACCTTAGCATCTAGAGTCATCGAGCTGGAACATGAGAAACCAAAGCAAGCATATCATTAAAAAGGAAAAGAAAGAAAGAAAGAACTAGAGATGAAGATAAAAGAGCCCTACCAGTAGACTCTTCTACCCCAACTACTGATATTGGAATTAGAGTGTCAACTCTAACCCCGGGAGGATTGAACCGTAACTGAGTGAGCACTACAAACTCGATAAGCTCAGAGTACCTCTCTGGTTGACAACCCCTCCAAGCATAATAGGACAATCCTATCTTCTACACTGAGGTCGAGACGAGTTCCTAAGAATAATAAAAAGAAACAAGGTCAACATAAATAAGCGTCAAATCGAGGGGAAAAGTTAGACCAAGCTTCCTCGGCAAGAACTTACCCAAGTTATCAGGAGCTGACTAGGCTAGGGGTATAGGTAAAGTGTCAGAAACATCCCTTGGGTTGAATTCCCATTTCTTCCCAAACACAAAGAAAAAGAGCTTATTCCAGCCCTTATGGGAACTCAGGAGGTTGGATATTAGAATGGGGACTTTAACCCGTTTGGCAATGTAAAGGAAGCCATCAAAGGAAGAGAAATTAACATTAAATAATTTCATGAGCAAAGGTATCAAAGGGACACCGAGCTCATTCTTCTTAAAAAACGAGTTCCACTAAAATGCCCCAAGAGTTAGGAGAAATTTGGGTTGGACATACATTGAAATGTTGGAGAATAGACTTAAGAAAGGGATGCATAGAAAACCTAAGATCATTCTCAAAAGAAGAAGCAAAGAAATAGACCCTTTTAGGCAGAACAGAGTTATATCAAAGATGATCGAGCAGACTAGAATTACATACCCCTAGGGAAGTCGAACCTAACAGAGAGAACACTCAACTAGGGAGGAGTAACCTCACTAAAACCCACTAGGTCTGAAGCTCAGGGGGCAGGCCTAGCGATCCCAGCACTGCTAGAAGTACCAGCTTCATCTTTTTTGGCTTTCCCTTTCTGAGATGCCTTAGACCTCAGAGCAAGTCCTTGTAGAGGCAAACGGGCCTCTGCCTCTTTCGCGTCAACAATATCCACACCTATAAATAGATAGAGCTTGAGAGATCCCCCAAATCGTCCTCTTCTAGCTTGGGAGATCGATCACCCATAGCTAAAGAGACAGAGGAAGCAGTGGCCTTAGACAATGCAAACATTGAAGCATGGAGGAAAGGGAAAGTAAAGGAGGCGTAAAGAGGGGGAACGTTGATGAAACGATCTTCAAGAGCCCTGGGAACCAGGCTCCAACGACCAAAGAGAAAAATCCTAGTAGTAGCATAAGGGTCTAAGAAGAGTGGAAGAAAAGGTAAGGAACGACCTCAACTTCTAAAGAAGAAAAAATAAAAGGTCCAGAAATGAAGCAACCACCTCAAATTAGAGTGATCCAAAATGAATGGAGGCCTAAAGAGAAGGAGAGGAGTAGAACAAAAGACGTACCTAGCAAAGAACAATCAACAATTAGAAACCTAAGATAAATCTGAGGAATGGATACGCTAGGCTCGTAGAATCTTCAGAATGAATTTCAGAATTTACTAGCAAAGCCCTAGATCTCCAACAGATTGGGGATGACCAAATCACAAAGGAAGAGGAAAAGAAAAAATATCTGGAGAAAGAATGTGAAGGGATTTCGAAATCATTAAGAAGGCGGTTTTCATCCGTTGATGCATTTAAGGCGATCGTACGAACACACACGTGGAGACAAAGGGATAATGGACATATGCGAGAAATAAGGCAGAAATGATTGCACTTTTGCAACACCGTGACAACCAAGAAACGTCTCATTGTGCACATCTCGAGGTCAATCCTAGACAACCTCTCTCACCCAAGTTAGAACTCAGTCTCAACTCATATAACTCTACCTGAGTAGAGACTGGGGGACAACTGATGATACCTTAAAAATGCTTAAGGATGAGCTTGGTAATTCTGGTCATGCTTTCCTAGATCAGGAGCCCACTCACTTTTGGATGCTTATGGAGCTCAAGGTCAGATCTCCATCTCTTTAGCCACATCTCAAGGAGGGTAGCGCAGAAGACAGCTGGACTCCACCAAAGCACCACCTAGATAGTAATGGTTGCATATCTAGGCAAAAGAATCGCAACTGCCCCAACCATTGTGAGATAGTAGCAACCATTGCAAGGAGGGGCAAAGATCTCCCCAAAAGTCAAGCAAGGCTCGAGATTGACTTTAAATAAGAATCATTCTCTGTAATCTCATTTCTTCATTAATACAAGCCCTAGGAGCAAGAGATTCTTTTAAGAGTGGACAAGTGAACTCTCAAGTTGGTGAACCACTATAAATCCTAAGAGCCTAGGAGCTGATATTGAGTAACTCAGTATTCTTGGATTTCTTACCTCTGCTCATTGTAGTGCAACATACATCATTATATGGAAAATAAAAATGATTAATTTTTTTTTGTCCTTAGTAGGAAAGAATTTTTTTTTAATTTTTAATTTTTTTAGAAAAAAGTATAAATACATATTTTATCATTTTACTTATAAATGAAATTTATGTATACATTAAAGGATATATGAACAAATAAAATACATTTTAACACAAATAAATAACTTTTCATCCACTTTTCTTCCAATTTTAGAGATATCGATTTTTGTGAATTAGTAGAAAAGTTCATCCATCTATTTTTTCATCTTTCATATTTTCCTTCTTTACCAAATATGATGTTTTATCTATCCCTTCAACTTTCAATCTTTCTATTTTTCTATCGTACTAAACAGAGCATAAGTCATGAGCTAATACAATATCGAGTATGAGAAAATCAAAGCAATGAATGGTCTACATCAAGATTTAAAACTAAAATTTGAGCAACCAGATATATCTCAATTAACATGTGGAGTGATTAAATGACCCAACTCTAAAAGTAGTAAGACGAGCCACCATTTGATTTCCTTTCATACATATGTATATGAGAGAATTGGATCTGCATTCTTTCCATTTGCTCACTGCAAACTTGCCACAATGACTTGCAGGACCGGCCCAAGAGATATTGGGGCCTACACAAAAATTTTACATTGGGCCCTCAAAATTTAATATTGATATAGAGTACAACTTTAACGTTGTCCAAAATTATTAATCTTCATCAAGTGAAATTTAATGAATTTTTGTTGTACATATATTATAAATCATATTTTATACATAATACATATAATTGAAAAAGGACCCCTCTTCTTTTTATGATTGAATTAATCATCTATTTTTTATTACTTTTTTTTTTATAATTGAATTCATATTTTTTATTTGGCATGTACAACATCAAATTCTTAACATGTAAATATTACGGTATAAAGTTCAAAATTGGAAAATTTTTCAGCATGTGGTTATTAATATTGAGGTCTATTGTTAATCTAATTTTATGAATTATTAGGTTCGCAAATAAAATCTAAGTAACATTATTCATACACATACATAGATGGCTAGGCAAGATAAAAAGTAATACATTTCTATATTTTTTATTGAGCAAATGTGGTATGATTTTTTATGAGAGAGGGCAGAGAGGGAAAGAGTGTGTGTGTTTTGTTGGCAGATTCATTAATTAAGAGAGACTAATATTTATGGGCTTATTTTTGAAAATTTGTGAGTATACTATATACCTTATGAACTATTTATTTGTGAAAAAATACCTTAATAAAATGTATTGTACAAAAATACTATTAGGTAGAAATGTATTGTGTCGAGTTACACAATAACATGCTTTTTAATTTTTTTTTACTGAAATACCCTTCTCCATCATTCATGGAGTGTATCTTTGATGGATTTAATTTTATTAAATCAGTAGTTTCCCTATTTTAAGAGATCTTTCTTTCTTGTAACAAATACAGAGAGAACAGATTTTAGTGGTCAATTATCTTCTACATCCGGCCAAAGTTCTCTCGCAAAGTTCGACATGCTTTTCACTCGTTCTTGGATCGAAACTTTTCCAGACATCCTGTTAGGCTAGATATCAAAACCAGAAATCAGGCTTCGATGTTTATGAAAGTTTGGAAGTTTGTTACTTTAATGACGAAAACCATATTTGCAGTGTAAGAATTCCAGTGGATTTGGTCACTTGGAGCTGTCGACGAATTGTTGGTATCCACCACCATTGTAACAGTTCCTGGAAACCAAAAAGAACAGTGTTGGGTTCCTTGAATCTTCTGAAAAAGTTTATTTTACTCCAATCTTGCTGGCCCCACAATAAGAAATAAAAAAACAAGGCCATGGCTTTTGTCCCAAAGTCATCCACTTTGACATATTTCTACAAAAGTTTTGCCCACTTTGAATCTTTTGATGCATTTTATACCCCTTTGTTTGTCGTATTTGTCATAACCCCATGGCCTATGATAGAGAACCATCAAATATATTTTTTTCTCAACAATGTCACACTGTGTAGTCATATTGTTACAAGCACGGTCTTCAACCGATAATAATATCATTTTGCAATGTTACGTTGTACTGTAACACTGCTATTCATTAAAAATAATATATTAATATTACATTGTGATGTTATATTGTGTGGTGTATTACAAAAATTCATACTCACTTATCTAGACATTATCGGCAATTTTGAAGTGAAAACAGCCGAGGATCTGACATCAGTTTTTTACTTCAACATCTGCAATGACACTTCATAATAGAACGACTTCATCACCATTTTTTGGATGTTTGTGGTTTTTGTTTGGTTGAAAACTGAAGGAATTTGAGGCAAGTTTTGTTTAAATTTTCAAAAATTATGTTTTGGACGCTTAATCAACTTCAAACGTATAAATTTACAATTTGTCTCTGTTATCACTTGATTTACCCCTTGAATTGCCGTTAATAACTACCATGAGGTCCGCATAATAACCTGTCCGTATATCCAAAATAAAGCTATAAGCTCCCTTGGCAAGCCCACAAGAAGTGCGAAACAAACTGCCACATGCGACAATACTCGATCGGACAGTCCTTAGTAGCCCCATCAATATAGGCTTTAATCAATTTGGGGATGGTAGGAACCACAAAAATTGCCAGATAACTGGAGCTTTACGTGGCCGTCCCCGAATACCAAGTTTGGACAAGATTTATAATTCCTCCATAAAATTTTTCATAGCTTCTATAGCTGGTGCCGTGTATTCTTTTGTCAGGGAGAGAGTCAAGTGCTTGGTATGGTCAATCGAAGGGAGAATATTTCGGAATCTACCGTCATTCTTCGCTTTCCAAATTACCTCTACAAGAACTAAGCCATCTATTAGAGTTTATATGTCGGCATTTGGTTGAAATACCGACAATCGAATGAGATTTTGGCATTTATCATAAATTCTCACTGGTTGATAGTTCATAAGCGAGATAGTTTTGCATAGGAATGTCTTTCTTGAATTTATATTCCCTCTATATATTTCTCTCCTTCGAACTCCCGAAAAAATTTTCCCCAAATCCTTTGGTCTCATCTGCTCCCAAATCCCTCCAGTCTCGTCACCTCCAAATCTCTTTGTCAATGGAATTGGAATCGGAAAGGCCTCCTTAACCACTCACTGTCTCTCTACCCATTACAGGCAATATATGCTCTCATTGTCCACAAGGCCTAGCTTCCATGCACTGGCTCTCTTTCCATTCGAATAAGTCTTTTTGTGTCTCAATTGTTAAAAGATTTTCTCCATTGGTTCTTATCTTTTCGTTTTGCTGATATTAGGTGTTTTGCATTTGATTTTTCACTTGTGTTTGTGTTTATTGGACCTATTATTCTGAGCTGGTTTATACTTTTCTGTTTAAAGTATCTCTCAGTCTCTTTTCAAGTTGTTTTCATGTTTCATTCTCTCTTCCCCACATAGACACAGTCGCCTCATTCGAACCCTAACCCTAACTTTACTGTAATTTTTTCGTATTCAAAAGCCTTCAAATTTTACTCTAATAGCTTCAGTATTGTATTTTTTTGTTCTTATAAATTGTTTTTAAGTAGATTGGACAATTGATTAGAAACTCAATGTCAATGTATCGATTTTTTTGACTCTTCACAAATGAGAGACCCACAAATATATACAATTATATAATAAAATTTTAAAATTGATAAAGAATATTTGAGAATATAATTTAATTCTAATATAAAAAAAACAAAGAAAGAATGGATTTTTTATCAAATTAAAAACGATGTTTATTTTTTCAAATGGTTTGAGATGTTTTGCATAAATAATCAAATAGATTCTCCGTTTTCATCCAATATTTTTGTAGCCAGTAAAACAACAAAGACATGGGTTAATAATAGAGGTAAAACAGTGGAAACAAGACATCCTCCTTTAGAAGAAATTTCTTTAAATATTAAACAAACCCCATTTATTGCTTCTCCTTTTCATGATGTTTCAAAAATTAATATTCAAAAGGTCCCTTAGAATAAATAGATTAAAAATGTAATGGAACAAAATAATTTTACAAATCAATATCTTCAAACCATAGGGAAACAATTAGTCTGTATAGAAAATTTAATGCAAAAGAATTACCAAAACGAGATGACACACTATTATTTAAACCATATGCTAACCCAACTTTTACTATTGGAAAACAAAAAAAATAATACAACTGAATTATTAGAAGAAATTGCTCAAAGAAAGGATAAACTACAACCATTTCAAAATACAACAGGTAGCACTCAAAACTGTAACATTTCAATTCTCACAAAAGAAGAAGTTAATATTCAAGATTTAGAACTTCAACACAAAAAAGTTGTTATGATATGCAACATAAATTTTCTCCTCCAAATTGTTATCCCAAACCAACTCCTCCTGACATGCAATTTGAACAAAGACCATATTATGTTTCAGCTACATATAATGGTTACACTCTCTATGAATGAAATATAGATGAAATGAGTGACTATCAAATATTGAATACTAAAATGACAATGATGACAACTGCTTACAAAACAACAAACAATGTATAATACTCATCACCAAATTGCACAAGCCATAATTTCTGATTTTATTGGTCAGCTTAAGGGATGGTGGGATAATCTTCTCACTGGCCAAGAAAGATTACAAATCCAAGCTGTTGTCAGAATATAAGGAGATGGAACTACAATAAGAAAATGAATTAGGACAAGAAATACATGCTGTACCAACACTGATTTTTGAAACAGCCAAACATTTTATATGTGACTCCTCTAGTGTTAGAGAAGGGTCTTATGAACTTCTACCAAATCTATGATGCAACAAATTACAAGATTTTTAATGGTACAAAGATTTATTTATTACAAAGGTACTGATGAGATTTGATTATTGACAATCTTTTTGGAAACAAAAATTCAAATAAAAAAAATCATTAATCTATAA
>CM042188.1:8611514-8625855 GCA_023539305.1 Ilex asprella | reverse complement strand
GGTTCATTACAATGTCATAACCATAAACTAAAAATCTAGGCCCAATATCCTTTTTTTCTCCTAACTGAAAATTGTTTATATAGTTTAGATGCACTTAATTCATATGCTAGCAAGGCTAAATAAATAAATAAAAATCATTAATCTATAAGTATTTACCTAACCCCTTGTTATAAAAGAAAAAAATAGACATTTTTTCATTCAATTACCGTTTTATAGAGTTGTGCTGTCAAAATGAGTTACTCGTGTTAAACATTAATCACACTCATTTATTATTCGTATTAATAAATTATTTTTATTTCAAATTTTTGTCAAAAATTAATCAATCCAAATCCAATAATAAGTTAATGTCTACATTTGAGAGAAAACGAACAAAAGTGAAATTTCTTCCTGCAAAATGAACAAATTGTTAGAGGCTAGGGTTGGATCGGGATGGAGACACTTCAATACTTAAGTTAGTAAGGGTTTTGAGAGTAAGCAAACCAATTGTAAGGAAAAAAGTGTGTACCATAGACGTAAGTTTTACCCAACATTTGTAGTGGTCAATACCCTCTTCTAGTGTTTTCATCATTGGTGACACATGTATTTTTTAGCCAAATCTTCCTTAAGTTGTGCAAAAAAAAATTCAAACTTCATTTCTTATTTGTTGATTCTTTAGATAACATCTTTCTAATCTGCACCTATAATTTAGGTAATTTTCTTATTGGTTGCCTAGCACCGCTCCTAATTATTTGGGATAGCCTAGCTATCTCTTTGCTTGGCCTTTTATCATTGCCTAGGTTTTATTCTATCAACCATCGTGGGTTTATAGAGATGACCTTGCTATCTGCTCCTCTTTGGATAGGGCTCATTCTCCAAAAGATAAGAATCAAACTCTTGCTCGAACTCTAGTCGCGTAGTATCTCTTTGAGAGCATAATTCATAAGGTTCTTCTCGTCATACACTTCCCTACTCGATAATGCTTTCGGCCGAGCAAATGGCTTTCCATTGATATTTTGTTTTTTGGTTGGGCTTCTATTCAATCTGCTCGACCAAGCTATAGTTTCGTTCGTTTGAGCCTTTTTCTGCTTGGTCATAATAGAGTCAATTCAAATAACTTTTTTTCAGCACATGAAAATTGCCACGTATACAAGTCTAATTGTGAAACGATTATCAGAAATTATGAACCCTTCAATTGTGAAGAATGAAATTTAGGTTGGAGAATAAAGAAATATTGTTTGGCAACTCATCAAGTTGCAAGCTTAGGAGAATAAAGAAGTATTTTTTGAATATCAATGAAAATTGTATATTCTTCTCTCTCTCGTGGTTCCTTTTTTTGTCATTTAAAAAACTACATCGACTATCATGCTAAAGGTTCCAAGCTTGAATAATAAAATTGAAAAACTAAAAGATCAAAATCAAATTAAAACCTGAATTTATCCACGTGTGCAAACGAAATAAAAAAATAAAAAATAGAGAAATTGTCAAGATTTGACATTAAATGAACATAAGGAGAAGAGAACCTGATCAAAAAAAAAAAACATAAGGAGAATCACTTCAGAAAGCTCTTCGGTACCGAAAAGGTGAATAACCATTTGAGATCACAATATATGAGATGGATCAAACACAGATTGAAGTTGCTCCAAGAAGCATTTGAGATCGATCCCAATCATTTTTGGTAGATCACAAGAACAGTGGAGTTACAAAAATGATGTCTGTTCAGTGACAACTAGTTTGGGAATGCTTGGATCTGTCAAAATAATTTATATTAGATCCCAAAGAACTTTATGATTTTCCTTTATGTGCACATAAAAAAAATTAGCAGCGAAAATATCGTTAATTACCCTAATGATAAAATATAATATCAACAAAAAAAAAAGTTGAATGAATTCTAAGATTGCACTTATATAGGAAGGCCAAAATTTATTACATAAGATTGAGTTTTAAATTGAGTTACAAATTTCAACAATCATGTATTACTTTTATTTTATATGAAATTGAGTTTTAAACTGATGATTTTGACTATAAAAAATAATATTAAAGGTTAATTTGATGAAATTGAATTTTAAATTGATGAATTTCAATTGAAGGTCAATTAGTATTAATTTGGTATAGTTGGATTTTAAATTGATGAAATTTGTTTTTAATAGAATAAGATAGACTATTAATTTGATGAAACTAAATGTTAAATTGATGAAATTGAAATGATAACAAGTAAA
Organism: Ilex asprella; assembly: GCA_023539305.1. Taxonomy (NCBI): domain Eukaryota; kingdom Viridiplantae; phylum Streptophyta; class Magnoliopsida; order Aquifoliales; family Aquifoliaceae; genus Ilex; species Ilex asprella. The sequence continues at coordinate 8,623,660 of CM042188.1, read as the reverse complement.
AATTGAAGATATATTTGGAGTTAATTTTATAAAATTGAATTTAGAATAGATGAATTCTAAAATATTTAATTGAATTTACGAAATTAATATTTAATTTCATTAAACAAAAATTCAATTTCATCAAATCAATACCAACTCCACATTTAATTGAATTTCGTGTTAGCATTATAAATAGAATGATAATTAGATAAAATTTAATATTAATGTGGTGGAGTTGAATACTATTTGGATAGAATTGAATGTTATTTTTGTGGAATTGACCGTTAAATTGATGAATTTGGTTTTAATTTGATTAATTGAATGTTAATTGAATTAAATCGATTTTTAATTTAGTGAAATTACAAGTGAATTTGATGTGTGGAAGTAAGGGTGTTCAAATTTCTGATCGGCTAGCAGCATACCATACCATACCCGACCCTACTCTACCATATCATACTAAACGGCTAGCAGCAAAAATCGGATTGGAATACGGAAAAAATTTTGGTCTCCCAATTAAATCGGGTAGGAATGGGAAATACCCATCAATTTCTGCATTCCTACCCTACCGTACCCGCAAAAAATATATTTAATTTTTTTATATATTTTTTTGTAATTATAAGAGTATTTGTATGGTATAATTTACATTATAACATTGTTATTGTTGTGGATGTTTGAGTTGCTAAAATATGGACTTATTTTTTGTGTAGGTTACATAAATTGTTGTGAAGTGGTGTTCTATTTGAGTAGTTATGATTTTAATGTGTTTTATATGATTTAAACTTAAAATAATTGTTATTGTATTTGTGTAACAATTATGATGGATTGACGTTCATACTTTCTTGTGTTTTATTGTAATTGTTGTTGTAGTTGTTTAATGTTTTAGTGTTATTGATTTATTGTGTTGTTAAATTGGTGCATGTTATTTAATTGAATTATTAAAATAATTCAAAAATTAATAGCTACAAAAGTGTTTAGCCGACTTCCTATCCGATTAATCGGGTAGGAAGTCGTGTAGGAATACCACACCTGATTTGGTAGGGGTAGCCCAAGAAAAAATTCGTAAAGTATCAGGTAGGAAGACGAAAAACTATATTTCCTACCTGTAGTGTAGGGTGAACATCCCTATGTGGAAGAGAAGTGTGTGAACCTAAATGTTAATATGGTAAGGTAAGTTTAACACATATAGAGGAAAAGTTATGACGGTTACAGGCTAGGATATGTTTTTCAATGGAAAAGGTACCATCTTTAGAAGTGAGGTTATGATATATTGATGTAATATTACTTTGTTAAAATTGAATTTAATGGATGAAATTGAATGTTAATTTGTTAAAATTATAGGATCAATTTATGTTACAACGGTTATAAGTTGGATTATTACTTTCAGAGGCAAATGTATTGCTTTTAAAGGTAAGTTTAACATATTTAGAGGAAAAATTATAATTGTGGTATGTTAAGTTACTACTTTTAGAAGCAAAGGTACTACGTTTGGGTGTGAGGTTATAGTATGTTGATCTAAGATTACATCGTTAAAAGCGTAGTTTTAAAATTCATCTTGGACATCAACCCAGGAAAAAGAGACTGGATTAATAGTTCACTTGTTTAACTGTTGGGTCACTGGTCAAACTAATAATATAATTAAAAAAAATTAATAATAATTAATAGGCTAAAAATCAGAATAATTAAGGAAAAGAAGCTCATTGTGAACTATTGCAAACAAAAATAAACAAATTTAGGCTAAAAATTTGACAGATTTCATAATTGAAACCAAATTGCAAGTAAAATTGAAACCAAATTGCAAGTAAAAATGTACCATATATCATCATAATTAAAACCAAATTGCAGATTTCATGTAGATGGATGAAAATTCATTCAAAGAAATTCAACTTTGAAACCCAGCTTCAGAAATTCAATTCTGGTAAGTCTCTGTCAGACGAGATAGACAGAGACAGAGAGATGATGATATACCTGTTGTGTCGTCCATGGAGCTCTCTCCAGTGAGTCCCTCCTGCCTCGACTTCGAATATTCGCCGTTCAAACTTTGCCTTCAACTTCGAAGTAGCGCAGAGAAGAGGGGGAGAGAGAGACAGAGATTGAGATAGAGCGAGAGACAGAGAGAGAAGTCTCAGTGAGGACTGGAGTGAGGAGGTCGTCAGACCTCAGTCGATCGCGAGAGGAGTAGCTAGAAATGGAGTTAGGGCAAAAACTGCCCGAAAGAGCCAAAACATTGGCATTTATACCTTTTAAATTGATCTGACCGGTTCGTTCAAAACCGTCCGGGTTGAACGGTTTACTAGCGAACCGAGTGGTTGCATGGGTTTTCTCCAGTTTTTGTGCACAACCGATCCTCTATAAGGCCCGGCCCGAGTTCTGGCTCTGGTTTGCTGGATTTTCAGGTTGACCTGTTAGGCCTGACAAGTTTTAAAACACTAGTTAAAAGTAAGGTCATCACTTTTAGATGTAAGGTGAACAATTTATTGAGTTAAGGTTATACCTGTAAAGGTAAGGTTAGAACCTTTAGAGAAAAAATTACAACAATTATAAGTTAGGTTACAACTTCTAGAGTCAAAAATACCACCTTTAAAGATAAAATTAGCACCTTTAAGGGAAAAGTTACAACAGTTATAGGTTGGGTTATCACTTTGAGAGGCAAAAGTACTATTTTTAGAAGAAGGTTACACCCGTAAATGTAAGTGTAAGGTTACCTACTTTAGGGGAAAAGTCTCAATGGTTATAGGGTTAGGTTACTATTTTTAGAGGCAAAGACAAAAACTTTTAAATGTACGGTTACTACTTTTAGAGGTAAAATTATAACGGTTATAGGTTGGGTTGCTATTGTCAAAGGCAAAGGTACCACCTTTAGAAGTGAAATTATAATATGTTGATGTAACGTTAAACCCATAAGAGCATCTTCAACCCACTCTCTATTTCTTCTCTTTTAGTTACTTTAGCTAGCCAAACACAAAAAATTCTCTCCAATCCACTTTCTATTCCACTATTTATTTCCTAGTTAACCCAAATAGCTCACCACATGTGGTGAGCCATTTGAGCTCTCTACATTCTCTCTCTATTTTTTTTTCTCTCTATCTCTCTCTATATATATGTTTTACTTTTTTAAAATTATTGGAAGTTAGTGAAAATTGAGTGTAATAGTTAGATAAAATAGAGAGCGTGGTTAGAGTGAATTTTAAAAAGTGAATAGCTAAAGTAGAGAATATAATATTTAAATATATTTTGAGTAGCTATTTTATTGAGCGTGATTGGAGATGCTCTAAATGTAAGGTTACCACCTTTCGGGGAAAAGTTAAAACGGTTATAGGTTGTATTACTACATTCAGACTCAAAGGTAGTACCTTTAGAAGTAAGGTTATACTCTTAAAGGTAATGTTACCTTCTTTAGAGGAAAAGTTATGACGGTTATAGGCTAAGTTACTATTTTTACAAGCGAGGTTATAATTATTTGAAATTAGAAAAAATTACACCTAAATTTTTTAGATTTGTCACTTAATCACTTAGACCATTTGACATTTAAATATTACATACAAACCCATTAGAGTATGCACGCCAGTAATACATAGACTCCTACCATTAATGTATGTTAGTATATCCATTAGTAAATTACATCCAGACCCATAAAATTTGAAGCCTGTAATTCTTAGACCTCTCAAGTTTAAAATATTACACTTAGACTAAAAATACTCTAATTAAAGATATAATATCAAATATTTTAAATTTTAAAACAAAAATTCATGTTTTATTATGTCATTTATTGAAATAAAACCAAATATAAAAATGTATTTTTTTTCTTTAAAAATTTATAATTAGTACTATTAATGCCTAGAGTCAAACTATAATGGACACAATATCTTCTATATTTAATTGGGGTAATTTGATCGTTTAATATATTCCGTTAATTATGTAACTAATAAGGGGTCTAATTATAATATTTCAAACTTGAGAAGCCTAAATGTCATATGCCTACAAATTTTTGGGGGTGTTTTATTAATGAATATACTAACGGATATTTTAAGTGTTACATTTGTACAATCTTCAGGGGTTTGCGTTTAATATTTCAAATGTTATGATGTAAGTAATTAAGTGACAAACCTTAAAGAGTTTGAGTATAATTTTTCCTTGAGATTATGTTATAATTTGTACAGGTAATGTACACCTCAACCTTTTAAAGTAAAATCACTATTTTTGGAGGTAATGTTACATTTATTTGAGGTTGTGTTATATCATGTAGAGGTGAGGTGATAGTACAGTTTTTTAAAGTAAGGCTACAATCCTATAAGGTAAAATTACCACATTTGATTATTAAGTTACAATCATTTGAGATTATCTCCGTAATGGTCTAGAACGTTTGCGATCTATCCCAATAGTGTGGATCTATTGCAAATGTTTGGGATTGATCCGAAATTTTTGGGAATATTATTGAGAGTTTGGGATCGATCACAAATATTTTTGATCGATCCCAAACTGTTAAAAATTTATCCATAAGGTGGTATCTTGGAACATCATCCAATTTCATTCAATTATCATTTAATTTTATCAATCTAAAATATAATTTCTTCAAATTAATACCAACTTGATCTTCAATTTCATCAAATTCATATTGTATTAAATAAAAAAAATTAAGATCATCAAATTGAAATTCAATTTACTTATATTAACATTCAGTTTCATCAAATGAAAACTAAGTTAACACTAAATTGACTTTCAATTTCATTAAATTATTATTTAACAAAATCAAATGAACATTCAATTGATTCCATTTATTGAAATTTCAAATTGATGAAATGAACTCCAAATTGATTATCAATTCCAAATTCAGTTCCATTAAATTAACACTAAATTTATTTTTAATTTATTTTTATTAGCATTCTTTCATCAATTCGACATTTTGTTCTTTTCCAGGTATAGATTGATGAAATTAAATGTTACCCAAAAAATCGAAGGTCAATTTATATACATTACATATATGTTTATATTACATAAAAGCAATTGAAAATAAATTTTTAAAAATTATTTATAATTATACGTTAAATTTTATATGCAAATATATAGTTAATATTACATCTAGTAAATATGTATCTCTAATAGCAGGAGGGAGAGCAAAAGAAAAAGAGTATTGAGGGATGTCCATGTAATATTGACAAATCTCAGGGGTCCATAACGTATATAATTTGACTTGTATTGAGAAATCTCGTGGTTAGATTCTAAAGCGTTATCCCTATTGCATAGTTTACTGAGAGACAGAGAGTGGACAAAAGAGCGCAAATGTGGGAGTTTGCAATCCCACATCGACTAAAAACCAAAAGGTGCTACTGCCTTTGGTCTGACCGGTTCGTTCAAAACTGTCCTGGTTGAATGGTTTACTAATGAACCGAGTGGTTCCACGGGTTTTCTCCAGTTTTTGTGCACAACCGATCCATTAAAAGGACCGGCACGAGTTCTGGCTCTGGTTTTCTGGGTTTTTCTGGTTGACTCGTTAGGCCGGGTCAAGTTTTAAAATACTAGTTAAAAGTAAGGTTATCACTTTTAGAAGTAAGGTGAACAATTTCTTGAGTTAAGGTTACACCTGTAAATGTAAAGTTTGCACCTTTAGAGAAAAAATTACAGCAATTATAAGTTAGGTTACAAATGTTAGAATAGTTTTTATATTTAGACTTAGGGATAGTTTAGTCATTTTATTTTCTTTTATGTTGCCCTAGCTTAGTTTGATTGTTTTCCTGTTGCCCTACTATATAAAGACCTCTTATATAGTAGTTTTCTTTAAGCTTTGTTCTGACTAATTGTGTCTCAATAATATTCTCTTCTTTCTTCCTCTTACTTTTCTATGATTGATCAAAGTTAACATGGTATCAAAGCATGATTTCAATCCAAAATATATTGTAGCACCACAGTAATTTAGTTAGAGGAAAGATTTATTCTTGGATTAGGGTTGCTGATTTTTTTTTATGGTTCACGCGCAGTGAACAGTGCCAATGGGTGATCTTTTTGTCAAAAGGGATTTGGTGGGGAGTGATTTGAATAGATTGAAAAACAAAGGTTGGGCTACATTTAATGGAGAAGATGGGACATGGAAATTGGGAGAGATTGATGTGGCATTTCTTGCGTGTTATTCGTTAGGAATGTATGTTGCAGGGTATTTAGGGGATACGTTGGATCTTCGGTTGTTTTTGACTACTGGGATGATTGGGAGTGGCATTTTTGTTGGGCTTTTCGGGATGGGTTATTTTTGGAATATTCATATGTTTTGGTTTCATTTGAGTATGCAAATGGTGGCTGGGTTGTTTCAGGCCACAAGGTGGCCTTCAGTAGTTGCTGTTATTGGTAATTGGTTTGGGAAGAGGAAGAGAGGATTGATAATGGGAATCTGGAATGCTCATACGTCCGTAGGGAATATAACTGGGTCGCTTCTTGCGTCCGTACAGACCTATTTCATGTTGTAATGTTATCTATAAATGTATCTCCAAGATTATTACTAATAGAATCAAGGAGGTCCTCCCCGACTTGGTGGAAAAATCACAAGCATCCTTTGTTAGAGGCAGGAGAAACTCTGACAATATTCTGCTGTCACAAGAATTGCTTAGAAATTATCATTTGGATGAAGGGGCTCCAAGGTGCACTCTAAGATTGATCTCATGAAAGCATATGATAATGTGAGGTGGGAGTTTGTATTAGAAACGCTTAGTCAGATGGGATTTCCTCAAAAGATGTTACTTTGGATTGAGACTTGTGTTACCACCCCTAAGTATTCCATTAGTATTAGTGGTGAATTAAATGGATATTTTGCAAGGAAAAAAGGCCTTAGGCAGGGGGACCCAATCTCGCCCTACCTGTTTGTGGTTGTCATGGAAGTGTTTAATGGGATGATGAAGTTTATCACTCAACAAGGAAGGATTAAATTTCACTGGAGGAGTGAGAAAGAGTCCATTTCCCATCTTTGCTTTGCGGATGATCTTATGGTCTTTTGCAAAGGCACTTTTGACTCTAGTAAAGCAATTAAAGAGGTTCTTCAAGTGTTTGAGGTCTTTTCAAGACTCAAACCTAATATATCCAAGAGTCGTGTTTTCCTATCTAGTGTGCATCCTGATATAAGAACAACGATTGTGCAAGAATTTGGTTTTGGATTGGGGGAACTGCCTATCAAGTACCTTGGGGTTCCTCTTATTACCACTAGACTTCAGGTTGTTGATTGACACTCTCTTGTTGGCAGAATTACTAAGAGGGTTAGTTTATGGAGCAGCAAGTTCCTATCTTATGCAGGGAGGGTCCAACTAATTAATTTTGTTCTCTTTGTCATTCAGTCTTATTGGTCTTCAATGTTTATCATTCCCAAGAAAGTCATTATTCTTATTGAACAGATCTTGAGGAGGTTTCTGTGGTCTGGTGCTGATTTAAAGCCTGGAGGCGCAAAAGTGGCATGGGATACTGTGTATTTACCTAAGCTAGAAGGGGGCTTGGGGATTAAAGGGATTGAGGATTGGAATAAAGTTGCTATACTTAAACATGTATGGAATGTTATTTGTGTTTCTGGTACCTCAATATTGCACGATTGGGTTGATACCTACCTGCTGAAGATGAGATGTTTTTGGTCCATTAAAATTCCTTCTAATTCCTCCTGGTCTTGGAGGAAGATTTTGACCCTGAGGGATGTTTTTAAGCCCCTTGTTAACTATAAAATTGGTAATGGGAACACTGATTTTCTTTGGTTGGACCCTTGGCATCCTGAAGGGCCAATCTATGATAACAGGGGGATATGGTTTTGAGAGCCTCTGGATTGGGGATGGATGCTAAGGTATGCAACATTATTGATGGAAGGGAATGGGCTTGGCCTTTGGATGATCATGTGGACCTTCTGAAGTTGAAAGGAGGGATCCCTACTGATATGAAACCAAATCCTGATAGTGAGGACACCTTACAATGGTTACCTTCCCCCATACTTGAGTTCAGCACCAATACTGCTTGGGAACAGCTCAGAAATAAAGGGCAAATTCAAAACTGGCATAATATTGTATGGTTCTCTGGTGTTGTGGCCAGGTATAACTTTATTCTTTGGCTGACAGTTCAAAAGAAGCTTACTACCCAAGATAAATTAATTTATTTTGTTATCCTTCAAAGAGCTCAATGTGTTTTTTATAGAGAGGTAACTGAAACTCATGCCCACCTCTTCTTTGCTTGTTCTTTTACAAAGAGAATCTGGTTATTTTTTCAAAGCAAACACAATGTCCAATAGCCTAGCTTGGAGTGGAGGAATTTGATTAATTGGTTTGCTATTAATGTTAAGGGGAAGGGACTTGGGAATTTGATTGGCAGACTTATCCTTGCAACTGTGGTCTATGTGATTTGGAGAGAAAGAAATGCTAGGATTTTCAGGAATGACTATAAAGATGTGGTGACTATCTCTAAAGATGTGGTGGATTGCATTAGATTTAAACTTCACTTGTGCAGGTGTTACAAAACAATTGTTCCTAATCTTTGGTTGCAAAAACAATGGGCCTTGCCTGTGGATATTTTTTATCCTCCTTGAGGGTTTCTTGGTCCTGCATTTTCCTGCTTTGGGTGCCTTTTGTTGATCTACTGGAGTTTGTTTGTGGTGCTGAATGGTGCTGATGGATTGCTCCTGGACGGCTGCTAGTCTGTTCTGGACTGCTCTGTGTTTTTGGCTGTGAAGGTTCCTGACTTGGGTGTCTTTTTCATTGCTGTTTTGTACTGATTTTTGGTGCTTGATGTTACTGCTGGACTGTCGCTGATGTTTTTATTTTGCGCTGCTGTTTCTATTTTGGAACTGCTGTTTGTACTGGTTTTTGGCGTTGGAAGGTGCTGCTGGGCTGCTGCTCTATTTTGTGATGCTGGCCTGTTTTTTTTTTAGCTGCTGGCTGTTTTGTACTGGTTTTTGGTGCTGAATAGTATTAGCTGGACTGTTGCTGGTTTGTTTTGTGCCGTTCTGCTGGTCTTCTCGTTTCTATTTGTGCAGACTTCTCTGCTTTGTTTTCCTTTGTTTGCTCCTTCTTGTATTCTTTTGTTTTCCTTTTGCAATGAGATGGTGGATCTTCTGTCCAATTGTCTAGAAAATCGTCCATCCCTTTGTTTTACCTTGTACATGTTTTCCCCTTTTCGATTTATGAAATTTCATCTTACCTACCGAAAAAAAACAACAACAAAGACATGGGTTAATAATAAAGGTAAAACAGTAGAAACAAGACATCCTCCTTTAGAAGAAATTTCTTTATATATTAGACAAATCTCAATTATTGCTTCTCCTTTAAAGATGTTTCAAAAATTAATATTCAAAAGGTACCTAATAATAAATAGATAAAAAAATGTATTGGAACAAAATAATTTTACAAATCAATATCTTCAAACCATAGAGAAACAATTAGTACGTGTAGAAAAAGAATTACCAAAAAGAGATGACACACAATTTTTTAAACCATATGATAACCCAACTTTTACTATTGGAAAAAAAATTAATACAACTGAATTATTAGAAGAAATTGCTCAAAGAATGGATAAACTACAACCATTTCAAAATACAAGAAGTAGTGCTCCAAATTGTAACATTTCAATCCTCACAAAAGAAGAAGAAGTTATTCAAGATTTAGAGTATGTCTTTCAAAATAATGAATCCACAGCCGCTCCTGTTAAACATCAACACCAAAAAGTTGGTATGATACTCAACATAAATTTTCTCCTCCAAAACGCTCGACCACAAGAAATTGAACAAATACCATATTATGTTGCAGCCACATATAATAGTTACACTCTCTATGAATGGAATTTAGATGAAATGAGGGACTATTAAATATTGAATTGTTTGCAAGAAATGACAATAATGACAATTGCTTACAAAACAACTAACAATAATACTGATCATCAAATTGCACAAGCCATAATTTCTGGTTTTATTGGTCAACTTAAGGGATGGTGGGATAATCTTCTCACTAACAAAGAAAGATCACAAATTCAACCTTTTGTCAGAATACAAGCAGATAGAACTATAATAAAAAATTAATTTGGCCAAGGAGTACAAGATGATTTTTGCAATAGCCAAACATTTTATATGTGACCCCTCTAGTGTTAGAGACAAGTCTTTTGAGCTTCTATCATATCTACGATGCAACAAATTACAAGATTTTAGATGGTATAAAGATTTGTTTATTACAAAGATAATGGATGAGATCTGATTGTCAACAATCTTTTTGGAAACAAAAATTCATTAACGAATTACTCTCTTGTCGTCGATAGAGTTAAAACTAAAATAAGAGAACATAATAATAATAATAATCAAATCACATATAATGCCCATACTTATGAAAACATAATTAATATTATTAATATGGTAGGATTATCTTTATGTTCACAATTAAGACTTCAAGCGCAAGCTAAAAAACTTCATCTAACCAGCCGAAATGAATTAGAAATTTTTTGTGAACAATTTGGATATACACCTTTAATGAAACCTGATAAATCCAAAGCACATACATCCAAATATAATACAATAAAGCCCCAAAAGTATCGAAAAAATTATTATGAGAAAAAATCTACACCAAAAGTATTATCATCATCAAAACCACAACCTAAGTGTTATAATTGTGGTAAAGTAGGACATTATAAATAGCAATGTAAACTTTAACAAAAAGTACAAACAGTAATTAATTCAATCGATTCAATAGAAGAATTAAGAGAAAAACTCTCACATATTTTAGAAAAAATCAAGTCTTCTAGAATCTGATAATGAATCTTCTTAGGACTCAGATGAAAATTTTAATGAAATTTTAGATATGATGATATAGAAAGTTTTGATTTAGAAGATTGTTCTAAAACGAATATGACAAGAAGTTAGAGGGTTTAAGTCTTCTTTAAGTCACCCGTTTCATAAACGAGTAGACCTGATATAACAAGATCAATAAACAAATTGGATATGAGTATAATCAATCCAAAAAAAAACACTACATGGCTCATTTATATACCGGTTATACACAATTAATATACGGTACGACTAGTTAGACATGAATTAATAAATGAGTCATCTATAAGTGGAGTATTTTTTGATATGAACTCAATAAAACTCGACCCAAACCTATTTTATTTGACACAATTAACAGGCCTAATTGTGGGCATGTATGATCTTACATTAATGTCTTAAATAAATTTGGGTTCTACTTGTAAAAGGAGGAAATTCACATAAACCAACAAGTGATCTTGTGAGTGGTGCATAAATTCCGATTGCGTTTGCTTTTTAAGTACTTTTTAATTTCCTTGTTTTGCAATTTTAATTTTAAGTTTTGCTTTTTTTTGGGGTTGGTGTTTTGTACGTTCTCTATTTTTCTTTGGAAAATACAATTTTAGTCTTCAAATTATGTGTTTGTGTCAAATTGGTTCTCAACCTTTCAATTATACCAATTTGCTCCCTCAAGCATTCAATCATTTTGGTACAAGAAAAAACATCAGCCTAGATTAACTAGTAGAGATAGTCGTGTGCATCTTATGTGACCACAATTAAAGGATATTTTTTTTGGACACATAATAGACTAAAGTGACACAAATTATAAACGTGAGAACTAAAATGCTGCATAATACAAAATTAAGGGACTGAACTGATCCCATAAGTTTGTCATGTGAGATACACATAAACACCTTTGTTAGTCAACTTAATAAGCCATTTTTGATTGGACACAAGTGAAATAAATTAAAAACTTGAGGGAACAAATTGATACAATATTTAAAAGATTAGGGACCAAAGTGACACAAAACTTATAATTTAGGGACTATTATTATATTTCACCCATTTTTATTTTTTAGTTCTACTATCTTCTCTAACCTTAATGAGATGTATAGTGATATACATAAAACCGTATTTGTATTATTCACCATCAAAATGTTTTTAAATCACTATTGTAAAATAATGACTAAACCTGATACTAACTTTTTTGAAGTTTTTTACTTTTTTATACTTTAAACATTATTTAAAAGAATCGTCTCCAAACGGTACATATTAATGAGTAATGTTATACTGATCAAATTTAGAGTTCAAATGATATGACAACATATTATTTGAAATTTTTATTGGGACCCAAATGACATGACACCAATTAAAAAAGTCCAACTCAGCTGTCATGTCATTTGGACTCTAAATTTGGTCCTAAAATTTAGTCAGTATA
>CM042188.1:8551142-8595615 GCA_023539305.1 Ilex asprella | reverse complement strand
TCTTTTCTCTTCCTTTCTTTCTATCTTAGGGTTTCTAAGGTTGGAGTAGCTGAAATAGGGCTAAAATGGACGACCTTGGGTATTTATAAGGCTAGCATTGGACCACAGTCGCGACTTAAAGCAGTCAAATTTTTATCGGGTGTACCGGTACCATTTGGTACCGGTACCCAGTACCGGTACCAAAAACCTTCTGGAATCGGGGTACCAGTGCCCGGTACCGGTACCATTTGGTACCGGTACCCAGTACCGGTACCATTTAGTACCGGTACCATGTACCGGTACTAATCAGTAGACAGATTCTTCCTCCGTCTACCAAGCTTCCAATGCACTTCATATTACCTTTCCCAAGGTTTTTCGACCTTCCCGATTCAATGGAGACCTTAGTTTGACCTAAAAATATTTAGACACTTATCTCATCACCCTTTCTAAGTTTAAACGTCTTCGAACTTAAACTTCAAAACTCAAATTGCCTCCCTAGTATTTATTCCTACTATTACCATCCATATGGTTCATTCTCACCTCATTATGTTTATATATGCATCACCAAAATAATTATATCACTATATGTCTATATACATATATTAAAGAGAATGCGGGGTGTTACAACAACACACACACACACTGGTCACTCACTCACACACACACACACACACAAACACACTGATTCAACACAACACATACACTCACACACACACACACATACAAACACACTGATTCAACACAACACATACACTCACACACACACACGCATAAATATATACATATATACACAGAGAGGTCTTTGTTTTCTGGGAGAGTGAGAGAGAGAGAGAGCACCGTCTTCTGGGTTTCACAAAGTGCATCATCTAGGGAGAGAGGCAACATTGTCTTTTTCCACAATGACAGAGAGATTGTCTTTGTCTTTTTCCATGCCATCGGTTCGTCTTCGTTCATAGAGAGAGAGAGAGAATGGGTGAAGAGAGGTCTGAAGTCATGTTTTATACTTCCACAAAAAATAACACATTTTGTTGGCAATGAGGGTCGAATCCGAGACCTCATTAAAATTTTTAATAGTGCTGCGCACGTGTTTTGTGTTTCAGGTGTTTCTTGGAACGCAATTTTTTTGTTCCCATATTTTTGGCTTATTTCCAAGACAACTAAGATGAAACAAAAATAAAAACAATTACCAAACACATTTTTGTTTTCAATTTTAGCAAAAATCGAAAACAAAAACACAAAACACGAGACAAAAATAAAAAAATTAACTGGACCGTTGACATTCCATGAATACCCTAGTTCCTGACCTGAAAGTATTAGTCAAGGTGCGTGTAAGCTTGCTTAGACACACTTAACTGTTGAACAAAAATAAAAAACCCAATTCCACAACCCAATTTCAAGCTCATCAAAGCAACCTTCAATTAGTCATCGCCCCCAAAACCAAATTTAGCCATTTGCTACCTCAAGATCCTCATCCTATCATGCCAAATCGATCAATTTCGATTCCTATTTAAAATTGAAATTGAAATTACTTTCTATTCCAATTTGAAATCGAAATTGAAATTACTTTTGATTCCAATTTGAAATTGAAATTGAAATCCTTTTGATTCTAAATTGAACTCAAAGTCAAAATAAAAAATTGAGTAGAAATTTGGTCAATAGTTATTCAAATTAGATTTTTGTCCATATTTAAGGATCATGTGACAAGTTTATGATAAAAAATCGTTAGCAATCTAGACAATGTCTGCTTGAGGTCATAGAAAAACATATTCAACACTTCAGGGACTAAAATGATGCAATTGAAACATTAGAGACTAAAATAAGACAAACTCCATACTTCGGAGACCTCTAGTACAATTAACCCTTAAAAGTTTAAAAAGAACAGTTCAAAGGTTTATCTTCACCCTCTGTGAATGTTTTCTCCTTTTGCTATAGGCATATTGTGCAATAATACATAACTAGAATTGAAAATTATTCAACTAATTTATTTCTTCAACCGGGTGAAACTGCCTTACAATCTATGTAATTTAAGTTTTTTTGTCCTGTCTCCAACTTGTTAGCCTTAACATCACATTAATATAGAGACAATGTTCAAGAATGAAAGTTGGATAAAGGAGTCTTGAATTCTTTTTTCTTTTTTTTTTTTCAGAAAGGAGTCTTGAATTCAATCAATGTCTTTTCAAGAAAGAAGATTTAGGCAACATAAATAACCAAACAAACCTTCTTTGAATTTCAATACCACATTGATGAAAGTAGGAGGCACCTTCCATGCTCTTTTGAGTGAGACATTCTGTGAATTTGAGTAATTTTCTCACGTTTATCAGCTTGATTACACTTGAGGGTGCATTGGATATGTTTTTCAACTTTAGCTTCTCATCTTTTACCAAATTTTGATTGCGTGTAAATGAAGCTCTTGTCCAGATACAATTAATCAAAATTGAGGCACTATGAACTTGATTTATATGGCGATGATGATGCCGTGGTGGTGTTGGCAGCGATAGTGTGCTTGGTGGTGGGGATGGATGTGGTTGTGGTAAACGACAAAATTCACATGAGTTCAACCCAATTGGTATCATTTTCAACCCGTTTTAACCTACTAAATAAATTTGACTGATGTTATCTAATTCGTTCACGACCTACACAAATAAATCGTTATCCAACTCACTATAATTTACATGGGTGGTAACAAAGTTACTTTGTTTATGTTTTAATGGTTTCATTTCAGGTTCTTATCGAGTACAAGTACAACTTAACCTAACTCAATACTTAATCTGGTTAGATTTTAAGATAGTGAGTCATAGAGCCAGAATTTTACCACGAGCAGGGAGGGGTTCAAATAGTGCCACAATTAATAATGTTATTTAATAGGATTGTTGGACAAATGATCATTGATATTACTTTTTTAGTTGAATATCACAAAAGATTATTTTTCACATGATAAATATTATTCTCGAGTCATGAGTCATTATATTGTTGATACAAGTCAAATTTGCCGTCCAACTTTGCAACAAAGTACTAATAATTGTTTATAAAGTTTAAATACACTTAATTCATATGCTTGCAAGGCCAAATAAAAATAAAAAATCATTAATCTATAAGTATTTACATAACCCCTTGTTATAAAAGAAAAAATAGACATTTTTTTCATTCAATTACTGTTTTACAGGTTTGTGCTATCAAAATGAGTTATTCGTGTTGAACACTAATCACAACCATTTATTATTTGAATTAATAAATCGTGTTTAATTCAATTTTTTGTCAAAAATAATCAATCCAAATCCAATAATACGTAGATGTCTATTGAAAATTTTCAATTTCTTAGGATTACCACCTTTACCAGCTCCCATTTGGATACAATTAATTGAATTTGTGGTACTATTATCTTGGATGGATGATCCTCAGATATCGCTTTAATCGTACTAGTTCAAACATTGATTTCAATGCCTTTGAATGGATTTTTTGATTCAATTTTATCTTGTTTGATTAGAAGAGTACGATCAAAGCAACATATTGAAAAATAGGGGAAATTTCATTTTGCTCCCTTTTGGTCTGCCCAATAGGACTTTGCTCCCTTTTGGTTCATAAAAAAGCACATAACCCGCATATTGTGTTGGCCAAGTTACAATTATAATGATTTCGACCGACTTGATGAAAATTGTGGTATTTGCGCCCAATTTAAGAGTGGTTGTGTCAAAAATTTCAATCAAAGTCAACACATAATGTAAAAAGGCTAAAAAACCCCTCCATCTTCTTCAACCTTTTGTCGATCGACCCATGCCTCCTCTATCACCATCTTCATTTCGTTGGGCCAAACTCACCACCACCACTAGTTGTCTTTTACACTTCTAGCCAAACCCAAACCACTAGCAACGGTTTTCTTTGTTCCAGCAGAATCACCAACACTAATAACCAATTCCACCAACTTAAGAAGTAGTTCAAGTGTTAATAGAGACGAGCTGTAAAATTTAGACGTCTTGAGTTTAAGTTTTAGTAATTTCTTGAGGTCAGGTCATGAGAGATTTATCCTTGTCATATCCCTGATCGTTGAAAAAAAAATCAATTGCACCCATAAACCCAATTTCGACCTCGTAAAAGCTAACTTCAGTTAGCCAATGCCACCATTAGCAACCTCCACCCACACCACGAAGACCATGGTTCTTTGAGGAGGTGACAGTGGTGTCTCTTGCATTGGTTGTTGGTCGTGGTATCATTTGTGGTTTTGCGAACTTGGGTACTGATTGACACAAGAGGTCTTCACCAATTAAGGAAAAAAAAGTGAGGCTTGGATTTTATTATTCAAATGTTCCGTCTAGTAGGAATGATGAAAAGTGTAAGAGATGGATAAGAGATATACACTTTTTATCCTTCAAGGAAGAAAAATACAAATGATATACTTTTCTTCCTTTGTGTTAGGTAGGATAGATGGAAAATAAAAGTCATTAAATTTTTTATTTTTTTTTGTGGTTGCTAAGATTAGGGGTGACAATCGAGTTGTGTCGTGTCGAGTTATTGTGGGTTCGTGTCGAACATCAGACAAACCTAACTCAACTCATTTAATTAATTGTGTCGTGTCGAGTTGACCTGTTTATTTTCGTATTCGTATTCTTGTTGATCCACATAAAATTTGAATAAAAAATTTAACGCTAATATTCTATTTTCACTTAATTGAATCAATCCTCATATTTTTTATTCAAACTAAAAATTAACTTAAATAAAAATAATAATAATAAGTAAAATTATCTTTTTTATATAATAATTATATCAGTGATTAATAAATAGTTTCAAATAATTAACATTTTATGACTATAATACTAGTTAAACATGTTAATTTCGTGTTACCATACAAACGAAAAAATACAGAAAGTGTTTATTCTTAAATAAACAGTTTGATGGTGTCCATTTTGAGTTTGATGGGTTGAATTGAATATAAGCCATTTATATTTCGTATTTATTTGTCAGGTCATTTTCGAGTTCGTGTCGAGTTCGAGTTATGTCATCGTGTTGAGTCAAAAATTTCTACGCCCAGCTAAGATGGAAAACATATTTTTTTATTTTTTAAAATTTTAAATTTTAAATTTTTTTTAAAAATATAAATACATATTTTATTATTGTATTTATACATGAAATTAATGTATACATAACATATGTATATATCGAAGGATATATAGACAAATAAGATACATTTCAACACAAATAATTAACTTTTAATCTACTTTTCCATCATTCCTAGTTTTATTTTTTACCAAATATGATATTTTATTATCCCTTTAATTTTTTATCTTTCTAACTTTTTATCCTTCCATGTTTTTCTATCATATCAAACGTAGCATAAGTGTAATTGATTCGTGCATGTGACTTTTTTTTAAACAGTAATATTGGTAGGCTTAGATTTTAACAAATCTATATGATGGGGAGAAGAAGACAGTGAGGGTATTAATGTAATTTAACCTTTTCTATTAACCATGTTAGTTGTGCTAATACCCAAAATTATATGGGGGTTATGTGCTTATTTTTGAACCACAAGGTGGCAAAGTGCTACGAGGACAACGCACAAGGGATACAATAGAAATTACTCCAGAAAAAAAAAAAAAAAACGAAGTGATGCTGCTGCAACATATAAATCACATGCACGGAAACTAGGAGCGAGTGTACAACATAACCTACCTACTCCAACAACCTTGCGATGAAATCGTGTCGCGCAAGACGAATTTGTTTTTTGTTCAGTTATTGTGTTGTGCCAGTAAAAAGTGTCAAATTCAATACGACACCGTCCTTTATAGTCGGCAAATTATGTAATCTTAAAATAATAAAATTATTATACAAGTGATACGATGTAATCTGTCCATTTATGAATACGTCGCATAGGATTTGAAGGATTTCACATGTTAAATTCAATATTTCATGTGACCATATTCTTAGGTTAGAGTAGATAAATTTTTACGTGTATTACAGCCAATATTTATATGCATAGATTATAATTGAATTCGTGACATAAGCATTTCCAATGGATTGATGTTAAAAAGTCGAGCACCCATGATCTAATAAAAAGTTTAACTGTTTCAACCTGTTTAAAAAAAATTAGAAAATGAAAAGCGACTAGCCTGAAATATGAAAGCTTCTGGCTGGGTTTGAGCTGTGTCGGAAGTTTCACGGTAGAGCCAAAAATTTTATCTAGAGTGGGCACTCTAACTAAAAATTTTAATTTTTTTTCCAATGAATAAAAATAAATCATCATATTTAAATTTATTGTATTATATTTGATATTTAAATATTCATTAAATATAAAGGGGTCGAACACCAATCTACATAATCGTATATAAACACACATAAAAAAAATTAATTAGAACTATTGACAAAAAAATAGGTTAATTGCGTACAATTGACCCTCACGAGCTTTCTTATTTAATTTGAAAGTGTTATTTGGTAATTTCATTATCAATACCATTCCAAAAAAATTACATACATACATCAAACTATAAGTGATTCATTATTGATCACTTATTGAATTATGTAAACAAATTTTCATAATTTTTATAGCCTAACATATTAACAAACTTATCTAAATATATATGTAATGTGTTCGAAGTGTGTGCGAAACACATTTAAACATACCTAACAATTAACATAAATATATATAAGTAATATATTTTTTGTAAGAATAATTGATTGCAAACTTATAAATTGAAATTTAGGGAAAAAAATGAACAATATTGACTTAAAGTGTGTATGGGTCTTACATTAATGTACTAGATAAATCTGGGTTTCAATTATAAAATGAGAAAATTCTTATGAATCACGGATTTTGATGATAACTTTGGTACCCTTTGTTAACATTTTTTGCATACTTATTTGCTTGTTAACGTACTTTTTATTAGTTTTTTTTTTTTTGCTATTTTTTTTTCTTTTTCCTTGTTGACGCCTATTACATTCTCTAACCTCAATCATATTTATAGTAATATACAAAAAACAGTAAATATATTATTCAATCAATGCATTAAGATCAATTTTGCATTACGATGACTAAACACAATTTAAAATTTTTCGGATAATTTTTTTTTTTTTTTGCATAAAAAATTGTAGCGAAACACATATCAATCCAAACCCACTCCAGATGTGCTTACCAAACTGTCTCCCCCAATTTAGTCAGATAAAGATGAGCAAGAAAAGGTAAACAGAAAGGAGATGCAAAAACAAATGAAGAAGAAATACATATGGTACTGCAGATATAGTTTTGAATTGCAACAACTGATAACCTTGGGGAATTTCCATGAACAAAGATGGCTCGTTAGAGTTGATTGATTATGCACCAAAGACCATTAGTATTTTCAACACGTCTTTAAAATATTGTTAGCAGGCCATTTTTATAAAATTTTATTACAAACATTTTGTTTTGTTTATGATTTTCCTTCTTTTTCCTTCCCTCACCCGTTTCCTTGATGAATGAATGTGGATTTTTTACGTTAACTCATGCACGAAAAATTATTGTGGTTGAAGTTTCAAAGGCCACGTAAGTCATTTCTCATTTTTCCAACTCACGTGTTTTTCATTAATTGTGGATGAAGTTAATTCCAGATGTTTTTCACCTTAGGCTAGACATGACACAAGTATTCAAACTTTTCTAGTATTAAAAAATACCCCAAAAGTACACTATAAATAGGGATATATAGCAACATCAAATTGCCAATAACTTGAAAGATGAAAACCGCAACAAGTTTATTGTTTTCACTTCTTTTTCTTTTCTCAACTTCATGGGCAGATTCGGCTCATTCTCAAGAAGGTATTCTTCAATGTCTTTCCCTTCATTCTGAGAATTCCACCTCAATATCCAATGCTGTTTACACCCCAAACAATGCCTCATATTTATCAATCTTATTATCATCCGTACGAAACTTACGATTTATACCACCTGCTACTTTAGAATCTCCGATAATTATTACACCATTGCATGAATCTCAAATTCAAGCAACCTTATATTGTTCAAGAAAGCTTGGCTTGCAGGTTAGAGTTCGCAGTAGAGGACATGATTACGAAGGTCTTTCTTTCCTTTCAAAAGTCCCTTTTGTCATAATTGATATGAGAAATTTTCAATCAATCTCCATTGACACTCATAAGAATACTGCATGGGTCCAAGTTGGTGCCACTATTGGACAACTCTATTATAGGATTGCTGAAAAAAGTCAAACTCTTGCCTTTCCCGCAGGTGTTTGCCCTACGGTGGGAGTTGGTGGCCACTTTAGTGGGGGAGGGTATGGCATGATATCCCGTAAATTTGGCATTGCTGCAGATAATATAATTGATGCACAAATTATCGATGTTAATGGACGAATTCTTGACCGAAAATCTATGGGGGAAGACCTCTTTTGGGCCATTAGAGGAGGTGGAGGTGCTAGCTTTGGAGTCATTGTTACATGGAAGATAAAATTACATGTTGTTCCACAACATGTGACTGTTTTCAACGTAACTAGGACTTTGGAGCAAAATGCGACCAAGCTTGTGCATCGGTGGCAATATGTTGCAGATAAGATTGATGAGAATCTACTCATCCGAATTTTCATAAGAACTACCAATTCCACATCAGATGGAAAGAAAATGATACAAGCTTCGTTTGGTACTTTGTTTCTTGGTGGAGTCGATGAACTCCTCCCATTGATGCAAGAAAGCTTCCCCGAGCTAGGTTTGGTGAAAGAAGATTGTACGGAAATGAGTTGGATTGAATCCATCCTCTACTTTGCAGGCTTTCCAACTGGTGAATCAATAGATATTTTGCGCGATGGGATTGCTGCTGGTAAGTATGAGCCGAGTTTTTCCAAAGGAAAATCAGACTACGTGCAGGATCCTATTTTTGAAAATGGATTCGAAAGAATTTGGGAATGGTTATATGAGGAAGATGTCGGGGCAACCGAGTTGCAGTTTAGTCCTTATGGTGGAAGATTGAGTCAGATTTCAGAATCCGAGATACCTTTCCCTCATAGATCGGGGAATATTTTCTCGATACATTATGGGGTGGGATGGCTGGAAGAAGGGACGGCGGTAGCCAAAAAGCATTTGAGTTGGATCCGAAGGCTTTATAGTTTTATGGCTTTTTATGTTTCCAGGTGTCCAAGAGCTGCTTATCTCAACTACAGGGATTTGGACTTGGGTGTGAACAATAAACGCAACACAAGGTATACGCAAGCAAGTGTTTGGGGTATTCGATATTTCAAGAACAACTTCAAGAGATTGGTGCAAGTGAAGACAATAATTGATCCCGATAATTTCTTTAGAAATGAACAAAGCATTCCTTCTATGTCACCTTGGTTGAAGAAGAAAGGTGATTATTTGGATGCTTGAGCAGATTAAAACGTGTTGCCTAAGTGTTACTCTTTTATATTATATTCATAAATAAAGCTTATGGGATATAGAGCAGGTGTTTATGCAATTTACATATGAAATAAATAATAAAGCTTGATTGCTTAATTTCATATCTAGTTTGATAATTTTAACCTTATTTGCTTGATTAGAGTTAAAATTGCATGTCAAAAGAAAAAAGAAAGAAAAGAAGAGGAAAGAAAGAAAACTTAATATGAACACTCTGCCAGTCTGGCCCAGCCATAAAAACACTCACCCCTTGTTATAAACCCTAGTAAGAGCAAGAGACAACTAAGGGATATTTGCTATATTGATCTTGATAGCCTGGGAATGTATAAATCGTCTTTATGGAAAATTCCAATTTTCATCCTTGAATTATAATTCCGATCTCACTTCACCATTTCGATCTTTGGGTTCCACTCCACTTAAATTAGTTTTATATTATCTCAAGCCCAATGTTTTCTATGTGTTCTGATAGAAAATATTTGCGTGCAATTAGTAAATTGCATAGCTTGTAGGGGAAAATGAATCGACTTTCTATTTGATTAATAACGAATGTCTATAACTGGGCTAAGGTAAAACTAATAACCTTACTTGGTGGTACAATCTAAGAAATATGATAGTCAATTGAGTACTGTGAGGATGTAGTTATGGGGTTACAGTGTAACGTTTCCATTGGCTTTTTGTTTAATGGATTCGGCATAATTCATCAAGTTCAATTTCAATGCTCCTACATTAAAGTTGTGCTAGGCTAATTGGAAATTGAGACATGAAGCAATAAATGTGTTACATCACGGTTTAAAACGAAAATTTGAGCAACCTGGCATATCTCTATTAACATAAGAAGCGATAAAATGTGAATGATAAGACCTATGTAGTACGGATACGGATATAGCGATATGGGATACGGTGATATGGCAAAACTTGAAAAAACAGGATACGGATACGGCTAGGATACGTCCATAAAATATTTAATATTTTTTCTTTGATTAGAATATTTTTTGTCTGAGTATAATATTTTAAACTTTAAAGGTTTAAGCATTATATACCTACAAGCTTTAGGGGGTCTAAGTGTAATTTATTAACAAATATATTTATGGTATGAGCCTCAGTGTTACGCGCGTACAAACTTCAGGGGGTCTGCATGTAATATTTCAAAAGTCAGGGGGTCTGAGTAATTAAGTGACAAACTTCAGAGGGTCTGGGTGTAATTCTCCCTAAAAGAAATTAGGGTTCTATACTTCTATAATATATATAAGGGTCCAAAAATATTTGCTCTTGTGCCCTTATATTTTTTAAAAAATTCAAGTAATACCTCGTCGTATCCTAAGAGTATCCTAAGCGTATCCCATCCGTATCCGGCTGTATCCGGACGTATCCGAAAATCAAATTTTTTTTATTTTATTGTAGGATACTTTTCAGTCGTATCCGATATGTATCCGGCCGTATCGGAGGCGTATCGGTATCCGATACCGATACTTTGACCATTTCAAAGTATCCGTACTTCATAGGATAAGACTATCAAATAAAATTAGATGAGCCATCAAATATCTCTATTAACATAAGAAGCGATCCCCCGCTTCATTCTTGAGAGAACTGGATCTGCTTTCTTTGCATTTGCCCACAGCACACTTGCCACTTTGACTTTAAATCCCATGGGATAGAAGCTTATTAGTTGTAATACCACGTGATATTATTTGAGAATCACATTCCACCCTAAGGCTAAGACATCCAAAGGACATGCTGTATCGATGCCCTTACTAACTGCTATGAGAGGTCCACATAATAAGCTGTCCGTATACCCAAATGAAAGCTTTAAGCTCCCAAGACGAGCAAACGGGAAGTGTGAAATACACTGCCACACGCGGCAATACTCAGACAGCCCCATTAGTATCAAGCTTTAACCAATTTGGGGGTAGTTGGAGCCACAGAACTTCCTGGATAACCAGAGCTTTACGTGGCCATCCCCGAATACAAAGTTTCGATATGACCTGTAACTCCTCCATAGAATTTTTCATGTCGGACATTCTCTTGGTCAGGAGAGAATCACGCACTTGACTTGGTTTCATACATGTTACACTTTTCCATTTTGTTGACTTTTATTTGTTTTGTTATTCATATTCTTATTCCTATTATTTGATGCTTTATCATTTAGACTTTAAGTTATATGTTTTTTTGACCTTTGGCTTACTTTGCATGCATGATTTAGTTAGTTTAACCAAGTAGCTGCTAAGAAAGCAATTAGTTCGCATTAGATAGGTTGCATTGATTTGCATTTATACCTTCTTGTTATACCATGATTTTATGTCATTTGTTGTGATTTGTCTCGGGAGGCATTTTGTGACAAATAAAAAAAAATATGTTGAGATAACTTGATTCTATTCTTGGATTGTTATGACATGTCATTGGATTGACACTTTATGGGATAACTTGATTCTATTATTGGATTGTTATGATATATCATTGGATTGACACTTTGTGACAAAAAGGGAGAGAATATTTTAGGCATATATAAGAGAAATCAGGGAGATTTACTATTGACTAGCCCAGGTACTTTGCATGTGAATAAAGGAAATGGGAGTTTGTTATAATACTTAGGGGAATTACATTTACAAAGTTTGAATGGAGTCACTTTTGTGACACATTTTTAGTTTTCACTTGTTATTTTACTTATGAACACAATCTAAGAGGAGAACTTGATGTGTTTGATATTGCAATATCAATAGGTTCTCAAGCATATTGGGAAAAGTAGTTCTTATATATGTTACATATTTGCACTCGCATGATGTAAACATAAATATGCCCTATGCTTATCTTGATGCTTACCGTACCCGTCATTATGTTATGTATTTCTCTAACTTATGATTCTTTTCACAAGGTGTTGGTTTGAATGATGATGTGCAAGACTATGATCTTCAAGCTACATCTAAAAAAGTAGATCTTGTACTTAGTTATTTTACAATTTATTTTGTTTAAAAGTTTGTGGGTTGTAATTTTAATATCTTACTTGTGTATTCTGTCACAAAAATGTCAAAGAGGGAGATTGTTAGATCATGTTTTGTAATTGACTAATTTTGTGGAGTCTATGTAAAGCTCAACCTATTCCATGGTCATAATGGTACAACGATGAAGAAGAAGTTGCTTATTTGAACACCAAACCCATTAGGGTGTGCATACCACGAATCACTGGTGCACCCAAGATTGTTGGAGGCTTATATGCTCCATTACGGTGGAGAATTCAAGGGAAGTTATCCAAGACATCGGCGAGTGTATCCGATGGACAGACTTATTGGAGGAAATGAGCGTCTAGCTATGGTGTTGGTTGAGGTATAAGACTTGAGTACTTGTAAGCTGATTTTCGAGTAGTAGATTAGATTTTGGTGAACCAAGAGAGATTCCCTATAATTTCTTTGGATGAGGGTTTCCATGTCAACAAATTACTTGTATACTTTATTGTTTTTACATATACACTTACAATTTGAGGACACACGCGCATGCACTATATGTTTGTATGAATGATTGATTGAATATTCATATCATCCATTGTTGCGTAGTAGGGTTTGGGTCTTTAGGATTTGAGATCACTGTGTGAGATTGAGTATTAATTAACAAATTGATAAAATCAATACATTAATCTATATGAGTGTTTTGGGTTATGGCGGTTTAAAAGGGGTTTCTTACTATTAATTGACTAATCTTTGTAAGAATAGATAATGGTGGTAGTAATAGGCTTTAATTTGTGATTGACTAAGCCTAAAGTTAAAAAACCTATTCACCCCCTCGTGCCCTTCACGTGAATAATTGTAAGGAAAAATCCATATTTTTTGCCCCTCCAAGAACAAGAAGTTTGAAGCTCGGGACAACAACCTTGTTGGGGATCTTTTTTTTTTTTTTATCCATCTCATGAAAGAGGACACCTCTATTCCCCCTCAATACTCTCTCGTGGTCGTCCTGGTTAGCTGCCTAGCCAATTTATTCTCGGGGCGTTTTAACCGTTTGGCAAGTTCCTTGGTTATAAAGCGCCTCCACCAGTCCTCCTGGTTTGAGTAGATTTCTTGCTTCATTTCCTATGTCGTGGGTTTTCTATACACCTGCCCCGATGCTAGTCAGGGTTAGGGCTATGCTCAGCTCAGGGGATCTCTCCTTTAATCTTGGTTGTCTTGTGATCTGACTCCTCTAGGACCTCATGGTCCTCTAATCTCCTGATTGCATCTCTAAGAGCCTTGTTCTCTAGTATGAGCTTTTCCTTCTCCTCTTGGGATTTCTTGAGCATGGCATCACGGGAATCTAGTTGGAATTGGAAGGACTGAACTAGTTTTATGAAGGTGGAGACCCCTTCCCCTTGGGTCTGTTCGGGGGACCCATCCTGGGGGTTTACATCTTCTTGCGGGCTATACCACCTAGGGGATGCATTATGGAAATCATTTTGTCCTTCATTTCAGCTGCTAGCTCTACATTTCAGGATACTCAGTAGTTACTATTGGGATCGTACTCATTGGACTGCTCATCCCACATACGACATTGATTGTACGAGAGAAAAATGTCGCACATGATACTGAGGGTGACGTGAATTTTTTGTGCCAAGTTTTTGAAAGAAAACAAACAAAAGTGCACTTTCTTCCTGTAAAACGAATAAATTGTTAGAGACCAGGGTTGGATTGGGGGCGGAGACACTCTAATGCTTAAGTCAGTAATGGTTTTGAGAGTAAGCAAACCAATTGTAGGGAAAGAAGTGCGTACCTTAGGCTTAAGTTTTAGCCGACATTTATAGTGGTCTATACACTCTTCTAGTGTTTTCATCATTGACTGTACAAGGTGACACATGTATTTTTTAGTCAAATCTTCCTTAATTAGTGCATAAATTTTTTTGAGCTTAATTTTTTATTCATCAATTTTTTAGGTAACATCTTTCTAATCCACAACCTGTAATTTAGGTAATTTTCTTATTGGTCGCCTAGCACCGCTCCTAATTATTTGGGATAGCCTAGCTATCTCTTTGTTTGGTCTTTTATCATCAATGCCTATACTTTATTCTATCAACCATTTCGGGTTTATAGAGATGACCTAGCTATCTGCTCTTGTTTGGATAGGGCTCATTCTTCAAAATATAAGAATCAAACTTTTTCCTGAACTCTAGTCTCGTAGTATCTCTTTGAGAGCATAATTCATAAGGCTCTACTCGTCATACACTTCCCTACTCGATAATGCTTTCAGCCGAGCAAATCGCTTTCAATTAATCTTTTGTTTTTTGGTTGGGCTTCTATTCAATGTGCTTGACCAAGCTATAGTTTTGATAGGTTGAGCATTTTTCTGCTTGGCCATAGTAGAGTCACTTTAAATAACTATTTCAGCAGGTGAAAACTTCCACATATACAAGTTTAATTATCAAACGGTGATCTAAAATTCTGAACCCTTCAATTGTGAAGAATGAAATTTAGCTTGGAGAATAAAAAAATATTGTTTGGCAAGTCATAGAGTTGCAAGCATAGGAGGTTGAATATCAATGAAAATTGTATATTCTTCTCTGTCTCTCTCTCGGTTCATTTTTTGTCATTTAAAAAAACTGCATCGACCAACATTCTCAAGGTTCCAAGCTTGAATAATAAAATTGAAAAACTAAAAGATCAAAATCAAATTAAAACCTTAATCCACGTGTGCCCACGAAATAAAAAAAAATAAAAAGAAAATAAATTGTCAAGATTTGACCTTAAATGAGCCTAAGCAGAATCACTTCGGAAAGCTCTTCGATACCGAAAGCTGAGTAATCATTTGAGATCACAATATATGAGATGGATCACACACAGATTGAATTTGCTCAAATAAGCATTTTAGATCGATCCCAATCATTTTTGGCAGATCACAAGAACATTGGAGTTACTAAAATCATGTCTGTTCAGTGACAACTAGTTTGGGAATGCTTGGATCTATCAAAATAATTTCTATTAGATCCCAAAATACTTTATGATTTACCTTTTATGTGGTCATTAAAAAAATTAGCAGTGAAAATATCATTAATAACCCTAATGATAAAATATAATATCAAAAAAAAAAAAGTTGAATGAATTCTAAGATTGCACTTATATAGGCAGGCCAAAATTTATTACATAAGATTGCTCTCAAAAAAATATTACTACTATGTCTTACAAATTTCAACATTCATGCGCTACTTTTAGTTTATATGAAATAGAGTATTAAATTGGTGATTTTGAATATTAAAACATAATGGTAATGGTTAATTTGATGAAATTGAATTTTAATAATATTGAAGGTCAATTAGTGTTAATTTTGGTATGATTGGATTTTAAATTGATGAAATTGACTTTTAATAGAATAAAATAGACTATTAATTTGATGAAAATGAATGTTAAATTGACAAAATTAAATGATAACAAATAAAATTGAAGATCTATTTGGTGTAAAGTATAGATGAATTCTAAATTTAATTGAATTTATGAAATTAATATTTAATTTCATTAAATTAAAATTCAATTTCATCAAATCAATACTAACTGCACATTTAATTGAATTTAGTGTTGGTATTATGAATTGAATGTTAATTAGATAAAATTTAATATTAATTTGGTGGAGTTGAATACTAATTGGATGGAATTGAAAGTTAATTTTGTGGAATTGACCGTTGAATTTAGTTTTAATTTTATGAATCGAATGTTAATTGGATTAAATTGAATTTTAATTTACTAAAATTACTGGTGAATTTGATGTTTGGAAGTGAAATGTGTGAACTGAATGTTAATTTGGTAAGGTAACTTTAACACATTTAGAGGAAAAGTTACGACGATTATAGGTTATAGGTTGAAGGGGCAGTATTATGATAGTGCTGCTATAGATGAAGAACGTTTGTCAAGAGTTCAAGATCGGGTGGTACTTGAGCAATGACGTACACTTGTGCAATATTGGGGTACTGATGAAGCAAAGATATGTGCACATATTAGTTTATATTATTGACATATATTGAAATAGTAAAATTTATTTTTATATTATTAATGTTATAGGCAATATCCAAATGAAATTCTAAAAATCGTGCATTGTGAGGGCCAACACATAGGACAGGGCGAACACTTTTTGCTAATGTTCGGATGGATGTTAGTTGTTATGAAAAATAATAATTATTGACATGTTGTTTTTCCATTTCAACTTACAATTAAAATAATTATTTTTAATTGAGAATTCAGATGGAAAATAGTGGAGAGAATACAGACAAAATGACTGTGCTCATCAAAACATGTACAAATAATGGCGCTCCATGTGACAAGGAGACGGCAAGTTATATGATATATACAAATTTCTAGTACGATTCTATTATAATTTAACTGGATAAGCTCATGTTGAAACATTGTAGGAGGAATTCACACAACGACTCTCCGAGGTGCCGAGATGGAGCAGATTCTAGATATTCGGGACAAGGTATTCCATGATGTAGTTAGAGAGGATGGTCATGGCTATGTGCGGACTTATGGTTCATGAGTCGTGTGGGGTGATGTATACGACCAAGCCTCCCCTTCATCTCAAGTATCTGCATACTTGAAAAGAAAGAGGATGCGTCAAGAGCTACAAGAGGAATTAAGAGAAGAGTTTCGAGACGAGATTAATGATATGCGTCAACAACTTGATTTGATACGTTCTCGCCAGAAGGAGGGTGGATGCTCTAGGGTTGGACCGGTGGAGTATAGTGAATAGTTGATATTATTGTTTCAATAACTTATCAATTTCGAAAACGTGTAGCTTAATATGTTCTGAAAATGTCATAGGTTCCAGATGCATCTAGTACTCAGAGAGCCACACGAGGATGGACGTACACCATCTACATGGGTGCAACACTAGTTACCAACACCCTCGCCATGTCCACAGTCTTTTGAAAAGGTTTGTATAAAATATCTTAGTTTTTCAATTTGCAACATTTTTTCGCATTGGCAATATGCTTATTCTTGATCAATTTTCCATGAAAACGGGCATAAACCTACTCTTCGGTGATAGAAAAATGTAAAAAATTAAATGATCTCGATACGATCATCGACAAGAGAATTCAACTAAAAACTAGAATATTAACTAATGTAGTTTTGACATTGCTATTTATACTGACTAATGTAATGTTGCCTGCTTCTTCTTCTTTTTTTTTTTTGTAGACACGTGTAGTTAGGGAATAAATGAGAAAGCATGCACTAGGTCTGAACAATACTGAGGTAAGTGCATGTGTATGGTAAACATAGTGTATGAAAATGTGTGATACATAGATTTATAATTGTACTTTTTTTTTTCAATTGTATTTGTTTTGGCTTGTAAAAGTTGTTATCACTTGTGGTTGTAGGTTTATACAAAAGTAGACCTCCTTAATTCCCATTTACCATGACAAGTAGTGGTGAAGGGGTTCCTTCTTAGTGTGGACCCATCGAAAGAAGTAGAGAGAGTACCATTGGGATATGATTTTTCGAACGTATATGTTGAGGAAGCAATAGTGTCTAATACTTATTTGATAAGAACTTTTCCTGGTGTAATTACTGTTGGACAGATAGTGGGAAAAAGTGTTGCTTGGCCATCTAGTGATGTATATTTCATCTTAATTAATATGTATATAATTAGCAACCAAACATATTATTGACAATAATAACAAAAATCCTATCTTTTGCAGGTGCTATCAAATAAGTAGATAACGCGAAGAGTAGATGACGCATGGGTAGAGAGTACACATTGTGCATGATTACAAAGCAAATGGTGCATTGAGAGACTAATTTTTTTTTATCATGCATTGACACTTTTATTACGTAGTTTGGAATATTTTGTTTTTAAAATTTCGTATGCTATTTACTTATGTTGAATATATTTTTATTTTTTAATTTAGATGCTTTTGTTTTGAGAGATGTGTCTTATTATTTTAATCAAATGATGTTATGGGTAATGTATTTGATATGTAAACAGGTCTAGAGAAACAAGTGAAAGATAGAATTATATTTAAAAAAAAATATATTTATGAAAGCAAGTTGCTGACACAAATAACGTCAAAAAAATAATATCATTTTTTTTTGCGTCGGTCTTTTATCGTGGAAAATAATATCTTTTGCGACTGTTAAAAGCTATCGTAAATGAGTTTGTTGAGACTGTCCCTCATTGTGGCTAATAATAACTTTTGTGATGGATTAAAACCGTTGTAAATAGGTTTGACGCGACGGTCTCCTACTGTGGCTAATAGTATCTTTTGCGATAGATTTTAATCGTTGCAAATGAGGCTTTTTGTGACAATCCCCAACTGTGGCTAATAATAACTTTTGCGACGAAAAATTGCTGATGCAAACAAAAAATGTCGGATTTAATTTTTTTGCGATGGCACATTTGCATCGGGTTTTCCCAATGCAAAAGCTTTTGTGACAGTTAATTGTCGATGCAAAATCTTTTGCAGTGTCTATTATTTGCCACCCCCAATTTGCTAACTCAAAAGAGCATGTTGCCATCGCAAATATTTGCGACGACAACATGATCTTTTGAGTCGGCAAATTGCCGATGCAAAAAAAAACCTTTTTCTTGTAGTGAGGGGGTTTAAGATTTCAAAATCTTGAAGATTTTAATTTGGCTCTCTTGGCGAAACAAGTATGGATAATTATCATGAATCCAACTTCATCTTTAGCTACACTTCTCAAGGCAAAGTACTTCCCTTCTTCTTCTTTATTGGATGCCCGTTTGGGCTCTAACCCTTCATTTACATGGAGCTCTATAATAGATTCAAGAAAGGTTATACAACCGGGCCTAAGGTGGAGAATAGGCAACGGGGAAGGGTTATGTATTAGGAAGGATAAGTGGATACCAAGTCCAATAACTTTTAAGGTGGTCAGTCCTTTACCAACTTTATCTGATGATGCGTTGGTAAGTACACAGATTGATAAAGAAAGGAAATTTTAGGATCTTGCTAAGCTATTGGAGTTTGAAGTAAAGAGTATTGCAACTATTCCTATTTGGATCGACTTCCAATTGACACTCTAGTTTGACACTACATGAAATCTTATATCTTCACTATTAAGAGTAGCTATCATATGATCATGGAGAAAAGTTTGCATATGGGATAGGACATATTCAGAGACATGGGACGTGGTTTAGCAAATGGAAATGAGAATCTCATTTAGAAAATATATCCTCCTAGAAAATAAAGATTTCTGCCTAGAAAGCTTTTTGAAATATATTGTGCTGGTATATTTTAATATTACTAGTTGATGCACACGTGTGTTGCACGTGAATCAATGTAAACTTTAATTTTTATTTTGAATCAATGCATTCTCATCATTATAGTTACATTGGTAAACATTATGATTCAACTATGCATTGAAATCCATGCATACCAATTATTTAGGGAATCTTAAAACATCAAGCCTTGCAATAACGTACCCATCAAGTCTATAACAAGCCTGAAGGGTTAAAACAATGCAATGAGTTATCAATTGGAGATTTATGAGTATAGAATATTATGTATCATGCATCTCTTTTGCACCCATACTACTTGTTTTGTGGTAAAATTGGGAAAAATGGTTTCAAATTCCCAATTATTGGAGATTTGTGTAATTGTAGGTAAACAACAGGGGAATTCATGTATAAAGCATCCCATCAGGTGATCAAAGGCAATGGGGAAGAAGTAAAGGATGGCTAGGGACCCAAAGGAACCAAGGAAATCCCCAATCAAGACAAAACCTACCAATATAAGCCAATCAAGACCTACCAGTAGAAGTTATTCAAGACTTAGAAGTAGAAGACTCATAAACTTACTGGTAGAAAAAGCTACTAGAAATATTCTACCTCTGTTAGGCAAAAACCTAAAGCTGACTTGGAAAAACCTATCAGATCTGCCTTCAACGTTCTACCGGTAGGTTTTTCTCAGATCTGCCAAACACCTCTTCACACGACTCTACGTACTCCGGAGGCCCACCTCATGTCCTTCAAACCATACCATGACTTGTTTGACACCCCACGATGCTCTCCTAACCCCTAAAGTCAGATTTGAAGTAAGAGAGAGGGGAGAAGCAAGAGAGAATGGGGTAATTGGGAAAGAAAGGGAGGAGCATGCTTGGACAGTTTTTGCTTGTTCAAGTGTCCAACCTTTCTCCAATTATTCCAATTCTGTTCACACATGCTAAGGGAGGGAGGATGGACGAAAATAAAGAGTCTTACACCATTATTCAATTTTTTCATGCTTTTAGAGAGAAGCTCCATGGTTGAAGATGAAGTTTTAGAGAGAGAAAGTTGAGTTTTTACATTTTCTTCACCATTTTCATTGTATTAAGCTTTATTTTACTTATAATCTTTCCCTCTTTCACTCCAAACTCTTTTATTCTAGTTGTAATCAAGATTAGCTAAGTGTTCTTTTATTTAGATTTCTATATTTGTGTATTTTGTCCTCAAGCCTTGTATTTTGGGTATAAATGACTTTACTCTTGTAGTTTAAACATTTTCTTGCATTAATACAAGTTTTATGTTTCATTTCACTACCATGTTTCATTATATTATGTTTGTTCTTGCTTTTACTATGAGCATCTAGAGTTTTAGTTGGCTAATGCAAGGGGAATTCCCTCTTGGGTATATGAAATCGACTCTCTTACATTCTTCCACGTGGTGTAAAGTATTTGATTTAACTAGGTTGAGTGCAGACGTGGTTGTGGGTTCTTGATATAGCGTAGACTTGTCACAGCATATGCTTTTGCCCAACATAACCACATTAGTCCCTCACTTCCTACAAATCAATCAAGACACCATTGGTTGAATGAATTGAGTCGATTTGTCATTCCCATTGCAATGACCTCTATGGAGTAGCCAACATTGCTTTCATGCAATTTTCTCAAAAAACAACTTACCAAAACACAATTCACAAGTTTTCCAATTTTCATTTCTTTATAAATCACCCTTCAAAAATATTTGACCTTTCATTCCCTTAGGAGATGACCTTGGAATACCTATTTGAAGTAAAACACGACATTGGAAGCCTCTCTACGCTTGGGGAGCACTTTTGCACACACGCACATTTTTTTGTTCACACACACCATTTTTCCCATTTCTTGCAAGGAATTCAAGGGAGAGTAACGCTCACCAACTTCTATAAGTCATACACACATAGTCTGGGTTTGTGTTTGGAGATTAGGGAAAACGATCAAGTATTTTTGGTGTCATTGCAGGGGAAGGCTAAGCGTCGAATTCATAGGTGATTTGGAGACAACGAAGGTAAGTCCAGTTATTCTCATCATGAGGTGAGGTACGCTGCACCTTTGTACATATTTGGATATACATTATTCAATTATAAGTAGTGTTTTGCATGTGGTGATGTGACGATCAAAATAGACTAGTGAGACGTGCCCTAGGACCAAATATAAATATAGACTAAGACCCACCTAAGGATGCCGGAGGCAATTTTGGGGATGATGGTGCCAATAATCCAAGGGACAGGGGAGTGCAAAACCCTCGAGTGCCAAACCCCCAAATGCATTTTCCCCTCCTATAGATGAGGAAATAATCTCCCTATTGATCCCCCGACGAGATCAATGAGAGATTATCTCCAACCTACTTGAAGTATTACCCCCCTCACGCATACTTCTATCCATGCAAAAGCATGACTTCATTGTTAAACCGGGCATGTTGCAAATACTTCCTCAATTCCATGGAGTGGAACGAGAAAATTCTTACCTACACATTAAGGAATTTCTAAAAATAGTTGGAACATTCATTACAAATCATGCCCCTTCTCTCTCAAGGATAAAGCTAAAACTTGGTTGAACTTGTTGAAACCCTGCTCAATAAGTTCTTGGGCACAAATGCTTTCTAAATTTTTAAATAAATTTCTTTTGGTGCCTAAGACAACTGCTCTTAAGAAACAAATTCAAAACTTTTTAGAAAAATCGAATGAGCAGTTCTATCATTGTTGGGATAGATACAAGGACTTGTTACACTCCATTCCACATTATGGATTCGAGCTGTGGCAATTGCTAAGTTTCTTCTATGAAGAAATTACACCGGGCCATTAACAATTTATCGATATGATGTGCAATGGAGAGTTTCTAAGTAAGGATCCCGATGAGGCCCTTGAGTACTATAATACATTGGCGAAAAATGCCCAATCTTGGGATATCACGGATCCCATCACTATGCCAAGGTCCTCTACGAGTAGTCTACCAAGTGGAGGGGGAATGTATAACTTGCGTGATCAAGAAGAGTTGTATGCTAGAATAACAAAATTATCCCTCAAGGTGAAAAGTCTAGAGATGAATAGGAGGCATGAGGTGTCAAATATCACAAAGGCCGAGGAGTCTTGCTTTATATGTGAGAGTGTTGTGCATTTTATTTAGGAGTGCCCAAACATTATGGCACTCAAAGAGGTATATCATGAGCAAGTGAATGACTTTAACCAAAGTAGGCAATCATTCTCTCCACATTTTAACACATACAATCCTGGATAGAGCAACCACCTGAACTTTGGTTAGAAGAATGACAACCCTATTCCTCATGGGTCCAACTTATTGTCACCTCCCATTCCACCCAAGCAAAACCAATCATACAATGGTCAAGGTCCCTCATCTAGCTCGCAATATCAACAGTCCAATCCACAAGGGTTTTCACAAAACCCACCTCAACAAGGGCTTGATCAACAAGGACCACTCAATCCAACTACCTACCAACCTCATCACAAGAGAAATTTGGAGAATATCGCGCATCAATTCATTTAAATTCAAACCACAATAAACAATCAAATTGCTGCCACTTTTAATGACATCCAGACTTAGATCACTAAGTTGACCAATGCTATAAGGTCGTCCCAGCAAGAGAAAGGAAAATTTTTCACTCAACCCCAAAAACACCCAAGGGGTCAACATGTGATTGAATAGTCTGATGCTACCAAAAAGAGTTGTGAGCAACTCAAGGCAATCAACACCCTTAGGAGTGGCAATGAAATAGATAAGATCATTTTTCCTAAAGTCTCCCCCAAAGCCACATTGAAAATTGAAAAAGAGACCAAGGGTAGCTCTAATGAGGGTGAAACATTTGAAAAACAAAAGATTTTGACTTGAATGTGCATGATTGTTCTATCCCGACCCCTTTTTCCCAACGTTTGAAGTCACCGGCTAAAGTTGCTAACTATTCTGGTATTATTAAAATGTTTAAGTAGGTGAAGATAAAGATTCCACTCCTTGATGCCATCAAGCAAATACCATATTGTGCAAAGATATTAAAAGATTTGTGCATCGTGAAGAGGAACTTGAATGTGCACAAAAAGGTATTCCTCATAGAGCAAGTGAGTTTAATCTTGAGGACTAACACCCCACCCAATTTCAAGGATTCCAGTTGTCCTACCATTGCCATAACCATTGAAAGTTTCCATGTGGAGCAAGCATTTCTAGACTTGGGAGCAAGTGTCAATCTCTTACCCTTTTTGGTGCATCAACATTTACAACTTGAGGAGTTGAAGTCAACCCCAATTACTCTTTAACTAGAGGATCGAAGTATGAGAACAACAAGGGGAGTAGTTGAGGATGTTTTAGTCCAAGTGGACAAATTTTATTTTCCCGTTGACTTTATTATATTTTGACACTCATCCTGTCGCTAATCCTAGTTCACAGATTCCTGTCATATTAGGTAGGCCTTTCCTTGCTACTTCTATTGTCGTGATAAATTATAGGAATGGTCTAATGAAGCTTGCCTTTAGAAACATGACAGTGGATCTCAATGTGTTCAACCTTTGCAAACAACATGATGACGAAGTTCATGAGGTCAATTGGATTGGCACTTTGTTAGAGCATCACATGGATTCATTTTTTCAATACCAAAGAGGAGGAGGAAGATTTTGTAAAAGAAGCAGAAGTAGAAACAGAAAGTGGACAGGGGTTGGGGAATTGGACCCCAACATTTGAAAAACTTCCACCACAAGAAAAGAAGATTTTTTCATCAACTATGCAAACACCCATCTTGGAGTTGAAGTCATTGTCATCTACACTCAAATATGCATTTTAAGGGGATCACAAAACATTTTCAATGGTGATAAGCTCTTCATTGGAGCCAAGACAAGAAGAAGAGTTATTGCAAGTCTTGAGGAAGCATAAATGAGCCATCGGTTAGACCATTGCCGACATCAAAGGAATTATCCTTCTCATTTGCACTCACAAAATCTATCTAGAAGAAGAGTCCAAGCCATCCCGACAACCACAATGAAGGCTAAATCCTATCATGAAGGATGTGGTGAGAGATGAAATACTCAAGCTACTTGACGTGGGTATTATTTGTATAATTGCTGATAATAAATGGGTTAGTGCCATGGAAGTAGTACTAAAGAAGTCGGCAGTCACTATAGTAGAAAATGAGAAGAATGAGTTGATTATCACAACGGTGGTCACCAGTTGAAGAGTTTGAATTGATTATCGGAAGCTCAACTCATGCACTAGAAAGAATCACTTTCGTTTGCTATTCCTCGATCAAGTTCTGG
The DNA here is from genome assembly GCA_023539305.1 of Ilex asprella. Lineage (NCBI taxonomy): Eukaryota > Viridiplantae > Streptophyta > Magnoliopsida > Aquifoliales > Aquifoliaceae > Ilex > Ilex asprella. The sequence continues at coordinate 8,570,834 of CM042188.1, read as the reverse complement.
AGAGGGTAGTCGGGCATCTCTTATGTCGCTTCTTATATGGCTATTCCGGTTACAATCAAATAGAGATTGTCTTGGAGGATCAAGAGAATACCACATTCACGTGCCCCTTTGGTACTTATGCCTATCGCCGAATGTCATTTGGTTTGTAGAATGCCCTGGTAACTTTTCTAAGGTGTATGATGAGGATATTCAGTGATATGGTAGAGAAGATTGTTGAGGTTTTCATGGATCACTTTTCAGTATTTGGGGACTCATTTGAAGGATGCTTGGAAATTTTGGAGAGAGTACTAGAGAAATGTGAAGAGAAGAATTTGGTGATTAATTGGGAAAAGTGCTACTTCATGGTAGTGCAAGGTATTGTGCTTGGACACATTGTGTCTGCAAAGGGAATTGAAGTGGACAAATCTAAAGTGGAAGAAATTTCCAACCTATCCATTCCAAGGGTTATCAAAGACATCAGGTTTTTTCTTGGCCATGCACGTTTTTATCGTCAATTCATTAAGGATTTTAGTGCATTGGCAAGACTCTTGACCAATTTTCTAGCAAAGGATGTCGTCTGTGTGGTCAAATGATTGTGAGGCATCTTTCAAAAAGTTTAAAAGCATGTTTACTTAACTTTCAATCATGCGACCACTCAAATGGGAACTACCATTTGAACTCATGTGCGACGCGAGTGACTACGCAGTTGGCGTAGTGCTAGGTCAAAGGGAAGACAAAATGCCATATGTAATATTCTACGTTAGCAAAACTTTAAATGAAACACAAATGAATTACACTACCACTAAAAAAATATTGTTAGTTGTACTGTTTGCATTGGATAAATTTAGGTCATACATGATTGGTTCGCCTATTATAGTCTACACTTATCACTCTATTTTGAAGTATTTATTGACTAAGCAGGACACTAAACCGAGACTCATTATGTGGATCCTCCTCCTTCAAGAGTTCAACCTGATCATCAAGAACAAGAAATGGGTCGAGAATGTGGTGGCGGACCATTTGTCATGGCTTGTCATCCAAGACGCTGAAGAGCACATCCCTATCCCTAATTTTTCCCCAATGAACACTTATTTTCTATCCAGTCAGTTTGTCTGTGGTATGCTAATATTTTTAATTTTCTTGCCACATGACAAATACAGACACATTGGAGCCCATAAAATAAGAGAAGATTTATGACAGATATGAAGTACTTCTACTTCAATAACCCGTATCTGTTTAAATATTGTCCGGATAAAGTCATAAGAAGATGTGTACCAAAAAATGAACAATGGGATGCCTCTCTTTCTGCCATTTTGAGGCATGTGGTGAACACTTCTCTTCCAAGAAAACTTCAACTAAGATTTTACAAAGCGATTTTTATGGCCTTGATTAATTAAAGATTGTGTCTCATTTTACAAACAATGTGATAGGTGCCAAAGGTTGAGAAGTTTGACCCGTAGAAACATGATGCCCCTCTCCCCTATGCTTGTCATTGAAATATTTGATTGTTGGGACATCTATTTCATGGGTTCATTCCCTATGTCCATTGGCTACCTTTATATCTTATTGGCAGTGGACTATGTCTCAAGTGGATAGAAGCAATCCCGACCAAGACCAATGAACATCGAGTCATGGTCAAGTTTTTAAAAGAAAATATTTTTGTAGGTTTGGGATACCTCGTGCAATGATAAGTGATGGTAGTTCTCATTTTTGCAATAGACTATTTGCTTCCTTGATGCATAGATATGATGTAACACACAAGATGTCCACCGCTTATCACCCACAGACTAATGGCCAAGTCGAGTTAGCCAATAGGGAGATAAAGAACATATTAGAGAAAATGGCTAACCCAAATCGAAAGGATTAGTTACTTAAATTGACTGATGCCTTGTGGGCTTACTACTTATAAGACCATCCTAGGTAGTCTCCCTATAGGCTAGTCTACGGCAAGACTTGCCACTTGCCAGTAGAAATGAAGCATAAGGCATTGAGCAGTAAAAATCCTGAATTTCAATTTGAGAATAACTGGGGAACGAAGGAAGTTGGAGTTGAATGAATTGGAGAAAATTCATAGAGATGCATACGAGAGTTCTAAAATTCACAAAGAAAGGGAAAAGATTTTTCCATGATAAATCCATTTTGAGAAAGACATTTGAGCCCGGCCAAAAAGTGCTCTTGTATAGTTCTCACCTCTCCATTTTTCAAGGGAAACTCCGATCACGTTGTGATGGCCCTATATTGTCAAAGTGGCCTACTCAAATGGAGTTGTGGACATAGATAACCCCAAACATGGTAAAACATTCAAGGTCTATGGCCAAAAGGCTTAAACCAATGTTTGAGGGTTTTGAAATTCAAATTGTGAAAGGGGAGTTGGTTGATTTGGCCTATCAAGACCTTGTTGAGACATAACTGTTCAAGTAGATATTAGTAGGGGTATCAATTTTTTACCCGAAACACGAACCCGACTTGAATCGAACCCGACACGAACTCGAAAAAAACACAATTAGTTGACACGGTAATAAATGAGTCAAATTAAGGTTCGACACGAATAACACGATTAATGAGTACTGTTGATAGAAAATAAATATTTAATGAGTATTATATTCTTAAAGAGGAATTTTATAATTTTTTAAATAATGTTATATTAGTTGTTTTCAAATTAAATAATTTTTTATTAACACGAATATTGACATGAACTCGACACGTACCGAAATAACACGACCGAAAGTGACATGACATGAAACTGACCTAACCCGACACGTTTGACACCCCTAGATATTAGTGTATATTTATTTTCCTTTATTCTTTATAAGAATAAAGGAAAATATTATAAGAATTTTATAATTTTTTATAATTTTTTAAATAATATTATATTAGTTGTTTTCATATTAAATAATTTTTATTAACACGAATATTGACACGAACCCGACACGTACCAAAATGACATGACATGAAAATAACACGACCGAAAGTGACATGACACGAAACTGACCCAACCCGACACGTTTGACACCCCTAGATATTAGTGTATATTTATTTACTTTATTCTTTACTTTCCAAGTTAAATTGTCTACTTACTTTCATCTGTGCATAGGGTCTTTTTTTTCACATTTGCAGATAGTGGTGTTTTTTGTAAAAGCTCATTGCGAGGTGTTCTCTTACCCTTCTTGTCTTTTTAAGTCAATCATTGCATTTTATATCTTTTTGTTGCATTGAGGACAAGTTGGGGGGCAAGGTGCACCATTTGTATGATACATCAATTTTTTGTTGATAATACATTTTTGTGGTGAAATACAAATTCACATATTCTACCAATTTTGTATAGAATAGCTGAAAAATTTGTGAAAAATAAAATTTGTGAAATTTTTTTAAAAAATTTATCTTCATTTTGAACTTTGAACACATGAGTACATCATAGAAATTTATCTTATGACTGAGTATTACATATATATTTTCTTTTGAAATCAACCATAAGTGCACCTTGAATGTTTAATTTTGACAATTTACAGATTGAATTAATATTTTAGAGTTTTACATGCATAGTGGAGATGAAATAAGTACCTATTTGAGCTTTAGTGTCAATCCTTGTTGGAGAGGACTTAAAATTACTCAAAGGAACAATTTTTCAAATTCAAAATATGTTCAATAATCTCATTATGCTTGATTTGGTAAGAGTGCATAAGGATAGTTGATTGATTTGTCTTGAAATGTCAATATGTTTCCCCATGCTTATCTCGAGATGATCTTAGGCCATCTTCGAATTTCTTTGAGCCTTAGCATTTTTCTTGTAAAAAATATATCCACAGTGTTGTGATTGAGTCTTAATTGAAAATTCGTTTTCATGCCACGTGATTGACCAAACTAGTGCAAAATGATTAAAATTACCACACTGTGGTTGTTCTCATACTAACTTTGAGGAAACCTAAAAAAGGGATGAATGGTGCTAAATTCAAATTTTGAATGAAAAAGAAGAAAAAAATTCAATAGAAAGGAGAAAAAAGGGGTTGATAAAGAAAAGAAAAGAAAAACATAAAGAAAATTGTTGAGGAAGGAATAAGAAAAGAAACAAAAAAAGTGAAAAGAAGGTGTAACGTTGAAAATTCAACAAAAAAAAGAAATTTTTGATAATAAAAGCCATACCCTCATAATAACCCTTTTAGCTTCCCTCTTCCATTCGTTTCACTTGCCCTTAATATCTCCCCAAGACCTCATTATAACCCTTGAAAGCCCTAAATGATCTAGAGAATGTATTGTGAGAGCACATTTTAAATTAAAAGAAAAGTTAATTTTGCTATCTAGTGCCCTGACATTTCATTCATGAGATTATGTCAAGGTCGTTTTAATTTTTTGCATGCACATCATTTTTGGATTAAAAGTAAGCATTTTGGTTTGTGCGCAAGATTTTATCTCACACATACATATGGAGAGCATGTTAGGATAATCATAGAGTTATTCATTATTAAGAGAAACCCTTGGTGAGTTTCACATCAAAGCTGAATTTGGATGGCTAAGATCCATATAGTGGAGAATTAAAGAGAAGCAATCCAAGACATCGGTGAGTGTATTCGGTGGAGAGACTTGTTGGAGGAAATGAGCATCTATCTATGATATTGGTAGATGTATAAGACTTAAGTAACTATAAGATGACTTCTAAGTAATAGATTAGGCTTTGGTGATCCGAGAGAGATTCTTTGTAGTATCTTTCAATGAGGGTTTCTGTGTCAAAAAATTGCTTGTATACTTTATTGTTTTTACATATACACTTGCAATTTGAGCACACATGTGCATGCACTATATGTTTGTATGAATGATTGATTGATTAAGTGTTAATTAACAAATTGATAAAATCAATACATTAATCTACTATTAAAAGGGGGTTCACGCTACATTTGGATTATGGCGGTTTAAAAGAGGGTTCACGCTATTAATTGACTAATCTTTGAAAGAAGAGATAATGATGGTAGTAATAGGCTTTAATTTGTGATTGACTAAGCATAAATTTTAAAACTTATTCACCCCCACCTCATGCCCTCCACATGAATAATTGTGAGGAAAGATCCATATATTTTTGGCTCCTCAAAGAATAAAAAGTTTGAAGCTCAGGACAACGACCTTGTTGGGGATCCTTTCTTTTCTTTTTTTTATCCAACTCTTGAAGGGGTACACCTCTATTCCCCCTCAATATTCTCCTGTGGTCATCTTGGCTAGCTCCCTAGCCAATTTATTCTTGGAGGGCTTTAATCGTCAAGCAAGTTCCTTGGTTACAAAGTGCCTCCATCAGTCCTCCTAGTTCAAGTAGATTTATTGCTTCATTTCCTATGGCGTGGGTCTTCTATACAGCTCCCCCAGCGCTAGTCATGGTTAGGGCTATGCTCAGCTCAAGGTATCTCTCCTTCAATCTTGGTTGCCATGTGATCGGACTCCCTTAGGACCTCATAGTACTCTAATATCCTGAGCGACTCTCTATGCGCCTTGTTCCCTAGTATGAGCTTTTCCTTCTCCTCTTGGGACCTCTTAAGCATGGCATCACGGGAATCAAGTTGGTATTGGAAGGACTGAATAAGTTTTATGAAGGTGGAGACCCCCTTCCCCCGGGTCTCTTCAGAGGACTTTATCCTAGGGGTTTACATCATCTTGTGGGCTATACCACCTAGGGGATGCAATATGGCAATCCTTTTGTCCTTCATTTGAGCTACTTTCTCTTATGTCAATATTCGAGGGTGAGGATACTCAATAGTTTCGATTGGGATCATACTCATTGGACTGCTCATCCCACAGAAGACACCAATTGTACAACAAAAAAATGTTGCACATGATAGTAAGGGTGACGTAAATTTTTTTTGCCAAGTTTTTGAGAGAAAATGAACAAAATTGCACTTTCTTCATGCAAAATGAACAAATTGTTAGAGATCAGGGTTGGATCGGGGCAGATGCACTCCCATGCTTAAGTTAGTAAGGATTTTGAGGGTAAGCAAACCAATTGTCAGGAAAGAAGTGCGGACCATAGACGTAAGTTTTACCCAACATTTATCATGGTCTATACCCTCTTCTAGTGTTTTCATCATTTGCTGTACAAGGTGACACATGCATTTTATAGCCAAATCTTCGTTAATTCGTGCAGAAATTTTTTTGAACTTCATTTCTTATTCGTCGATTCTTTAGGTGACATCTTTCTAATCTGCACCTATAATTTAGGTAATTTTCTTATTGGTTGCCTAGCACACCGCTCCTAATTATTTGGGATAGCCTAGCTATCTCTTTGCTTGGTTTTTTTATCAATGCCTAGGCTTTACTCTATCAACCATCTTGGGTTTATAGAGATGACCTACCTTTCTGCTCTTGTTTGGATAGGGCTCATTCTCCAAAGATAAGAATCAAACTCTTGCCCGAACTCTAGTCTCATAATATCTCTTCAAGAGCATAATTCACAAGGCTCTACTCATCATACACTTCCTTACTCGATAATGCTTTTGGCTGAGCAAAATTGCTTTCAATTGATATTTTGTTTTCTGGTTGGGCTTCTATTCAATCTGCTCAACTAAGCTATAGTTTTGTTCGGTTGAGTCCTTTTCTGCTTGGTCATAGTAGAATCACTCCAAATAACTCTTTTTCAGCACGTGAAAATGGCCACATATACAAGTCTAATTGTCATACGATGATAAAAAATTAAGAAACCTTCAATTGTGAAGAATGAAATTTAGCTTGAAGAATAAAGAAATATTGTTTGGCAACTCATAGAATTGCAAGCTTAGGAGGTTGAAAATCAATGAAAATTGTATATTCTTCTCTCTCTCTATCTCTTGGTTTATTTTTTGTCTTTTAAAAAAACTACATCGACTAACATGCTAAAGGTTCCAAGCTTGAATAAAAAAATTGAAAAACTAAAAGATCAAAATCAAATTAAAACCTGATTTTAGCCATGTGCGCGCATGAAATAAAAAAACATAAAAGGTAGAGAAATTTTCAATATTTGATGTTAAATGAACCTAAGCAGAACCACTTCGGAAAGCTCTTTGGTACCGAAAGGTGAATACACATTTTGAGATCACAATATATGAGATGGATCACACACAGATTGAAGTTGCTCGAATAAGCATTTGAGATCGATCCCAATTTTTTTTGGAAGATCACAAGAATAGTGGAGTCACTAAAATCATGTATGTTCATGACAACTAGTTTGGGAATGCTTGGATCTATCAAAATTGATGATACCTAAAAATAGATCCCATGTACGAGCTCAACCAGACCTGGAGGTCAACTTGTGCATACAAAGTTCAGAGCTCACATCCTGAGCTCCCTCATGTTTTACAACCAAGAGAGTGAAAAACAGATAGCCGGATAACAGAAGATATCCTTGAAACAAGGGCTAGACTACATTCAAGACATAAAATTCTTAACCAACCAAGATCCTTTCCTAAAATCAAGGAAGATTCCTCGCCTGAAAGGCTATGATCTCGGTAGAGATCCCATGAAACAAGGAGTGACTCTATAAATGTTGTATAACGCCTCCACTGTGGGGGAGAAACCCTATTTTTCTCCATATTGTATTGTAAAGCATCCCCATGATCAATAAAGAAAAAAGGAGTAAGAGTCTCCATTAAAGAGTGGACTAGCCAAGCTCCTATGCCGGTGAACCACTATATCTCTCTCGTGTTCATTCTCCCTCCCTTGAACTCTCTAGATATTACTTAGCAATCAACTCAAGCTTTGTAGCTCAGATTCATATTGTCTTGTCTCATTCACACCATCTACTCATTTACGTGAATTTGTACCATCAGTTTGGCGCCGTCTGTGGGAACAACTATTCCTAATATAAGTACACTGGTCTTTCAGTGACCGATGGTCTCGACTCGCAACATGAGTAGAAGCCAGACAAATCCACCACGAGTGCAGGATTCACCAGAAACTGCCAATAGTTGGCAACCAAAAAATATTCCTAGTCTTCTCCCCACTGCAGAGGTTAATCCCTCCATGGGGAATCCCCCTGCAACAACTAGTTAGAGACCTTTTGCCTAGTTAACCAACGCTTGATGCAACATAACGAATAGGTCATGAAGCTTTTACAATGCCCGCAAGTGGCACGAGCAGCCGATGAAGGCCAGAATAACTCACGCTATAGAGATCAGCCTCACCTCGACCCCCTCAGGGAAGTTAATGAAATGGGGGAAAATAGCCATATCGTGGGGGAAGCCTCCCTCTACCCCCAAGGAATTAACACAACAAAGAAGTTCAAAGTCAAAATGAGAAGGTAGAAATGAATGATTCCTTCCCTTATCAACAAGAAATGAGATAACAATACTGGGAGTAGCGCTTCGAGGATATTCAGCAATAGCTCAGCTGCATAAAGGAGGCGGTGAAGGCGAGAGCTCCAGTGACGATGGACGCCCTGGTGCAACAAACTAACTCCCCATTCACCACCGGAGTGCTACACTTCCTCCTCCCTCCGAAGTCTAGAATACCGCAAATTGAGGCTTTTGATGGAACAAAGGACCTTGTAGATCACCTCATTACACATAAAAACCAGATGTAGCTGCATGGATACCAGGATCATATGCATTGCAGAGCTTTTGCCATCACATTAAAGGGCTTGGCCTTAGTGTGGTTTAACAAGCTCCCTCTAGCGATGATCTCCTCATTTAAAGAGCTATCTATATCTTTTATATACCACTTTATAGGAGCTTCGATTTAGAGAAAGTCAAGTTACCATTTGTTAAATGTGAAATAAAGATCCCATGAAAACCTGAGGTCTTATGTCCAAAGGTTCAACTCAGAGTCATTGAAAGTGGACATCCCAAATGAAAAATTTGCTATTACCACTTTCATAGCTGGGCTGGGAGTGCAATCCAAGGATGTTCTCCACATCAAAGAACCCTCAGGCAAACATCACCGAGGTGCTGGCTAAGGCAGAGAAGTATATTAATGAAGAGGAGACCCTTCTCTCAAAGGTAGGGAGCTCTTCCTTACATAAGGAAAAAGGAAAGGAAGAGAAGAAAAGGGACTAAAGTCCCAGAAAAGAAAAAAGACAAGATAAGTTTCTAAGAAGAGAACGAGATCGTTCCCCTAAGAGAATGAAAGATATAAGGGATCGCTTGGGCCCTCCCCGGCTAGAGTTGCAACCAAGATACGCACCTCGGAAGCTAACCCCTCTCACTGTAACGATATCACAAATTTTGTATGAAGTACAAAATGAGAAATTTCTGAGATGGCCACCCCTGATGAAGGCAGATCTAACAAAAAGAGATCCCACCAAGTACTATGAGTACCAGAGGGATCATGGCCACCACACAGTTAATTGCATTCAACTAAATAAGGAGATCAAGTTCCCGATCTAACGAGGACAATTACGATGCTACGTTGCCTATGACAATCAGAACCAAGCTCTTCCACCACCACCACCTCGACAACAAGCCCCAACTCAACATCACAACCTTTAGGGGAAATCAGGGTGATATCTGGAGGGTTTGCGGGAGGTGGGGAGTCCAGCTCAGCCAGAAAGGCCCATCTGCGCAGAATCAGTTCTGGCAAGGTTTAAGAGGTGCACACTGTCTCCAAGGTGCTGCGGCTGAGCACCGTGATATCCTTCTCAGATTTGGATTTGGAAGGCTGTCAGCATCCTTATGATGATCCACTGGTAATAAAGGTTGTCGTAGCTAACATGACAATTCATCGCGTTCTGATCGATAACGGGAGCTTTGCGGATATTATTTTTGCCTCTGTATTTGATAAAATGGGCATAGAAAAGAAAAAATTAGAGTAAATAAGTGCTCATTTATTGGGGTTTTGAGGGTGAAGGGTGCTACCTTTGGGGTTAATCCAGCTTGTGCTCATTATAGGGGATTCCTCATGCAAAACCATCACCATTGTGAAATTCCTAGTGGTAGACGCCCCTTCTGCGTACAACATACTACTGGAAAGGCCTTCGCTCAACGCCATGAAAGCCATCCCCTTTGTCTATCACCTGGTTATAAAGTTTCCTATGGAAAATGGAGTTGAAATGGTCTGAGGAGACTAGTATATGGCCCGAGAATGCTATACCGCATCGATGAAACAGAAAGAAGTTGAGAACATCCAATTGGATGAGCTCGACATAAAAGACGAGCTAGATACCAAACTGACACCATCAGAAGAACTAGAACATGTTCAACTTGACGAGAAGCCGAAGCACATTGTTTACATCGGATCCAAACTAAGCAGGAAAATTAAGGATCTACTCATCCAGTTCCTAAAAAAGAGCATGAAGGTGTTTGCCTGGAAGCAAGAAGACATGGAAGGGATTGATCCCTCGATCATCACACATAAACTGAGCGTGAACCCATTTTTCAAATCCATCAAGTAGAAGCGAAGAAGTTTCGCTCCAAAATGCCAGAAGGCAATCAATAAGGAGGTCAACAAACTCCTTTGTGCCAAAGCTATCAGAGAAGTAGATTATCCTACTTGGTAAGAAAATGTGGTCCTTGTCAAAAAAACCAATGGCAAGTGATGACTCTACATTGATTTCACTAACCTCAATTGAGCATGCCTTAAAGACAGTTTTTTCTTAGCTTGGATCGATTTAATAGTGGATGCTACGGCTGGGCATGAGCTCTTCAGTTTCATGGACGCCTTCTCGGGCTACAATCAGATCAGAATGAACCCTAACGACTAGGAGAAGACCTTTTTGTGACTGAACATGGAACCTACTGCTACCAAGTCATGCCTTTTGGGCTAAAGCATGTTAGAGCCACATACCAACGATTGGTGAATAGGATGTTCCAAAAGTAAATCAGGACATCCATGGAAGTCTACATTAATGATATGCTGGTAAAGTCATTGAAGGCAGAGCTCCACATCGAACACTTAGCAGAATCATTTTAGGTCCTTAAGGAGTACAAGATGAAACTCAACCCAGTGAAATATGTCTTTGGAGTGCCAGCGGGAAAATTTTTAGGCTTTATAGTCAACAGCAAAGGAATTGAAGCCAACCCAGAAAATGTTAAAATAGTATTCGACATCTAACCACCGTCCAACGCATGAGAGATTCAACGTTTGACAAGGAGAATAGTTGTCTTGAGTCGCTTTGTGTCCAGATCAGGCGATAAATGTCAACCCTTCTTTCAAGTCTTAAAGAAGGCGTTCCAATGGGATACACACTATGAAGAAGCGTTCAAAGCACTAAAGGACTATCTGAACTCGTCTCCTGTTCTGGTGAGACCCTTAAAGGGAGAGGTACTTACTCTCTACCTATCTGTCTCAGATTTCTCAACCAGCGTAGCGCTAGTAAGGGAGCAAGACAGAGCTCAGCAACCAGTCTACTTCTGTAGGAGAGCTCTGAGGAGGCAGATGAGAGATACCCTAAGATGGAGAAGCTTGTTTTAACTCTTATTATGATTGCTATGAGACTTAGGCCCTATTTCCATGCACATACTATTGAAATTCCGATAGATCAATTGATGAAACAAGTGTTGCATAAACTAGAGTATTCCGAAAGACTAGTTAAGGGGGGTATAGAACTCAATGAGTTCGATATGAGATATAAGTCAAGAATGGCCATTAAAGAGCAGATGTTGGTAGAGTTTATCACAAAATTCACTACAGCAGCACCCATAAGGATGAAAAAATTACCAATTGAACATCTAGTACCCGACCTCCCCACGTGGAAGCTTTCAGTGGACAGAGCTGCCAATGCTCAAGGGAGCGGTGCAGGCCTAATTCTAACTTCTCCAGATAAGATTGACGTCGAGTACGCCCTCAGGTTTGGGTTTAAGGCCTCAAACAACGAGGCAAAGTATAAACCTGTTATCGTGGGCCTTAACCTCACCCACTCGATGGAGGTAGAGCAACTGGAGGTCTACAGTGACTCTCAGCTTGTAGTAAAGCAGATAGAAGAGCCCTATGAGGCTAAGGGTGAAAAAATGGCCCTTTACCTCAGGAAGGTAAGGGAATTAATCCAGAAGTTCATCCGAGTTAAGATTAGACACGTTCCCAGGTCTTAGAATTCACAAGCAGACGCTTTGGCAAGGCTCGCAACTACTTCTTAGGAGAACTTGGATAGACTGATGCCAGTTGAACATTTAGCAGAACCATCAGTAAGTGCTGAAGAAGAATAAGTGCTCCCAGTGCAAGCTCAACCGAGCTGGATGGACCCCATCCTAGGGTTCCTACGAGATGGAGTTTTACCAGAAGATCCCAAGGAAGTTGCAAAGTTGAGAGCCAAATCAGCTAGATTTTCTATTTTGCAAGGCAATCTGTACAAGCGAGGTATTTCAGCACCTCTCCTTAAGTGCGTGGAAGGCGAGGACGCTAACTATGTGCTCAGAGAAATTCATGAAGGAGTTTGTGGTAATCACATCGGAGCTCGGGCTTTGGCAGGTAAGGCACTGAGACAAGAATACTACTGGCCCACCATGCTAAAAGACGTCACGAATTTAGTGAAGAAATGCAAGGTCTGCCAAGTTCATGCCAACATTCAACACTACCCACTCCCCACCAGAGCCTTTAACGTTAGTAGTAAGTCCTTGGCCCTTTCAACAATGGGGTCTGGACATACTTGGACCCCTTCCAATTGGCACTGGATAGTGCAAATTTGTTATCATTGGAGTAGACTACTTCACGAAATGGGCAGAAGTTGAGCCCTTAGCAATGATCACAGAATAAAAGATTCAAAACTTCACATGGAAGTCAATAATTTACAGGTTTGAGATCCCCAGAGTGATTGTCTCTGAAAACGGGAAGCAATTTGATAACTCTAAATTCAGAGAATTCGGTGCTGAGCTCGAAATAAAGAATTACTTTTTTGGCACCAGCTCACCCGCAGTCTAACGGACAAGTAGAGTTCACAATCAGAACTATCAACATAGCTCTGAAGAACAAGCTTAAAGGTCTGAAGGGAAAATGGGTGGAACATGTCCTAGAAGTATTATGGGCTTATAGGACAACAGCCAAATCGGTAACCCAGGAAACACCATTTACCTTGGCGTTCAGAATTGAAGTTATGGCGCCTGTAGGGATAGGAATCCTATCTCCCAGGGCTGAGCTCACTAAACCCGAGCTCAATGATGAGTCACTTCTCCTTAACCTCGATTTTTGGACGAAAAGAGGAACAGAGCTCTATAGAGCATCTAGAGTTACTAGAGGAAGACAGCAAGGTACTACGACTGAAGAGTCAGACACAGAAGTTTCAAGATCGGCGATCTGGTACTCAAGAAGCTTTTGCTCGCAAGAAAAAACCCTTCTCATGGGAAATTAAGCCCCAATTGGGAAGGACCTTTCATCATCTCCAGAGTGATAAGACCTGCAAATTACGAGTTACAGACTGAAGAAGGGAAAGTCCTACCTCCTTCTTGGAACGCAGAGAATCTTAATAATTTTTTTTCAGTAAGTCTTCTTTGTAATAAGATTACTTTTCAATAAAATAACTAAGTTTTCAAGACATGCTCATCTGATCTATTAAAAAGAGATCTACAGCTCGTGATAAACTCTGCAGTTCACATATCAAAGAAGTGCTTTACAGCTCGCGATGAACTCTTCAGTTCATAAACTCAAAAAAGAGAAAGAGCTCTACAGCTCGCAATGAACTCTTTAGTTCACAAATCAAAGAAGAACTCTACAACTCGCGATGAACTCTTCAGTTCATAAACTCAGAAACGAAGAAAGAGTTCTACAGCTCGCGATGAAATTTTTAGTTTATAAATCAAAGACGAGATCCACAGCTCACGATGAACTCTTCAGTTCATAAAACGAAAATGAGCTATACAGATCATGATGAACTATTCAGTTCATAAAACGAAAATGAGCTCTACAGCTCACGATGAACTATTCAATTCATAAAATGAAAATGAGTTCTAAAGCTCTCGATGAGCTCATTGGCTCATAAAATTGAAATGAGTCCTTTAAACTCGTAGGCCCACAATGAACTTTTCAGTTCATAAGTCAAAGACGAGCTCTATAGCTCACGATGAACTCTTCAGGTCATAAATAAAAAATGAGCTCTAAAGTTCATGATGAACTATTCAGTTCGTAAAACGAAGAAAAGTTATGCAGCTCAGATGAGCTCGTTAGCTCACATAGAAAAACTGTGGTGAGCTCTTCCGCCCATAAAATTCAAAAGAAATGATCAGTTGGCACAAGTGATGAACTGTGAAGTATCCAAAACACAAAAGAGATGTAGTAAAAAGAAAAATGTTTGCATTACATCAAAAAAAAGGATATAAAACGTCCACTGAAAAAAAGTCACAAAAAGGCCACTGGAAGTTCTAGAAGGTAAAATTGTTAGCTCTCCCACATCCGTTTCTTCAGAACAGCCACTTCCACCCTTAGACGGATATTCTCCTCCTTCAACTCATCCTTCTCCTTCTCTGTTTTTTAAAGTTAAGAAGCTTGGCTCCAGAAGAGGAGAGCATAACTGCACCAAGAGAGGAGTCAAAGGACGAGGAAGATTCACGCGTCTTGCGCCTTTTGGAGGACAGCCCAACATCCTCATCCTCCTCTGATTCGAAAGTTGAAAAATCCGGGGAGTTGGAGTATAAGGAAAAATCAAATGAAGTGGCCACAACAATAAATAGGAAAAGATTGTAGGCGGCATCAACTCCGAAAAAGGCATAGGGGCCGACTGTCGCACCTGCTCAATCCTCATAACCTGTGGTAAATCTAGATCAGGCATAACTGCATAGACAAAAAGAAAGCCAGAATTCAGCATCAAACTTAGAATGGCCAAGAAAGCTCTCAATTCCACGAGCTATGTGAGAAAAGTTCTCCTAAGAACGAGGAACCCTGTTCTCCCATCGACGGTCCTCGACAGATCTCCAAGAGTCTCCAGTAGCAACGAAAAAATGATGGGACCACCCCTCAGAGGGAAAGGGAATGTCGAGCACCAGCCGACGATCAAAGGAGCGTCTCCACTTGAAACACCTAAAGAAATCTGAAATGAGTGTATTGTGTACCAGTACGACCGAAAGAAATCTGCACTTTAAAAGTCGCAACCTTAGCCCAATTTTTGTCCTATAAATACATTATGCAGCCTCCTTTGGCTCTATTTCTGCCCCTTTAACCTTAGAAACCCTAAGATAGGAAGAAAGGAATAGAAGAGAAGAAGAAATGAAGAGAAAAACAAGAGATTGAAGGGTTGATTCAAGATCAAAACCTAGATTTCAAGAACACGTGGTAGGGGACTTCTTCTTATTCTCTTTCATTGAGGCTAGGGCTAAGATATATACATAATTTGAC
Source organism: Ilex asprella (assembly GCA_023539305.1). Lineage (NCBI taxonomy): Eukaryota > Viridiplantae > Streptophyta > Magnoliopsida > Aquifoliales > Aquifoliaceae > Ilex > Ilex asprella. The sequence goes on along the minus strand of CM042188.1, from coordinate 8,555,654 downwards.
TCTTATTAATGTGTACTTTCTATGGGTTCTTTGTTTCTTAGTTCTATTGCGATTATTAACATGTTTTACCCAAAGTTAGGGTTGATACCCATTTTTCTTGCTTCAAAAACCTAGATTCCAAGAGGGAGGGATGTTTTCCTTGATTTCTTCTTTGTGCTTGATTTCAAAAACTTTAGTGTTTAATATCGTATAACAAAATGATATTGATGATGATCTCTTGTATATTTTCTTTAATTTGCTCTATTTGAGGATATTACTTATGAGAATTGGAGATTTTCTTTGAAAATTGATTGTAAATTAGGGACTTTGTGGAATTGTTGGGTATTGGAGAAAGTAGTGAGTACTGTATTACTTGTATGGTCTTATAGAAAAATATGAGTGAGAGGTTTCTTATAAGGATGCTTAAGAAACTAAACCTTGAGGGTGAGAGGTTTCTTGTAAGGATGCTCATGCCAAAAGAGGACTATGCGTGATCTTCTCAAGAGTTCCTTGTAAGGATGCTCATGCCAAAAGAAGACAATGTGTGATCTTCTCAAGAGGTTTCTTGTAAGGATGCTTGAGAAATCAAACCTTGAGGGTGAAAGGTTCCTTGTAAGGACGCTCATGCCAAAAGAAGACAGTATGAGATACTCAAACCTTGAGGGTGAAAGGTTCCTTGTAAAGATATTCATGTCTTGAAGGACAATATTATACCATGTGTGGGAAATGATTTATATTTTGGAAATAGATGTTTATTGGAACTCGGTTGTTATTACTCATTCCTATTACTATTGCTACTTAAACTTGAGATCTGTAAAATGTCCCTATATTAATTCAAAGATTGTATATATGCTATTTGTGAAATGAGACCGGCCTTTTTTTATATATATTTTTCTAAACCTTGTTGGAGTTTGTGAAGATTTTTGCTGTAGAGCTTCGTGCTCACCCCCTACAGTTAAACATTTTTCAAATTATACTCTTGAGGAGGAGTTGGGAGTCGAGGAGCCTATATACTGTGAGACTCCGCTAGACGTGAATGTGGTTTCCGAGGTGGACGCTTAGAGCGACACATTCTTTTGTGTTAGACTGGGATATTATTTTGAAACAATGTAAAGTCTAGTTTACTTTTGTTATATTCCGCTGCGCTACATTAGTAAATTGTGAAATGTAAAGGCCAAAATGAGCCAATTTTTTTGGGAAAATGTTGTAAATACTATGGATGACTTACAAAGTCTTATTTAATAATGGATTATTTTAGTGCTCTAATTATTTAAATGGTTCTAGAATGTAATGTTGTACATGGTGGTTTCTGGGGCGTTACATTAAGATAACTCAATTACTTAATCTCGTTGGATTTTACGATAACAAGTCATAGTGCCAAGATTTTACCACAAGTGGGGTCAAATAATGACACAATTAATAATGTTATTAAAAGAATTGTTGGACATATCATCATATTTTTTTGAACAGTGACAAATCATCATTGATCGATCCATTATTTTCTCTTTTGCGACGTGGAAGCAATGACTAAGAATTAATTCTCACAATATTATTTTTCACAGGATAAACATTATTCTTGAGTCATGAGTCAATGGCTTTGAATGGACTTTATGATTCAACTTTACCATGCGTGATTAGTACGGGTACGATCAAAGCAACGTATTGAACAAAAAGGAGAAATATCATTTTGCCCCCTTTTGGTTTGCCCAATAAGACTTTGCCCCTCTTGGTTCATAAATAAGCACATAACCAGCATATTGTTTTGGACCAAGTTACTACTCTAATGATTTTGACCGACTTGACCAAAATTGTGGTACATATAGGCCTAACAATCGTGTTGAGTAGAACGATTTCGTATCGGGTGGAACAAATTTGTGTCAAAAAATCCTCTATTCATATCCTAGTCGTTTATATAAATGAGTCCAACTATCACACTCATATACGAATCGTTTATTAGACGGGTTACTCGATACAACCCATATGTCACCCGGTAAATAAAAGAATAGATTAGATAATTTCGAGTCCACATGAAAAATTATTAACTCATCACACATTACACATGTTTGACCTATTTACTATAACAATAAATTATGGTTGAACAAAAAATAAAAAATAAAAAATAAACATTAAATGACTACTAAATTTAATTAATTATGAGAGATGGGAGGTGTAAGATGAGACAAAGACAGAGAAACCTAATTTATATTTTAAAATTTTATTGCACTATTGTTAACAGGTTAAACGGGTTGAACCGAGTTTATGAGTTAAACACGAAACTAGTTCATTTATTTTCACCAGTTTGTCGAGTTTACCGGTTAATCACCCGAACCTGTTAGGATTACACCAAAACCCGTAAAATCTGTGTCGAGTTCGTATAGATTTCACGAGTCGTGTTTAGAATTGTCAGCCCTAGGTACATGTGCCACCATCAACAATCTCCACCCAAAACCCGAAAATAAATTTCAGCCATTACCTACCTCAAGATCCTCAACCTACCATGCCAAATTGATCAATTTAGAATCCAATTTGAAATCGAAATTGAAATCACTTTAGAATCTAAATTGAACTCAAAGTCAAAATCAAAAATTAAAATCCAGATCACGTCAGAAAATAAAAAACCAAAACTAATTTACGGTCCAATTTTTTTTTTGGATTTTAAAACAAATTAAAGAGATGTTGCATACAATGCAACAATGAAGAGAATTTGTTTTCACTACGATTTGTAACCTTCCCATTTATGAATATGTTGTGTTGGGTTAGATGTATTTAACATCCTAAATTAAATATATTATGTGATCATATTGATAAAGTTAAAACAGATAAAATTTTACGAGGGTATTATTACCAATGTTTATAATCATAGAAAATAATTCAATTCGTGACACAAGCATTTCCATTGGATTTATGTTAAAAGATCGAGCACCCTAGATTTAATAAAAAAGTTCAATTGTTTCAACTTGTTTAAAAAGCAAATTAAAAAAATGAAGAACGACTATCCTCAATAAGAAGGCTTCCGGTCGGGTTCAAATCGTGTGGAAAGTACATGCCTGACTAGAAGTCTAAACAAAAGGTAGAGAAATTGTCAAGATTTGAATCCAAACAAGTCTAAACCAAATCATTTCTTATTGGCATTGATGTACTTTCAATATTAACAATTTCAAGGCTCAGTGGTTCACAGTTGATTGAATTGCAAATAGAAACGCTTTCAAATAATGATTAATTGAAAAATTATAAATTAAAATCTAGGAAAAAAAATTATGAGCAATATTGACTTAACGTATATATGGGTCTTACATTAATGTACTTGATAAATCTTGGTTCCACTTGTAAAATGAGGGAGTTCCTATTAATCAAGGATTTTGCTATAAATTCGGTACCCTTTGTTAACATTTTTTATGTACTTTTTAATATTTTGTTTTTGCAATTTTTATTTTGTATGTTTTTGCAAATTTTCCTGGTTGAGGCTTATTACATTCTCTAACCTCAATCTTTACATTAAGATCAATTTTGATTTATGATGACTAAACACAATTTTACATAAACCTTTGTTATAAAAGAGAAAAATATGCATTTTTTAATTCAATTATCGTTTTAAAGGTTTGGGTTGTAAAAATAAGTTATTCGTGTTAAACACTAATCACATTCATTTATTATTTGTATTAATAAATCATATTTAATTCAAATTTTTGTCAAAAATTTATCTATCCAAACCCAATAATAAGTTAATGTCTATCGAAAATTTCCACCAATCTTGGGATTACCACGTTTACCAGCAACCATCTAAATACATTTAATCGAATTTGTGGTATTATGAGCTTGGATGGATAATCCTCAGATGTCGCTTTAATCGTACTAGTTCAGACATTGATTTCAATGGCTTTGAATAGACTTTATGATTCAATTTTATTATGTTTGATTAGAAGAATACGATCAAAGCAACATATTGAAAAAAAGGGAAAATTTCATTTTGCTCCCTTTTGGTTTGCCCAATAGGACTTTGCTCCCTTTGGGTTCATAGATAAGCACATAACCGACATATAGTGTAGGACCAAGTTACTACTTTAATGATTTCAACCGACTTGACGGAAATTGTGGTACTTGTGCCTAATTTAAGTTGTGATTGTGCCAAAAATTTCAATCAAAGTTAACACACAATGTAAAAAGACAAAAAAATCCCTCCATCTTCTTCGACCTTTTGTCGACCGACCCATGCCTCCTCTATCACCTTCTTCATTTCTTTGGGCCAATCCCACCACCACCACTACTTCTCTTTTACTCTTCTAACCAAACTCAAACCACTTGCAACGGTTTTATTTGTTCCAGTAGAATCACCAGCACTAATAACCAATTCCACCAACTTAAGAAATAATTTAAGTAGTAATAGAGACGAGCTATTAAATTTAGACATTCTGAGTTTAAATTTTAACAATCTCTTAGGGTTAGGTCATGAGAGATTTATTCTCGTCAAATCCCTGACTGTTGAACAAAAAAAAAATATCAATTCCACCCATAAACCCAATTTCAACCTCATCA
>CM042188.1:8514744-8541142 GCA_023539305.1 Ilex asprella | reverse complement strand
ATTATATAGATATGTAAATATAATTATTAAATATGTATTTATACTTTTAAAAAAAATAAAAAAATTAAAGATTAAAAATTAAAAATTAAAAAAAAATCCTTCTTACTAAAGACAAAAAAAAATCATTTTTATTTTCATTCATCCTACCAAATACAAAGGAAAAAAAATGTATCATTCTTATTTTCCTTCCATAGAGGATACAAAGTATATTCCTCTTATTTTTCATCTCTTCTACTTTATATTCTTCCTATCACACAGAATATTAAAGTAATTGTGATTCATTGCAGTGCTTTAAAATGGAGGGAAATTTTGTTTGATAGTAACAGCCTGATTACACAGCTTAGAATACATGCATGAACTGCCTAAAAGACAGTGGACCACTTTACATTTCAATTTTAAATTTAGCCTAGCACCACTTTGACGTACGAGCATTGAAATTGAAGTTGAAGAATTATGACGAATCCATTCAACATAAAACCAATGGATATGTTACATTATAATCCCATAATTGTTCTTATCTCACATTTCTCGCTCAACTACTATAATTTTCAGATTGTACCACCAACTAATTAAGATTATTGGTTTCGCCTTAGCCCAGTTATAGGTACATTCGTTCTAACTCAAATAAAAAGTTGATTCATTTTTTCCTCCAAGCTATGCAATTTTCTTCCCTTTATGTCCAAAAACATAATTGCACGTAAATATTTCTATTAAAAAGGTAGAAAACATGAGGTTTGAGATAATATAAAACTAATTTAAGTTGTTGAGGAGTCAACGAGAGAAACCCAAAGGTCAAAATGATGAAGTGAGACTGAATATAATTTAAGGATGAAAAGTAGAACCCTATAGATAATTTGTATATCCCTTAATGGTTTCTTATGCTTACTCAACGAAAGGAACGACCCACTATTTCACAACCCTCCAATGAAGGATCAATGAGGGTCACAACGGATAGAAATGAGGATTCTGAAAAAAAAAAAAAAAGTGGCTATACTAGGGGTTGTAACAAGGGGCGAGTGTTTTTATGTTTGGTCCTGATTGACACAGTGTTCAAATTAAGATTTCTTTCTTTCTTCTTCTTTTCTTTCTTGTTCTTTTGACATGCAATTTTACTCTAATCAAGCAAATAAGATCAAAATTATCAAACTAGTTATGAAATTAAGCAATCAAACTTTATTATGCATTTCATATGTAAAGTACATAAACATCTGCTCTATATCCAATGAGCTTTATTTATGAATATAATATAAAACATGTAGCACTTAGGCAACACTTTTTAATCTTCTCTAGGATCCAATTAATCAACTTTCTTCTTCCACCATGCTGATATAGAAGGAACGCTTTGTTCATTTCTAAAGAAATTACTGGGATCAACCATTGTCTTCACTTGTACCAATCTCTTGAAATTGTTCTTGAAATATCGAAGTCCCCAAACACTTGCTTGCTTATAGCCTATGTTGCTTTTATTGTTCACACCCAAGTCAAGATCCTTGTAGTTGAGATAAGCAGCTCTTGGAGACTTGGAAACATAAAAGGCCATAAAACTATAAAGCCTTCGGATCCAACTCAAATGCCTTTCGGCCGCCGCTGTCCCTTCTTCCAACCAGCCCACCCCATAATGTATCGAATAAATATTCCCCGATTTGTGAGGGAAAGGCATCTCAGATTCCGAAATTTGACTCAATCTTCCACCAAGAGGACTAAACTGCAACTCGGCTGCCATGAGATCTTCCTCATATAACCATTCCCAAATCCTTTCGAGTCCGTTTTTAGAAATAGGCTCTTTCACATAGCCTGATTTTCCTTTGAAAGAAGTGAGCTCATATATATCAACAACAGTCTCGTTGCGCAAAATATCTGGAGCTTCTCCACTTGGAAAGCCAGCAAAGTAGAGGATGGATTCGATCCAACTTATTTCTGTACAATCTTCCTTCACCAAACCAAGCTTAGGAAAACTTTCTTGCATCAATGGGATGAGTTCATCAACTCCACCAAGAAACAAAGTAGTGAAGGCAGCTTGTATCATTTTCTTTCCATCTGAAGTCGAATTGGTAGTTCTTACAAAAAGTTGGATGAGTAGATTCATATCTTGTCTGCAACATATTGCCACCGATGCACAAGCATGGTCGCATTTTGCTCCAAAGTCCTAGTTACATTGAAAACTGTCACATGTTGTGGAACAACATGTAATTTTATCTTCCATCCAACAATGACTCTGTTATAATGACTTGTATTCTAATCCTTATTTGAATTTATTTTTATCTTGGATAAGGCTCAAGAGTGTTGATATGTCAATACAAGTTGGTTACATTATTCAATTGAGAAAAGTAGTTCTAGTCCTACATGGACTTATGTGATTTAAACTCCTTACCTTAAAAGGAGTTTTCTAGCCTATAAATATAGAGTTTTGGTTTGCTCTATAGAGAGAGATATAGAGAGTGTGCCTTTCCAATAATTATTATAATATTGGAATAGAACGAGTGGATGTTTTCTTGCCTTTGACTTGAGAACTTTGTAATCTCTAATATTCAATAGTGAAATTTTGCCGCTGTGTATCGTTCGTGGTCGTAGGCTTTCTTGTTGAGCTGAACCACGTAAATCTTTGTGTTCTATTTTTCTATTTCGTTGTGTTATTATTTTACTTGTGGTCTTTGTTCATAACAAATTGGTATTAGAGCTATTGGTGTTCGGGCTGGCTACAACAAAATTCGAGATAGAAAAATTTGATGGTCAGAAAAATTTCAGTCTATGGCAAATTAAGATGAAGACATTGCTTCGACAGCAGGGTTTGACAAAGGCCATTGATGGAACATTATCCAAGGAGACAGATCAGACTAAAGCTGATGATATTGAAGAAAAAGCACACAGTGCAATTCAATTATCTCTTGTTGATGAAGTTATTCGTGAGGTTATCGATGAAGACAAAGTCGAAGGGCTATGAAAAAAGTTGGAGAGTTTATATACGAAGAAGTCTCTCGCTAACCGCTTGTATCTGAAGCAACAGTTGTATACACTCAAGATGAAAGAAGGTACGCCCATTAATGAACATCTTGATGAATTTTAAAAAATTATTATTGACTTGAAAAATATTGATATTAAAATTGGGGATGAAGATCAAGCCCTGATTGTGTTATGTTCGTTGCCTGATTCGTTTGATAATTTTGTTAATTCGATGTTATATGGGAGAGACTCAATCTCTTTAGTTGATGTGAAATCCACTTTGAATTCTAAGGAGTTGCATACTAAATTGAATGGTAAGGGCAATGATACTCAGGCTGAGGGTTTATTTGTGAAGGGTCGTCATGAAAATTCCTCTAATAATAATAGAGGTCGATCCGTTGAAAGAAATTCAGATAAAGAAAAATCTGGATATCGATCATAGTCTAGGAAGAAAAAGAATAATGTTGAATGTTTTTATTGTTATAAAATTTCCCATTATAAGCATGATTGTTTTAAGTTGAAAAATAAAGGGGGACAGAAAATATCAAATCCTTCCGATTCTTCTAGTGTTGCTGGTGTTGCAGAAGATACATTTGATAATTCAGATAATGTCCTTACAGTCTCTGATAGACATTTTAATGATGAATGAATTCTTGATTCGGGTTGTTCCTATCATATGTGCCCTAATAGGGATTGGTTTACCACCTATGAGTCAATCAATGATGGTTCAGTCTTGATGAGAAATAATAGTGCTTGCAAGACTGTTGGAATAGGTACTATCCGAATTAAGACACATGATGGGGTTGTGAGGACTTTGACAGATGTACGGCATATTCCAGAATTAAAGAAGAATTTGATTTCCTTGGATACTTTAGATTCTATTGGTTGCAGGTTTTCTGCTGAAGGTGGAGTTATGAAAGTTTGCAGAGGTTCCCTGGTTGTAATAAAAGGTAAAAAGATTAATGGCCTTTATGTTCTTCATGGTAATACTGTGATTGGTGCAGCTGGTGTGTCATCTTCAAAAATTTTAGATTTAGATACTACCCAGTTATGACATATGCATTTCTGTCACATGAGTGAGAGGAGCATGGAAGTCTTGTATAAATAGGGTTTGCTAGGCAAACAGGAAATTGGGAAACTTGATTTTTGTGAGCATTATGTCTTTGGGAAATAGTGCAGAGTCAAGTTCAGTACAACCATTTACAGGACTAAAGGTACAGTTGATTATATTCATTCAGACCTTTGGGGTCCTTCTCAGGTTCCATCTAAGGGTGGTGCTAGGTTTCTTTTAACCTTTATTGATGATTATTCAAGAAAGGTTTGAGTATATTTTCTGAAACGCAAGAGTGATATTTTTGGGACTTTCAAGCAATGGAAGACTTTGATTGAGAAACAGACAGGCAAGAAAGTCAAGTGTCTCAGAATAGATAATGGTTTGGAATTTTGTGGAGGTGAATTTAATGAGTTCTGCAAAGATGAAGACATTGTCAGACATCGTACTGTCCGGTCTACTCCACAGCAAAATGGTGTTGCAGAGAGGATGAATAAGACTCTTTTGGAGAGAGCACGTTGTATGCTTTCTAATGCAGGATTGTATAAAGATTTTTGGGTAGAGGCTATCAGCACTGCTTGCTATTTGGTTAATCATTCTCCATCCACTGCTATTGAGTTGAAGACTCCACATGAGGTATGGTCTGGTACTCCTGCTGATTATTTTGATTTAAAAATATTTGGTTGCACTGCTTATTGTCATGTGAATGATGGTAAACTTGAGCCTAGGGCTAAGAAGTGCATATTTATTGGTTATGCTAATGATGTGAAAGGATATAGATTATGGTGTTCTAATCCTAAATCACCTAAGCTTATAGTCAGTAGGGATGCTGTATTTGATGAATCTTTCATGTTTCATCCGAGAAAAGAGTTTGAAGTTTCTGCAACAGGTAGAAGCTTCACAGAAAGTACTTGAAAGTACTCTAGTTCAATCTATTTCAGATTTGTCTGGCTCTAGTTCAGGTGATGATCCACAAGAGCAACAGGAGTATAATATTGTTACAGGAAGGGAGAGGAGACAAATAAGACCCCCTCAGAAATATGGGTATGCAGACTTGGTGGCTTATGCACTTATTATAGCAGAGGATTTGGGTGTTCAGGAGCCTTCCACATATTCATAAGCTGTCACAGATAATGAATCTGCACATTGGGTTGTTGCTATGGCGGAGGAAATTGAATCTCTTCATAAGAACCAGACTTGGGAATTAATGAAGTTGCCTAAGGCCATGAAGACTGTTGGCTGCAAATGGGTCTTCAAGAAAAAGGAAGGAATCTTAGGAGTTGAATCTGCAAGGTACAAGATACGGTTAGTTGCAAAGGGCTACAGTCAGAGAGAGGGTGTGGACTTCAATGAAGTTTTCTCACCAGTGGTGAGACATAGCTCTATTCGTGTATTACTTGCCATGGTTGCTTCACTCAATCTTGAGCTTGAACAACTTGATGTAAAGACATCTTTTCTACATGGTGAGCTGGAGGAAACTATTTACATGCATCAACAGAGAGGTTTATTGTTCAAGGTAAAGAAGATCATGTTTGCTTGTTGAAGAAATCATTTTACGGTTTGAAACAGTTTCCAAGGCAGTGGTACAAACGTTTTGACACATTTATGGTAGATCATGGTTACTCTAGAAGTAATTATGATAGTTGTGTGTATCACAGGCAGTTGTCAGATGGTTCTTTTATATATTTATTATTTTATGTGGATGACATGCTTATTGCTGCTAAGAACATGTTAGAGATTGACAGATTAAAGAAACAATTGAGTTCAGAATTTGAGATGAAAGATTTAGGTGCTGCAAAGAAAATTTTGGGTATGGAGATTCACAGGGATAGAAGAGTAGGTATGTTATATTTATCTCAAAAGAAATATATTGAGAAAGTTATTGAGCGGTTTGGGATGCAGAATTCGAAGCCCGTGAGTGCTCCACTTGCCACTCACTTTACACTTTCAGCAGCTTTATCACCACAGAGTGAGAATGAGGAGCAGTTTATGTCTCGTGTTCCTTATTCTAGTGCAGTTGGGAGCATCATGTATGCTATGGTTAGCACTCGTTCAGATATTTCACAGGCAGTTAGTCTGGTTAGCCGTTACATGGATAATCTTGAGAAGGTTCATTGGCAGGCTGTGAAATGGATACTTCATTATTTTAGAGGCACTACAGATATTGGTTTAGTATTTGGTAGAAAAGATAATATCGATTCTACAATTGTTGGTTTTGTTGATTCAGATTATGCAGGTGATCTAGAAAAGAGGAGATATCTAATAGGTTATGTTTTTACTTTATTTGGGTGCACTGTAAGTTGGAGGGCGATCCTACAGTCTAAAATTGCTTTGTCTACCACAGAGGTAGAATACATGACAGTATCAGAGGCAGTCAAATAAGCAATTTGGTTAAGAGGTTTGGTCTGTGATTTGGGTTTGGAAGAGGAGGCAACTACTGTGTTTTTTGATAGTCAAAGTGCAATACATTTGACTAAAAATCAGATGTATCATGAAAGGACCAAGCACATTGATGTTAGATATCACTTCCTTCGTGAGGTTATGGCTCAAGGTATTGACACAGTGAAAAAGGTTGCTACAGCGGAGAACCCAGTAGATATGTTTACTAAGCCGGTACTAGTGCTCAAGTTCAAGCATTGCTTGGACTTGATTGGTGTTTGTACTATTTGAGTTGTACCCTTCGGGGTATTTGACGAAAGCAGTGGTCAAATTCACTTATGGTTGGATGGCTTAATGGAATACAAGTCAAGGTGGAGATTTGTTATAATGACTAGTATTATAATCCTTATTTGAATTTATTTCTATCTTGGATAAGGCTCAAGGGTGTTGATATGTCAATACAAGTTGGTTACATTATTCAATTGAGAAAAGGAGTTTTAGTCCTACATGGACTTATGTGATTTAAACTCCTTACCTTAAAAGGAGTTTTCTAGCCTATAAATATAGGGTTTTGGTTTGCTCTGTAGAGAGAGATATAGAGAGTGTGCATTTCCAATAATTATTATAATATTGGAATAGAACGGGTGGATGTTCTCTTGCCTTTGATTTGAGAACTTTGTCATCTCCAACATTCAATAGTGAAATTTTGCCGCTGTGTTTCGTTCGTGGACGTAGGCTTTCTTGTTGAGCTGAACCACGTAAATCTTTGTGTTCTATTTTTCTATTTCGTTGTGTTATTATTTTGCTTGTGGTCTTTGTTCATAACAGACTCCAAAGCTAGCACCTCCACCTCCTCTAATGGCCCAAAAGAGGTCTTCCCCCCATAGATTTTCGGTCAAGAATTCTTCCATTAACGTCAATGATTTGTGCATCTGCTATATTATCCGCAGCAATGCCATATTTACGAGATATCATGCCATACCCTCCCCCACTAAAGTGGCCAGGGAAAACACCAGCAGGAAAGGCAAGAGTTTGACTTTTTTCAATAATCCTATAATAGATTTGGCCTATTGTGGCACCAACTTGGACCCAGGCAGTATTCTTTTGAGTGTCAATGGAGATTGACTGAAGATTTCTCATATCAATTATGACGAAAGGAACTTCTGAAAGGGAAGAAAGGCCTTCGTAATCATGTCCTCTACTCCGAACTCTAACCTCCATGCCAAGCTTTCTTGAACAAAATATGGCTGCCTGAATTTGAGATTCATGCAATAGTGTAACGATTATCGGATATTCTAACTTAGCAGGTGGTATAAACCGCGAATTTCGTATGGTTGATAATAAGATTGATAAATATGAGGCATTGTTTGGAGTGTAAATGACACGACACGAACCCGGCCGGAAACTTTTATATTGAGGCTAGTTGTTCTTCATTTTTTAATTTGCTTTTTTAACAGGTTGAAACAATTGAACTTTTTAATTTGATCTAGGGTGCTCGACTTTTTAACAGCAATCCAATGGAAATGCTTATGTCATGAATTGAATTATTATCTATGATTATAAACATTGGCTATAACACCCTCGTAAAATTTTATCAGTTTTAACATTATGAATGTGGTCACATAATATATTTAATTTAGGATGTGAAATACATCCAACCTAGCACAACGTATTCATAAATGAGTAGATAATATCATCTCACCTATGTAATAGGTTGACCACTTTAGAATTACATAATTTTTCAATTATAATGATATAATGAATGAAGTCCTATTGAATTTGACAGTTTGTGTTGGCGCAACAATAATTGGAGATGCAAGAAAAGAAGTCATTTAGCACGACACGAATGTATCGCTGCGTTCTTGTAGTAGGATAACTTGGATGAAGAATTTATGTTGTACACTCACTCCTAGTTGTCATGCATGTGATTTATATGTTGCCACCGCATCACTTTGTTTTGCTTGGTTTTTTGGGTAATTTCTATTTTATCCTTGTGGTTTGTCCTCGTAGCAGTTTGCCCCTTTGTGGTTCAAAGATAAGCACATAACCTCCATATAATTTTGGACCAATCAGCACAACTAGCACTATTAACAAAAAAAGGTTAAATTACATTAATACCTTCACTTTCTTCTTTTCCTTATCAAATGGCTTTGTTAAAATCAAAGCCTACCAATTAAAATAAAAATCACACGAATAATGGTAAAATATTGGTGCTATCACTCGTTATCTTGAAATCTAAAAAGATTAAGTAATTGAGTTAGGTTAAAGTGCACTTGTGCAACCTAAAATGACACAATCATAATACAAAATTGATTTTAATACAAAGATTGAGGTTAGAGAATGTAATAAGCCTCAACAAGGAAAACATAGAAAATAAAAATTGCAAAAACAAATATTAAAAAGTACATGAAAAGTCAAATAACAATGCAAAAAATGTTAACAAAGGGTACCGAATTTATCAACAAAATCCTTGGTTCATACAAACTTCCTCATTTTACAAGTGGAACCATTAATGTAAGACTCATATATACGTTAAGTCAATATTGCTCATAATTTTTTTGTCCCTAGATTTTGATGTATAATTTTTCAATTAATCATTATTTGAAAGTGTTTCTATCTGCTGTCCAATCCACGGTGAACCATTGAGCCTTGAAATTGATAATATTGAAAGTTCATCAATGTCAAAAAGAAATGGTTTTGTTTAGACTTGTTTGAGTTCAAATCTTGACAATTTCTCTATCATCTATTTAGACTTTTAGCCAGGTATGTACTTTCCACACAACTTGAACCCCGACAGAAGCTTTCATATTGATGATAGTCGTTCTTCATTTTTTAATTGGCTTTTTAAACAGGTTGAAACAATTGAATTTTTTTATTAGATCTAGGGTGCTCAACTTTTTAACAACAATCCAATGGAAATGCTTATGTCAAGAATTGAAATATTATAATTTGTTGGAAATAGGAAGCAAAATAGATCACCAAAGAACACAAAAATAGAAAACAAAAATTCTGCTATACATCCACACTAATTTCAAACACCTCTATATTTCATAAAAAATGATCAAAATATTAAGGAATACAAGGGGAAAACTTAACTGAATTTTTCCAGCAAGAACAATTCACAAAAAAGCTATCAACTGGAGTTTCTGCTCTTGAACAGACTGCTGTTTTTTCTGGCAGCAACACACTATTTTTCTCTCTACTTTTCCTCTGTTTTTTTTTTTTTTTTTGCAAATAACTCTCTGTTTTGGCTGCAGCAGTTCAGCCCCTTTTATATGTCTATGTTCCAACCAAAAAGTCCTTGAATGTGCCCATTCAATGTCCAACAGCCTCCAAGTATTAAACCAGATTTTGTCTCTTCATTTTCCCATGTAGCAGTACATGAACACTCCTCTCAAAGACTTGCACAAACCTCTCAAAAATTCTGGACTTTTCTAGTGACTAACTCTTCAAATGCTCTTCAAATACCATGACTTCTCAATACCCAAAAATAAAAAAACTACCGTTTAAGAATTGAGTTTTTAAAAACTAACATCCCCCCTTAAACTCAATTTCTTGAGTTCTCATGCCTAGCATCATTTTCAAACTTCCAAACTAATCATGCTTTAATGGCTTTGTAAAAATGTCGGCAACTTGATCTTGAGTCTTGCAATGCACAAACTTCACTTCCATTCTTCACATGCTCTCTAATAAAATGGTAGCGCGTATCAATGTGTTTACTCCTCTCATGGAATACTGGGTTCTTTGCCAACGTCATCGCCGGTCTATTATCAACAAGAATATCCATGAATTTCTTGAGAAAATTCCAAATAATTCAATAAGTTCCTCAACCAAATATCATGACATACCGTTGAATTTGTAGCCACATCCTCCGCTTCACACGTAGACAAAGTAATAATTGCTTGCTTCTTGGCTGACCAAGTAAAAGACGTATCTCCCATGAAAAAACAATAACCCGAGATACTTTTTCTTTCATCCAAGTCTCGTCCCCAATCACTATCCGAATATCCAACAAGTCTAAAATCATTAGTGCAAGAATAACATAAATCATCATTGAGTGTACATTTGATGTAACGTAAAATCCTCTTTGCCGCATTAAGATGAGTTTGATCCTGTATTTCCATGTATCTACTAACCAAACCAACTCCGTAAAGAATGTCCGGCCTTGTGCAAGTAAGGTACCGAAGACTTCCAACTAAACATTTAAAGTAAGTTGAATCACCATTTCCACCACTAATGGTCTTCCTCAATTCCAATCAAATTTCTATGGGAGTGTTCACTGAGTTGCAAGAATCCATCTTGAACTTCTTGAGTATTTCTTTTGCATAACTACTTTGAGAAATAAAAATTTCATCTTCACTTTGATTAACTTCAATGCCAAAGAAATGAGACATTATGCCAATATCAGTCATCTCAAACTCCTTCATCATACTTCTCTTGATTTCATCAAACATCATTAGATCATTGTCGGTGAAGATCAAGTCATCAACGTAAAGACAAACAAGTAGCACACTTCCATTGCCATCCCTCTTCATATATAATTCATACTTATAAGGACACTTTGAAAAGCATTCTCACAAAAGTATTTGTCAATTCTAGCATTCCATGCACGCGGTGCTTGCTTTAATCCATAGAGAGCTTTTTTCAACTTGTACACTTTATCTTCATGTCTCCTTTTCACATACCCCAAAGGTTGTTTAATATAGATCTCCTTCTTAAGAAATCCATTCAAAAATGTCAATTTCACATCAAGTTGGTAAATCTTCCACTTGTTTTGTGCCGCCAAACAAATCATCAACCTAATTGTCTCCAAATGAGCAACGGGAGCAAATACCTCACCATAATCAATTCCGGCCCTTTGCTTGTAGACTTTGCAACCAACCTTGCCTTTTATATTTGGACTTCACCATTTGCATCCTTTTTGGTTTTAAATACACATTTCACACCAATTGTTTTGTGACCTTGGGGAAGACGAACTAGTGCCCATGTATCATTCTTTTCAATTGCCTTCATTTCTTCATCCATTGCTATTCTCCATTTCTCTTCTTGAACCACTTCTTCAAAACATAAAGGATCACAATCCATAAACAAACAAAACAAATTCAAGTTACCTTCAAAAATTTTCGTAGATTCATAAATCTCTTGCAAACTTCTCATTTTTCTTGGTCTTTCACTTAAGCTTGAATCCGATGATGCAAATGATGATGGTGATGATGATGATGATTCACCTATAGATGAGGGGGATCCATGTGGAGGTGTTTGTGGCTCTCTTTAGACTTCACTTGGTTCTTCGGACTCTTCTTCTTCAAGCATAAGTTCCACTTCGGTGGCTGAAATTTTTTCTTTCCAATCCCACATATCTTTCTCTTCAAAGATAACATCTCTAGTCATGATTACTTTCTTGGTAATGGGGTTGTATAACTTGTACCCCCTTGTTCTATCACCATACCTGAGAAAAATACACTTTTTACCTTTATCATCAAGCTTCGTCCTCATTGCTACGGGAATCTTCGCATAAGCAATACATCCAAAAACTTTAAGATGTGCTACACTTGGCTTGAATGAACACTAAGCTTCATCCGGGGTCTTGAAACGAACACTTTTGGTTGGACATCGATTCAACAAGTACACTGCACATGCTACAGTTTCGGCCGAAAATTCTCTAGGCAATCTCTTTTCTTTCAACATGCTTCTAGCCATATCAAAAATAGTCATATTTTTTATTTCCGCAACTCCATTCAATTGAGGTGTGTAGCTTGGCGTGAATTGATGCACAATTCCATGCTCCTTGCAATAATCTTCAAATAAATCAGAACTATACTCACCACCTTGATCGGATCTCAACTTTTTGATAAAATAGTCACTTTGCTTCTCAATAAAATTCTTGAACTCTTTAAAAACTTCAAACACTTCGGATTTCCTTCTTAAAAAATACACCCAAGTCTTCCGGCTATAGTCATCAATAAAAGTAAGAAAGTAGCGATTCTTACCATTTGACATTGGCTTCAAAGGACCACAAACATCGGTGTGCACAAGCTCCAAGGGTTGTGAGGCTCTCCACTTGACTTCTCTTGAGAAGCTTAATCTGTGATGTTTACCAAGAATACACTCTTCACATAACTCATCTGGATGATCTATGTAGGGTAGGCCCCTCACCATTTTCTTACTAGACAAAAGTCTCAAGCCACCAAAATTAAGATGTCCAAGTCTCAAGTGCCACAACTAAGAATCATATTTAATAATAAACATCTCATAGCATCATGTTGAATATTCAAGGGAAACATTCTATTCTTGGACATTTTCACATTAGCAATCAAATTACCACGAGCATCTTTAATTGTAAGGTGAAGATTCTTCATACTAATATCATAACCCGTTTTCAAAAGTTGCCCCAAACTCAAAATACTATTCTTCATATCCGGCACATAATAGACATTGGAAATAAAATCATGTTTGCCATTCTTGAGCTTAAAAAGAATTTTACCTGTATCTTTCACCGGAATGTTGGAGGAGTCACCAAAAGTAACTTTGCCTTGAGCCACTTCATCAAGTTCTACAAACATATGCTTCTTGTCACACATATGGTCGCTTGCTCCGGAATCAAGAAACCACACATTGCCAATAACAAAGTAGATGCCGCTTCATTACTTGCTTTCTCGGCATAATTCACATATTCTTCAACACCTTTATTTACACTTGCCCAACACTCATTGCTATAATGCCCAAATTTGTGACAATTGAAGCATTCAACATTCCTTTGTTAAAACCTTGATTGTTGTAATTACCTTTTGTTCTTCCTCGTCCTCTTCCTCTTGAACCATAAGAATTTTGATTTCTTGCATCAATAGTGAATTGGTCTCTTCCTCCTCTACCTCTATTAGCATAACCTCTTCCACGACCTTCGAGCCTCTTCCTCGATTGTCATAACCTCTACGTCGTGTTCCATTACCTCTTCCTCTTTGAGATGTACTACCTTGAAATTCTCTTTTTTTTTATCTTGCAAAGAAAGTTTGGATTGGAGAGCTTGTTCAAGAGAATTCGAAGTCTTTTTATCAATACATTGCTCATGTATTTTCAATGTCTCCATCAATTCATCAACGCTTGTAGTCTGGAAATCCATGGACTGCTCAACGGCTACAACAACATGCTCAAATTTTGGGGTTAAGGTTCGTAGTATTTTTTTCCATAACACGAACATCATCAATATCTTCTCCATACCTTCGCATTTGATTCACAATCACCAAAGTTCTTGAAAAATACTCCGAAATTGACTCGGCTCCATTCATATTCAATCCTTCAAATTCACTTCGCAATATTTGAATACGCCGAATTGTTTTATCAATGCCTCTATGCATACTCTTCAAAATTTCTCAAGCTTGCTTTGAGGTGGTGACTGAAGAAATCTTCTCAAAAGTATTATCGTCAATACATTGGTAAAGTAGGAATAAATTCTTCTTATCCGTCTTTCTTGATTGCTTAAGCACCATCTTTTGAGCATCATTAAGAGCTTGCTCTTCCTCCGTAGTCCGCTCGATGTAACCTTTTTCAATAATTTTTCAAAGATCTTGTGATTATAACAACACCTTGATTTGAATACTCCAATTCTCATAATTATCTTTTCCCAATTTGAAAATTTGGGGTTGAAGCACATTACCCATAGTAGCCATAACGACCAACTCTGATACCACTTTTGTTGGAAATTGGAAGCAAAATAGATCACCAAAGAACATAAAAACAAAATACAAAAATTCAACTATACATCTTCACCAATTTCACACAAGAAACACCTCTATATTTCATAAAAAATTATCACGATATCAAGGAATACAAGGGGAAAGCTTAACTGAATTTTTCCAGCAAGAACAATTCACAAAAAAAAAACTATCAACTAGAGCTTCTGCACTTAAACAGACTGCTATTTTTCTGGCACCAACACACTGTTTTTCTCTCTATTTTTCCTCTGTTTTTTTTTTGCAAATAACTCTCTGTTTTGGCTGCAGCAGCTTAGTCCTTTTTATATCCTATGTTCAAGCCAAAAAGTCCTTGAATCAGCCCATTCAATGTCCAACAGCCTCCAAGCATTAAACCAGATTTTGTCTCTTCAATTTCCCATGTAGCAGTACATGAACACTCCTCCCAAAGACATACACAAACCTCTCAAAAAATCTGGACTCTTCTAGTGACTAACTCTTCAAATACCATGACTTTTCAATACCCAAAAATACAAAAACTACCCTTTAAGAATTGAATTTATAAAAACTAACAGATATAATGAATGATGTCGTATTGAATTTGACCATTTGTATTGGCACAACAATAATTGGACATGCAAGAGAAGAATTCATTTAGCACGACACGATTGTAGTAGGATAACTTTGATGAAGAGTTTATGTTGTACACTCACTCCTAGTTTTCGTGCAAGTGATTTATATGTTGTCGCCGCATCACTTAGTTTTTCTTGGTTTTTTTTTTTGGTAATTGCAATTTTATCCTTTGTGGTTTGTCTTCCTAGCACTTTGCCTTTCGGTGGTTCAAAGATAAGCACATAACCTCCATATAATTTTGGACCAATTAGCACAGCTAGCACTGTTAACTAAAAAGGTTAAATTATATTAATACCCTCACTGTCTTCTTCTCTCCATCAAATGGCTTTGTTAAAATCAAAGCCCACCAATATTACTATTGAAACAAAAGCCCTTTTGTATCAATTGGTTCCCAAGTTCAAAAAACCACAAACAGCACCACAACGAACAACCAACGCAAGAGACACCACTGTCACCTCCTCAAAGAACCACCTAATAAATCGTAGCAAAAACAAAGTCTCTTTGTTGTTGTATTGTATGCAACATCTCTTTAATTTGTTGTAAAATCTAAACAAAATCAGAACTTAATTTTGGTTTTTCATTTTTGGATGTGATCTCTATTTCAATTTTATATTTTGATTTAAGTTCAATTCATAATCAAAAGTGATTTCGATTTTGATTTCAAAATGGAATTGAAAGTAATAAATTTGACATGGTGGGTTGAGGATCTTGAGGTAGCTATTGGCTGAAATTGGTTTTCACATTGTGGGTGGAGGTTGATGATGGTGGCAGTGGCTAACTGAAGTAGGCTTTGAGGTTGAAATTGGGTTTATGGGTGGAATTGATTTTTCTTTTTCTTTTTTGTTCAACGGTCAAGGATTTGACGAGGATAAATATCTCATGACCTGACCCCAAGAAATTGTTAAAATTTAAACTCAAAACATCTAAATTTTATGGCTCGTCTCTTTATTAATTCTTGAACTACTTCTTAAGTTGGTGGAATTGGTTATTAGTGTTGGTGATTCTACTGAAACAAAGAAAAACGTTGCTAGTGGTTTGGGTTAGGTTAGAAGAGTAAAAGACAACGAGTGGTGGTGGTGGGTTTGGCCCAAAGAAATGAAGATCGTGATAAAGGAGGCATGGGTCGATCGACCAAAGGTTGAAGAAGATGGAGGGATTTTTTTGTCTTTTTACCTTATGTGTTGACTTTGATCAAAATTTTTGGCACAGCCACTCTTAAATTGGGTGCAAGTACCACAATTTCAGTCAAGTCGGTCGAAATCATTATAGTAGTAACTTGGTCCAACACTATATACCGGTTATGTGCTGATTTATGAGCCAAAAGGGAGCAAAGTCCTATTGGGCAAGCCGAAATGGAGCAAAATGACATTTTCCCTTTTTTTCATTATGTTGCTTTGATCATATTCTTCTAATCAAACATAATAAAATTGAATCATAAAGTCCATTCAAAGCCATTGAAATCAATGTTTGAACTAGTACGATTAAAGCGACATTTGAGGATTATCCATCCAAGCTCATAATACCACAAATTCGATTAAATGTATTTAGATGGTTGCTGGTAAGCGTGGTAATCCCAAGATTGGTGGGAATTTTCGATAGACATTAACTTATTATTGGGTTTGGATAGATAAATTTTTGACAAAAATTTGAATTAAATATGATTTATTAATACGAATAATAAATGAATGTGATTAGTGTTTAACACGAATAATTCATTTTTACAACCCAAACCTGTAAAACGATAATTGAATTTTAAAATGTCTAGTTTTCTCTTTTATAACAAGGGGTTATGTAAAATTTTGTTTAGTCATCATAATGCAAAATTGAGGTTAGAGAATGTAATAAGCCTCTACAAGGAAAACATACAAGATAAAAATTGCAAAAACAAAATATTAAAAAGTACGTGAAAAAGCAAATAAGTTCATAAAAAATGTTAACAAAAGGTACCGAATTTATAGCAAAATCCTTGATTAATAGGAACTTCCTCATTTTACAAGTGGAACCCAGATTTATCAAGTACATTAATGTAAGACCCATATATACGTTAAGTCAATATTGATCATATTTTTTTTCCTAGATTTTAATTTTTAAATTTTCAATTAATCATTTTTTGAAAGCGTTTCTACCTGCAATCCAATCAACTGTGAACCACTGAGCCTTGAAATTGCTAATATTGAAAGTTCATCAACGCCAATAAAAAATGGTTTTGTTTAGACTTGTTTAAGTTAAAATCTTGATAATTTCTCTACTTTTTGTTTAGACTTATGGCCAGACATGTACTTTCCAAATGACTCGAACCCGGCCAGAAGCATTCATACTGAGGATAGTCATTCTTCATTTTTTAATTTGCTTTTTAAACAGGTTGAAACAATTGAACTTTTTTATTAGATCTGGGGTGCTCGACTTTTTAACAACAGTCCAATAGAACGAATTGAATTATTTTTTATGATTATAAACATTGCCTATAATACCCTAGTAAAATTTTATCAGTTTTAACCTTATGAATATGGTCATATAATATATTTAATTTAGGATGTGAAATACATCTAACCCAATACAACGTATTCATAAATGGGCAGGTTACATCATCTCACCTATAATGAGATAATGAATGTCGTATTGAATTTGACAGTTTGTATTGACACAACAATAATTGGCCATGCAAGAAAAGAATTAATTTAATATGACACGATTGTATCGCTAGGTTCTTGTAGTAGGATAACTTGGATGAAGAATTTATGTGTTACACTCACTCCTAGTGTTCGTGCAGTGATTTATATGTTGTCGCAACATCACTTTATTTTTTTAATTTTTTTTTTTGGTTTTTTAGGTAATTTCTATTTTATCCCTTGTGGTTAGTCTTCCTAGCACTTTGCCCCTTTGTGGTTCAAAGATAAGCACATAACCTCCATATAATTTTGGACCAATCAGCACAACTAGCGTGGTTAACAGAAAATGTTAAATTACATTAATACCCTCACTGTCTTCTTCTCCTCATCAAATGGCTTTGTTAAAATCAAATCCTACCAATATTACTGTTAAAAATTCAATTACACTTTGAATAATAACATCCAAGCCTCGCCTATTTTTTTTCCCTTAATTGGTGAAGCCCTCTTGTATCAATCGAATCCTAAGTTCACAAAACCACAAACGACACCACAACTTAAAATCAACACAATAGACACCACAGTCACCTCCTCAAAGAACCACCTAACAAATCGTAGCGAAAACAAAGTCTCTTTATTGATGCATTGTATGCAACATCTCTTTAATTGGTTGCAAAATCTAAAAAAAAATGGGAACAAAAATATAATTTTGGTTTTTCATTTTTGGATGTGATCTCAGTTCAATTTTTTATTTTGATTTAAGTTCAATTCATAATCAAAAGTGATTTCGATTACGATTTCAAAATGGAATTGAAAGTGATAAATTTGACATGGTGGGTTGAGGATCTTGAGGTAGCTAATGGCTGAAATTGGTTTTCACATTGTGGGTGGAAGGTAGCTAATGGTGGCAGTGGCTAATTGAAATTGGCTTTGATGAGGTTGAAATTGGGTTTATGGGTGGAATTGATATTTTTTTTTGTTCAACAGTCAGGGATTTGACGAGAATAAATCTCTCATGACCTAACCCGAAGAGATTGTTAAAATTTAAACTCCGAACGTCTAAATTTAATAGCTCGTCTCTATTAATACTTAAACTATTTCTTAAGTTGGTGGAATTGGTTATTAGAGCTGGTGATTCTACTGGAACAAATAAAACCGTTGCTAGTGGTTTGAGTTTGGCTAGAAGAGGAAAAGAGAAGTAGTGGTGGTGGTGGGATTGGCCCAAAGAAATGAAGAAGGTGATAGAGGAGGCATGGGTCGATCGACAAAAGGTCGAAGAAGATGGAGGGATTTTTTTGTCTTTTTACATTATCTGTTAACTTTGATTGAAATTTTTGGCACAATCACTACTTAAATTAAGCACAAGTACCACAATTTCCGTCAAGTCGGTCAAAATCATTAAAGTAGTAACTTGGTCCTACACTATATGTCGGTTATGTGCTTATTTATGAACCCAAAGGGAGCAAAGTCCTATTGGGCAAACCAAAAGGGAGCAAAATGAAAATTTTCCTTTTTTTCAATATGTTGCTTTGATCGTATTCTTCTAATCAAACATAATAAAATTGAATCATAAAGTCCATTCAAAGCCATTGAAATCAATGTCTGAAGACATCTGAGGATTATCCATCCAAGCTAGGTGCATTAAATGTATTCAAATGACTTCTGGTAAATGTGGTAATCCCAAGATAGGTGGAAATTTTTGATAGACATTAACTTATTATTGGGTTTGGATAGATTATTTTTTGACAAAAATTTGAATTAAATATGATTTATTAATACGAATAATAAATGAATGTGATTAGTGTTTAACACGAATAACTCATTTTGACAACACAAACTTGTAAAACGGTAATTGAATTTAAAAATGTCTATTTTCTCTTTAATAAAAAGGGGTTATGTAAAATTGTGTTTAGTCATCATAAATCAAAATTGATCTTAATGCAAAGATTGAGGTTAGAGAATGTAATAAGCCTCAACCAGGAAAAATTGCAAAAACATACAAAATAAAAATTGCAAAAACAAAATATTGAAAAGTACCTGAAAAACCAAATAAGTACATAAAAAATGTTAACAAAGGGTACCGAATTTATAGCAAAGTCCTTGATTAATAGGAACTCCCTCATTTTACAAGTGGAACCAAGATTTATCAAGTACATTAATGTAAGACCCATATATACGTTAAGTCAATATTGCTCATAATTTTTTTTCTTAGATTTTAATTTATAATTTTTCAATTAATCATTATTTGAAAGCGTTTCTATTTGCAATTCAATCAACTGTGAAACACTGAGCCTTGAAATTGCTAATATTGAAAGTACATCAATGCCAATAAGAAATGATTTGGTTTAGACTTGTTTGAGTTCAAATCTTGACAATTTTTCTACCTTTTGTTTAGACTTCTAGTCAGGCATGTACTTTCCACACGATTTGAACCCGACCGGAAGCTTTCATATTGAGGATAGTCGTTCTTCATTTTTTTAATTTGTTTTTTAAACAAGTTGAAACAATTGAACTTTTTTATTAAATTTGGGGTGCTCGATCTTTTAACATAAATCCAATGGAAATGCTTGTGTCACGAATTGAATTATTTTCTATGATTATAAACACTGGTAATAATACCCTCGTAAAATTTTATCCGTTTTAACTTTATCAATATGGTCACATAATATATTTAATTTAGGATGTTAAATACATCTAACCCAACACAACATATTCATAAATGGGAAGGTTACAAATCGTAGCGAAAACAAATTCTCCTCATTATTGCATTGTATGCAACATCTCTTTAATTTGTTTTAAAATCCAAAAAAAAAAAAAAAAAAAATTGGAACGGAAATTAGTTTTGGTTTTTTATTCTTTGATGTGATCTGGATTTTAATTTTTGATTTTGACTTTGAGTTCAATTTAGATTCTAAAGTGATTTCAATTTCGACTTCAAATTGGATTCTAAACTGATCAATTTGGCATGGTAGGTTGAGGATCTTGAGGTAGGTAATGGCTGAAATTTATTTTTGGGTTTTGGGTGGAGATTGCTAACGGTGGCACATGTACCTAGGGCTGGCAATTCTAAACACGACTCGCGAAATCTATACAAACTCGACACGAATTTTGCAGGTTTTAGTGTAGTCCTAAGGGGTTCGGGTGATTAACGGGTAAACTCGGCAGACTGGTGAAAATAAATGAACTAGTTTCGTGTATAACCCATAAACTCAGTTCAACCCGTTTAACCTGTTAACAATAGTACAATAATTTTTTAAAATATAAATTAGGTTTTTCAGCCTCTGTCTCATCTTACACCTTCCATCTCTCAGAATTAATTAAATTTAGGAGTCATTTAATGTTTATTTTTTGTTTTTAATTTTTTGTTCAACCATAATTTATTGTTATAGTAAATAGGTCAAACATGTGTAATGTGTGATGAGTTAATAATTTTTCATGTGGACTCGAAATTATCTAATCTATTTTTTTATTTACCGGGTGACACATGAGTTGTATCGAGTAACCCGTCTAATAAACGATTCTTGTATGAGTGTGATAGTTGGACTCGTTTATATAAACGACTAGGATATGAATAGAGGATTTTTTTTATCATAAATTTGTTCCACCCGACACGAAACCGTTCTACTCAACACGATTGTTAGGCCTATATGTACCACAATTTTGGTCAAGTCGGTCAAAATCATTACAGTAGTAACTTGGTCCAAAACAATATGTTGGTTATGTGCTTATTTATGAACCAAAAGGGGCAAAGTCTTATTGGGCAAACCAAAAGGGGGCAAAATGATATTTCTTCTTTTTGTTCAATACGTTGCTTTGATCGTACCCGTACTAATCACACATGATAAAATTGAATCAAAAAGTCCATTCAAAGCCATTGACTCATGACTCAAGAATAATGTTTATCCTGTGAAAAATAATATTGTGAGAACTAATTCTTAGTCATTGCTTTCACGTCGCAAAGGAGAAAATAATGGATCGATCAATGATGATTTGTCACTGTTCAAAAAAATATGATGATTTGTCCAACAATTATGTTAATAACATTATTAATTATGTCATTATTTGACCCGCTCTTGTGGTAAAATCTTGGCACTATGACTTGTTATCGTAAAATCCAACGAGATTAAGTAATTGAGTTATCTTAATGCAACGCCCCAGAAACTACCATGTACAACATTACATTCTAGAACCATTTAAATAATTATAGCACTAAAATAATCCATCATTAAATAAGACTTTGTATGTCATCCATTAGATTTACAACATTTTCCCAAAAGAATAGGCCCATCTTGGCCTTTACATTTCACAATTTACTAATGTAGCACAGCGGAATATAACAAAAGTAAACTAAACTTTACATTATTTCAAAAGAATATCCTAGTCTAGCACAAAAGAATGTATCGCTCTAAGAGTCTACCTCAGAATCCACATTCTCGTCTAGCAGAGTCTCACACTATATAATCTGAAAAATGTTTAACTATAGGGGGTGAGCATGAAGCTCTACAACAAAAATCTTCCCAAACTCCAAAAAGGTTTAGAAAAACATATAAAAAAAAGGCCGGTCTCATTTCACAAATATCATATATACAATCTTTGAATTAAAATAGAGACATTTTACAGATCTCAAGTTTAAGTAGCAATAGTAATAGGAATGAGTAATAACAACCGAGTTCCAATAAACATCTATTTCCAAAATATAAACCATTTCCCACACATGGCATAATATTGTCCTTCAAGACATGAGCATATTTACAAGGAACCTCTCACCCTCAAGATTTGGGTATCTTATACTGTCCTCTTTTAGCATGAGCGTCGTTACAAGAAATCTCTCTCCCTCAAGGTTTAGTTTCTCAAGCATCCTTACAAGAAACCTCTTGAGAAGATCACACATTGTCTTCTTTTGGCATGAGCATCCTTACAAGGAATCTCTTGAGAAGATCACACATTGTCCTCTTTTGGCATGAGCATCCTTACAGGGAACCTCTCATCCTCAAGGTTTGGTTTCTCAAGCATCCTTACGAGGAACATGTCACTCATATTTGTCTATAAGACCATACAAGCAATACACTACCCACTACTTTCTCCAATACCCAACAATTCCACAAAGTCCCCAATTTACAATCAATTTTCAAAGAAAATCCTAAATTCTTATAAGTAATATCCTCAAATAGAGCAAATTAAAGAAAATATACAAGAGATCGTCATCAATATCATTTTGTTGTACGATATTAAACACTAGAGTTTTTAAAATCAAGCACAAAGAAGAAATCAAGGAAAACATCCCTCCCTCTTGGAATCTAGGTTTTTTAAGCAAGAAAAATGGGTATCAACCCTAACTTTAGGTAAAACATATTAATAATCGCAATAGAACTAAGAAACAAAGAACCCATAGCAAGTACACATTAATAAGAGTCAAATTATGTATATATCTTAGCCCTAGCCTCAATGAAAGAGAATAAGAAGAAGTCCCCTACCACGTGTTCTTGAAATCTAGGTTTTGATCTTGAATCAACCCTTCAATCTCTTGTTTTTCTCTTCATTTCTTCTTCTCTTCTATTCCTTTCTTCCTATCTTAGGGTTTCTAAGGTTAGAGAGACAGAAATGGAGCCAAAGAAGGCGGCATATTGTATTTATAGAGCAAAAATTGGGCTAAGGTCGCGACTTTTAAAGTGCAGATTTCTTTTAGTCGTACCGGTACACAGTACGCTCATTTTAGATTTTTTTAGTTGTTTCAGGTGGAGACGCTCCTTTGAGCTTCGGCTGGTGCTCGACATTCCCTCTCCCTCTGAGGGGTGGTCTCATCACTTTTTCTTTGCTACTGGAGACTCCTGGAGATCTGTCGAGGACCGTCGATGGGAGAACATGGTTCCTCGTTCTTGGGAGAACTTTTCTCACATAGGTCGGGGAATTGAGAGCTTTCTTGGCCATTCTTGGTTTGATGCTGAATTCTGGCTTTCTTTTTGTCTATGCAGTTATGCCTGATCCAGATTTGCCATATGTTATGAGGATTGAGCAGGTGCGGTAGTCGGCCCCTATGTCTTTTTCGGAGTTGATGTCGTCTATAATCTTTTCCTGTTTATTGTTGTGGCCGCTTCATTTGATTTTTCCTTCTACTCCAGCTCCCCGAATTTTTCAACTTTCGAATCAGATGAGGATGAGGATGCTAGGCCGTCCTCCAAAAGGCGCAAGACGCATGAATCTTCCTCGTCCTCCGACTCCTCTCATGGTGCAGTTCTGCTCTCCTCTTCTGGGGCCAAGCTTCTTAACTTACTTTCGAAAACAAAGAAGGAGAAGGATGAGTTGAAGGAGGAGAATATTCGTCTGAGGGAGGAAGTGGCTGTTCTGAAGAAACGGATGGGGGAGAGCTAATAATTTACCTTCTAGAACTTCCAGTGGCCTTTTGTGATTTTTTTCAGTGGACATTTTATATCCTTTTTTTGATGCAATGCAAACATTTTTCTTTTTACTACCTCTCTTTTGTGTTTTGGGTACTTCACGGTTCATCACTTGTGCCAACTGATCAATTTTTTTGAATTTTATGGGCGGAAGAGCTTATCACAGTTTTTCTATGTGAGCTAACGAGCTCATCTGAGCTGCATAACTTTTCTTCATTTTATGAATCGAATAGTTCATCGTGAACTTTAGAGCTCATTTTTTATTTATGACCTGAAGAGTTCATCGTGAGCTATAGAGCTCGTCATTGACTTATGAACTAAAAAGTTCATTGTGGGCCTACGCGTTTAAAGGACTCATTTCAATTTTATGAGCCAATGAGCTCATTGAGAGCTTTAGAGCTCATTTTCATTTTATGAACTGAATAGTTCATCGTGAGTTGTAGAGCTCATTTTCGTTTTATGAACTGAATAGTTCATCGTGATGTGTATAGCTCATTTTCGTTTTATAAACTGCAGAGTTCATCGTGAGCTGTGGATCTCATCTTTGATTTATAAACTAAAGAGTTCATCGCGAGCTGTAGAACTCTTTCTTCTTTTCTGAGTTTAGGAACTGAAGAGTTCATCACGAGCTGTAGAGCTCTTTCTCTTTTCGAGTTTATGAACTGAAGAGTTCATCACGAGCTGTAAAGCACTTCTTTGATTTGTGAACTGAAGAGTTTATCGCGAGCTGTAGAGCTCTTTTTAATAGATCAAATGAGCATGTCTTGAAAACTTAGTTATTTTATTGAAAAGTAATCTTATTACAAAGAAGACTTGTTGAAAAAATTTATTAAGATACTCTGCGTTCCAAGAATGAGGTAGGACTTTCCCTTCTTCGGTCTGTAACTTGTAATTTGCAGGTCTTATCACTCTAGAGATGATGAAAGGTCCTTCCCAATTGGGGCCTAATTTCCCCTGAGAATGGTCTTTTCTTGCGAGCAAAAGCTTCCTGAGTACCAGATCACCGACCTTGAAACTTCTGTGTCTGACCCTTCAGTCGTAGTACCTTGTTGTCTTCTTCTAGTAACTCTAGATGCTCTGTAGAGCTCTGCTCCTCTTTCGTCCAAAAAATCGAGGTTAAAGAGAAGTGACTCATCATTGAGCTCGGGTTCAGTGAGCTCAGCCCTAGGAGATAGGATTCCTATCCCTACAGGCACCATAACTTAAATTCCGAACGTCAAGGCAAATGGTGTTTCCTGGGTTGCCGATTTTGCTGCTGTCCTATAAGCCCATAATACTTATGGGACATGTTCCACCTATTTTCCCTTCAGAGCTTCAAGCTTGTTCTTCAGAGCTATCTTGATAGTTCTGATTGTGAACTTTGTTTGTCCGTTAGACTGTGGGTGAGCTGGTGCCAAAAAGTAAGTCTTTATTCCGAGCTCAGCACATAATTCTCTGAATTTAGAGTTATCAAATTGCTTCCCATTATCAGAGATGATCGCTCTGGGGACCTCAAACCTGTAAATTATTGACTTCCATGTGAAGTTCTGAATCTTTTATTCAGTGATCATTGCTAAGGGCTCAACTTTTGCCCATTTGGTGAAGTAGTCTACTCCAATGATGACAAATTTGCACTGTCCAGTGCCAATTGGTAGGGGTCCAAGTATGTCCAGGCCCCATTACTGAAAGGGTCAAGGACTTACCACTGATGTTAAGGGCTCTGGTAGGGAGTGGGTAGTGTTGAGTATTCGTAAGAACTTGGCAGACCTTGCATTTCTTGACTAAATTCGTGACGTCTTTTAGCATGGTGGGCCAGTAGTATCCTCGTCTGAGTGCCTTACCTGCCAAAGCCCGAGCTTCGATGTGATTACCATAAACTCATTCATGGATTTCTCTGAGTACGTACTTAGAGTCCTCGCCTTCCATGAACTTAAGGAGAGGTGCTGAAATACCTCGCTTGTACAGATTACCTTGCAAAATATAAAATCTAGCTGATTTGGCTCTCAACTTTGCAACTTTCTTGGGATCTTCTGGTAAGACTCCATCTAGTAGGAACCCTATGATGGGGTCCATCTAGCTCGGTTGAGCTTGCACTGGGAGCACTTATTCTTTTTCAGCACTTACTGATGGTTTTGCTAAATGTTCAACTGGTATCAGCCCATCCAAGTTCTCCTGAGAAGTAGTTACGAGCCTTGCCAAAGCGTCTGCTTGTGAATTCAAAGACCTGTGAACGTGTATAATCTTAACTCGGATGAACTTCTGGATTAATTCCCTTACCTTCCTGAGGTAGAAGGCCATTCTTTCACCCTTAGCCTCATAGGACTCTTTTATCTGCTTTACTATGAGCTGAGAGTCACTGCAGACCTCCAACTACTCTACCTCCATCGAGTGGGTGAGGTTGAGGCCCGCGATGACAGTTTTATACTTTGCCTCGTTGTTTGAGGTCTTAAACCTAAACCTGAGGGCGTACTCAACGTCAATCCTATCTGGAGAAGTTAGAATTAGGTCTGCACCGCTCCCTTGAGCATTGGCAGCTCCGTCCACTGAGAGTAGGGATGTCAATAGACCGAAAAAAATGGGTATTCGTCCAAACCCGCCCCGTTTGGACTGGAGATGGACTATACGTATTGGACGGTGGACGTATACGGAGATACCCGTATAAACCCGTGTGGGGATGGACTTACCCTTACCCCCGCACTGTACCCCCTCCCCGCACCGTCCCCG
>CM042188.1:8500403-8514644 GCA_023539305.1 Ilex asprella | reverse complement strand
CCCCCTCCCCGCACCGTCCCCGTTACCCGCAAAATAATAATAAATATAAATATATATTGACTTGATTGAGATGATTTTATCACCATTATGTTGTTTTGGACATTGTTTTGTGTTTTATTCAAATATGTTATGTTATATTATGTTGTGTTAGATTATTTAGAATATTGTTGGATTATTTAAAATATTGAGGATTAAAAATTTACCCGCGGGCGGGGATGGGGATGAAACTTATACCCGATAACAGGGGTGGACTGGGGATGGAGACTACAACCCCCGCCCCCGCTCCCGCTTCGGTCCATTGACATCCCTAACTGAGAGCTTCCACGTGGGGAGGTCGGGTACTAGATGTTCAATTGGTCATTTTTTCATCCTTATGGGTGCTGCTGTAGTGAATTTTGTGATAAACTCTACCAACATCTGCTCTTTAATGGCCATTCTTGACTTATATCTAATATCGAACTCATTGAGTTCTATAGCCCACTTAACTAGTCTTTCGGAAGACTCTATTTTATGCAACACTTGTTTCATCAGTTGATCTATCGGAATTTCAGTAGTATGAGCCTGGAAATAGGGCCAAAGTCTTATAGCAATCATAATAAGAGTTAAAACAGGCTTCTTCATCTTAGGGTATCTCTCATCTGCCCCCTCAGAGCTCTGCTACAGAAGTAGACTGGTTGCTGAGCTCTGTCTTGCTCCCTTACTAGCGCTACACTGGTTGAGAAATCTAAGACAGGTAGGTAGAGAGTAAGTACCTCTCCCTTTAAGGGTCTCACCAGAACAGGAGACGAGCTCAGATAGTCCTTCAGTGCTTTGAACGCTTCTTCATAGTGTGTATCCCATTAGAACGCCTTCTTTAAGACTTGAAACAAGGGTTGACATTTATTGCCTGATCTGGATACAAAGCGACTCAAGACAGCTATTCTCCTTGTCAAACGTTGAATCTCTCTTGCGTTGGACGGTGGTTACATGTCGAATACTGTTTTAACATTTTCTAGGTTGGCTTCAATTCCTCTGCTGTTGACTATAAAGCCTAGGAATTTACCCGCTGACACTCCAAAGACATATTTCATTGGGTTGGGTTTCATCTTATATTCCTTAAGGACCTGGAATGATTATGCTAAGTGTTGGATGTGGAGCTCTGCCTTTAGTGACTTTACCAGCATATCATTAATATAGACTTCCATGGATGTCCTGATTTACTTTTGGAACATCCTATTCACTAATCGTTGGTATGTGGCTCCAAAATTCTTTAGCCCAAAAGGCATGACTTGGTAGCAGTAGGTTCCATGTTCGGTAACGAAAAAGGTCTTCTCCTAGTCACTAGGGTTCATTTTGATCTGATTGTAGCCCGAGAAGGCGTCCATAAAACTGAGGAGCGCATGCCCAGCCGTAGCATCCACTATTAAATTGATCCAAGCTAAGGGAAAACTGTCTTTAGGGCATGCTCGATTGAGGTCAGTAAAATCAATGCAGAATCACCACTTGCCATTGGTTTTCTTGACAAGGACCACATTTTCTAACCAAGTAGGATAATCTACTTCTCTGATAGATTTGGCACGGAGGAGTTTGCTGACCTCCTCATTGATTGCCTTCTGGCATTTTGGAGCGAAACTTCTTCGCTTCTATTTGATAGATTTGCAAGTTGGGTTCACGCTCAGTTTATGTGTGATGATCGAGGGATCAATCTCTTCCATGTCTTTTTGCTTCCAGGCAAACACCTTTATGCTCTTTTTTAGGAACTAGATGAGCAGATCCTTAATTTTCCTACTTAGTTTGGATCCAACGTAAACAATATGTTTTGGCTTCTCGTCAAGTTGAACAGGTTCTAGCTCTTCTGATGGTGTCGGTCTGGTATCTAGCTTGTCTCTTATGTCGAGCTCATCCAATTGGATGTTCTCAACTTCTTTATGTTTCATCGATGTGGTGTAGCATTCTCAAGCCATACACTAGTCTCCTCGGACCATTTCAACTCCATTTTCTATAGGAAACTTCATAACCAGGTAATAGACAGAGGGGATGACTTTCATGACGTTGAGCGAAGGCCTTTCCAGTAGTATGTTGTACGCAGAAGGTGCGCCTACCACTTGGAATTTCACAGTGGTGATGGTTTGGCATGGGGAATCCCCTACAATGAGCACAAACTGGATTAA
This sequence comes from Ilex asprella, assembly GCA_023539305.1. Lineage (NCBI taxonomy): Eukaryota > Viridiplantae > Streptophyta > Magnoliopsida > Aquifoliales > Aquifoliaceae > Ilex > Ilex asprella. The sequence goes on along the minus strand of CM042188.1, from coordinate 8,512,494 downwards.
CCCCAAAGGTAGCACCCTTCACCCTAAAAACCCCAATAAATGAGCACTTATTGACTCAAAATTTTTCTTGTCTATACCCATTTTATCAAATACAGAGGTAAAAATAATATCCGCAGAGCTCCCATTATCGATTAGAACGCGATGAATTGTCATGTTAGATACGACAACCTTTATTACCAGTGGATCATCATGAGGATGCTGACAGCCTTCCAAATCCAAATCTGAGAAGGATATCACGATGCTCAGCCGCAGCACCTTGGAGACAGTGTGCACCTCCTAAACCTATCTAGCCCTGATTCTACGCTAATGGGCCTTTCTGGCTGAGCTGGACTCCCCACCTCCCGCAAACCCTCCGGATATCACCCTGATTTCCCCTAAAGGTTGTGATGTTGAGTTGGGGCTTGTTGTCCATGTGGTGGTGGTGGAAGAGCTTGGTTCTGATTGTCATGGGCAACGTAGCATCGTAATTGCCCTCGTTAGATCAAGAACTTGATCTCCTTATTTAGTTGAATGCAGTTGTCTGTGTGGTGGCCATGATCCCTCTGATACTCACAGTACTTGGTGGGATCCCTTTTTGTTGGATCTGCCTTCATCCGGGGTGGCCATCTCAGAAATTTCTCATTTTGTACTTCATACAAAATTTGTGATATCGTTACAGTGAGAGGGGGTAGCTGTCGAGGTGCGTATCTTGGCTGCAACTCTGGCTGGGGAAGGCCCGAGCGATCTCTTATGTCTTCCCTTCTCTTAGGGGAACTATCTCGTTATCTTCTTAGAGACTTATCTTGTCTTTTTTTTTCTGGGACTTCAGTCCCTTTTCTTCTCTTCCTTTCCTTTCTCCTTATGTAAGGAAGAGCTCTCTACCTTTGAGAGAAGGGTCTCCTCATCTTTAATATACTTTTCTGCCTTAGCCAGCACCTCAGTCATGTTTGCTTGAGGGTTCTTTGATATGGAGAACATCAAGTCCTTGGATTGCACTCCCAGCCCAGCTTTGAAAGTGGTAATAGCAAATTTTTCATTTGGGATGTCCACTTTCAATGACTCTGAGTTGAACCTTTGGACATAAGACTTCAGGTTTTCATGGGATCCTTGCTTCACATTTAACAAATGGTAACTTGACTTTCTGTAAATTCGAGCTCCTATAAAGTAGTATACAAAAGATATAAATAGCTCTTTAAATGAGGAGATCGTCGCTGGAGGGAGCTTGTTAAACCACGCTAAGGTCAAACCCTTTAATGTGATGGCAAAAGCTCTGCAATGCATATGATCCTGGTATCCATGCAGCTACATCTGGTTTTTATATGTATTGAGGTGATCTACAAGGTCCTTTGTTCCATCAAAAGCCTCAATTTGCGGTATTCCAGACTTCGGAGGAAGGGAGAAGTGTAGCACTCTGGTGGTGAATGAGGAGTTAGTTTGTTGCACCAGGGCGTCCATCGTCACTGGAGCTCTCCCCTTCATCGCCTCCTTTATGCGGCTAAGCTCTTGTTGAATATCCTCGAAGCGCTACTCCCAGTATTGTTATCTCTTTTCTTGTTGATAAGAGAAGAAATCATTCATTTCTACCTGCTCATTTTGACTTTGAACTTCTTTGTTGTGTCGATTCCTTGGGGGTAGAGGGGAGGCTTCCCCCATGATATGGCTATTTTCCCCCATTTCATTAACTTCCCTAAGTGGGTCGAGGTGAGGCTGATCTCTATAACGTGAGGTATTCTAGCCTTCATGGGCTGCTCGTGCCACTTGTAGGCATTGTAAAAGCTTCATAAGCGATTCGTTCTGCTACATCAAGCGTTGGTTAACTAGGCAAAAGATCTCTAACTCGTTGTTGCAGGGGGATTCCCCGTGGAGGGATTAACCTCTATAGTGGGGCGAAGACTAGGAATATTTTTTGGTTGCCAACTATTGGCAGTTTCTGGTGAATCCTGCACTCGTGGTGGATTTGTCTCGCTTCTACTCATGTTGCGAGTCGAGACCATTAGTCACTAAAAGACCAGTGTACTTATAATAGGAATAGTTGTTCCCACAGGCGGCGCCAACTGATGGTGTAAATTCACGTAAATGAGTAGAAGATGTGAATGAGGCAAGACAATATGAATCTGAGCTACAAGGCTTGAGATGATTGCTAAGTAATATCTAGAGAGTTCAAGGGAGGGAAAATGAACACGAGAGAGATATAGTGGTTCACTAGCATAGCAGCTCGGCTAGTCCACTCTTTAATGGAGACTCTTGCTCCCTTTTTCTTTATTGATCATGGGGATGCTTTACAGTACAATATGGAAAAAAATAGGGTTCTGTCCCCACAGTAGAGGCGTTATACAACATTTATAGAGCCACTCCTTATTTCGTGGGATCTCTACCGAGATCTTAGTCTTTCAGGCAAGAAATCTTCCTTGATTTTAGGAAGGGATCTTGGTTGGTTAAGATTTTTATACCTTGAATGTAGTCTAGCCCTTGTTTCAAGGATGTCTTCTATTATCCGGCTATCTGTTTTTCACTCCCTTAGTTGTGAAACAGGAGGGAGCTCGAGATCTTAGCTCTGAACATTGTATGCACAAGTTGACCTCCTGGTCTGGTTGAGCTCGTACATGGGATCTATTTTTAGGTATCATCAATTTTGATAGATCCAAGCATTCCCAAACTAGTTGTCACGAACATACATGATTTTAGTAACTCCACTGTTCTTGTGATCTTCCAAAAATGATTGGGATCGATCTCAAATGCTTATTCGAGCAACTTCAATCTGTGTGTGATCCATCTCATATATTGTGATCTCAAAATGCTTATTCACCTTTCGGTACCAAAGAGATTTTCAAAGTGGTTCTGCTTAGGTTCATTTAACATCAAATATTGACAATTTCTCTACTTTTTATATTTTTTTATTTCATGCACGCACATGGCTAAAATCAGGTTTTAATTTGATTTTGATCTTTTAGTTTTTCAATTTTATTATTCAAGCTTGGAACCTTCAGCATGTTAGTCGATGTAGTTTTTTTAAAATACAAAAAATATACCAAGAGATAGAGAGAGATAAGAATATACAATTTTCATTGATTTTCAACCTCCTAAGCTTGCAATTTTATGAGTTGCCAAACAATATTTCTTTATTCTTCAAGCTAAATTTCATTCTTCACAATTGAAGGGTTCTTAATTTTTGATCATCGTATGACAATTAGACTTGTATATGTGGCCATTTTCACGTGCTGAAAAGAGTTATTTGGAGTGATTCTACTATGACCAAGCAGAAAAGGACTCAACCGAACAAAACTATAGCTTAGTCAAGCAGATTGAATAAAAGCCCAACAAGAAAACAAAATATCAATTGAAAACGAATTTTCTCAGCCAAAAGCATTATCGAGTAAGGAAGTGTATGATGAGTAGAGCATTGTGAATTATGCTCTCGAATAGATACTATGAGACTAGAGTTCGGGCAAGAGTTTGATTCTTATCTTTGGAGAATTAGCCCTATCCAAACAAGAGCAGAAAGGTAGGTCATCTCTATAAACCCAAGATGGTTGATAGAGTAAAGCCTAGGCATTGATAAAAGACCAAGCAAAGAGATAGCTAGGCTATCCCAAATAATTAGGAGCGGTGTGCTAGGAAACCAATAAGAAAATTACCTAAATTATAGGTGCAGATTAGAAAGATGTCACCTAAAGAATCAACGAATAAGAAATGAAGTTCGAAAAAATTTCTGCACGAATTAACGAAGATTTGGCTATAAAATGCATGTATCACCTTGTACAGCCAATGATGAAAACACTAGAAGAGGGTATAGACCACGATAAATGTTGGGTAAAACTTACGTCTATGGTCCGCACTTCTTTCCCGACAATTGGTTTGCTTACTCTCAAAATCCTTACTAACTTAAGCATGGGAGTGCATCTGCCCCGATCCAACCCTGATCTCTAACAATTTGTTCATTTTGCGTGAAGAAAGTGCAATTTTGTTCATTTTCTCTCAAAAACTTGGCAAAAAAAATTTACGTCACCCTTACTATCATGTGCTACATTTTTTTGTTGTACAATTGGTGCCGTCTTTGGGATGAGCAGTCCAATGAGTATGATCCCAATCGAAACTATTGAGTATCCTCAACCTCGAATATTGACATAAGAGAAAGTAGCTCAAATGAAGGACAAAAGGATTGCCATATTGCATCCCCTAGGTGGTATAGCCCACAAGATGATGTCAACCCCTAGGATGACGTCCTCTGAAGAGACCCGGGGGAAGGAGGTCTCCACCTTCATAAAACTTATTCAGTCCTTCCAATACCAACTTGATTCTCGTGATGCCATGCTTAAGAGGTCCCAAGAGGAGAAGGAAAAGCTCATACTAGGGAACAATGCGCTTAGAGAGTTGCTCAGGATATTAGAGTACTATGAGGTCCTAAGGGAGTCCGATCACAAGGCAACCAAGATTGAAGGAGAGATACCTTGAGCTAAGCATAGCCCTAACCCTGACTAGCGCTGGGGGAGCTGTATAGAAGTCCCACGTCATAGGAAATGAAGCAATAAATCTACTTGAACTAGGAGGACTGATGGAGGAGCTTTATAACCAAGGAACTTGCTAGACGGTTAAAGCCCTCCTAGAATAAATTGGCTAGGGAGCTAGCCAAGACGACCACAGGAGAATATTGAGGGGGAATAGAGGTGTACCCCTTCATGAGTTGGATAAAAAAAGAAAGGATCCCCAACAAGGTCGTTGTCCCGAGCTTCAAACTTCTTATTCTTGGAGGGGCAAAAAATATATGGATCTTTCCTCACAATTATTCATGTGGAGGGCATGAGGTGGGGGGTGAATAAGTTTTTAAAATTTATTCTTAGTCAATCACAAATTAAAGCCTATTACTACCATCATTATCTCTTCTTTCAAAGATTAGTCAATTAATAGCGTGATCTTTTAAACCGCCATAATCCAAATGTAGCGTGAACCCCCTTTTAATAGTAGATTAATGTATTGATTTTATCAATTTGTTAATTAACACTTAATCAATCAATCATTCATACAAACATATAGTGCATGCGCATGTGTGCTAAAATTTCAAGTGTCTATGTAAAAACAATAAAGTATACAAGCAATTTTTTGACACAGAAACCCTCATTGAAAGATACTACAGAGAATCTCTCTCGGATCATCAAAGTCTAATCTATTACTCAGAAGTCATCTTACAGTTACTTGAGTCTTATACCTCTACCAATACCATAGTTAGATGCGCATTTCCTCCAACAAGTCTCTCCACTAAATACACTCACCGATGTCTTGAATTGCTTCTCTTTAATTCTCCACTATATGGATCTTAGCCATCCAAATTCAACTTTGATGTGAAACTCACCAAGGGTTTCTCTTAACAATGAATAACTCTATGATTATCCTGACATGCTCTCCATGTGTATGTGTGAGATAAAATCTTGTGCACAAACCAAAATGCTCACTTTTAATCCAAAAATGATGTGCATGCAAAACAATTAAAACGACCTTGGCATAATCTCATGAATGAAATGTCAGGGCACTAGATAGCAAAACTAACTTTTCTTTTAATTTAAAGTGTGCTCTCACAATACGTTCTCTAGATCATTTAGGGCTTTCAAGGGTTGTAATGAGGCCTTGGGGTGATATTAAGGGCAAGTGAAACGAATGGTAGAGGGAGGCTAAAAGGGTTATTATGAGGGTTTGGCTTTTATTATAAAAAAATTCCTTTTTTATTGAATTTTCAACGTTACACCTTCTTGTCACTTTTTTTGTTTCTTTTCTTATTCCTTCCTCAACAATTTTCTTTATCTTTTTCTTTTCTTTTCTTTTCTTTTTCAACCCCCTTTTCCTCCTTTCTATTGAATTTTTCTGTTCTTTTTCATTCAAAATTTGAATTTAGCACCATTCATCCCCTTTTTAGGTTTCCTCAAAGTTAGTCTCAAAACAACCATAGTGTGGTAATTTTAATCATTTTGCACTGGTTTGGTCAATCATGTGGCATGGAAACGAATTTTCAATTAAGACTCAATCACAACACTGGGGATAAATTTTGTACAAGAAAAATGCTAAGGCTCAAAGAAATTCGAAGATGGCCTAAGATCATCTCTAGATAAGCATGAGAAAACATATTGACATTTCAAGACAAATCAATCAACTATCCATATGCACTCTTACCAAATCAAGCATAATGAGATTATTGAACATATTTTGAATTTGAAAAATTGTTTCTTTGAATAATTTTAAGTCCCCTCCAACAAGGATTGACACTAAAGCTCAAATAGGTACTTATTTCATCTCCACTATGCATGTGAAACTCTAAAATATGAATTCAATATGTAAATTATAAAAATTAAACATTAAAGGTGCACTTATGGTTGAGTTCGAAAGAAAATATATATGTAATACTCAGTCATAGGATAAATCTCTATGATGTACTCATGTGTTCAAAGTTTAAAATTAAGATAAATATTTTTAAAAATTTTCACAAATTTTATTTTTCACATATTTTTCAGCTATTCTATACAAAAATTGTAAAGCCCCAAAATTCACCTTGGAAATATTACTAGCTAATCACCATTCACATAATGAGAGCACTAAATAAACCCATCAAAAAATAAATTCTACAAAATCGGGGGTCTTTAATTTAACAAAATTCGGGCAGAGTCTCCTTTGTACGGGGAGCTCTACCCAAAAACACAACCTGTGCAATTATACTCCATTGACAACACCGGGTCCATTTACACATCACAAAATAAAATTTCATTCACCATAAGTAATACCAAAATATCATCCCAAAAGAATAGGCCAAGCTATGACAATTACATTCCAAAAGAATTACACTCAAACTTAGCAACGGAATAAACAAAATACTAGACTATACCTGATCTCAAAATAAATTCTCTAGTCTAGTGCAAAAGAAGCTATATCTCAATATGTCCACCTCGGGATCTAGATTTTCCTCGGATGGGGCCTCCCCACACTCGTGCTCGTCAACTCCGAGGTTCTCCTCTAGCACGGTATCTGAAAAATGTAATTTGTAGGGGGTGAGCACTAAGCTCCGTAGCAATATTCCTCCCAAACTCGAACAAGGTTTAAAAAAAAACATATTAAATGGCTGGTCTCATTTCACAAATAGCATATATAATCTTTGAAGTAAACATAGGTATTTTACCACGGATCTCAAGTTTAAATAGCAATAGTAATAGAAATGAACAATGACAACTAAGTTCTAATAAACATCCATTTCCAAAATATAAACCATTTTTCACACATGATATAATATTGTCCTCCCTGGCATGAGCATTCTTACAAGGAACCCCTCATCCTCAAAGTTTTGTTTCTCAAGCATCCTTACAAGGAACCTCTTGAGAAAATCACATATTGTCCTCTTTTTGCAAGAGCATCCTTATAAGGAACCTCTCACCCTCAAGACTAGTTTTCTCAAGCATCCTTACAAGGAACCTCTTGAGAAAATTACATACTGTCCTTTTTTGGCATGAGCATCCTTACAAGGAACCTCTCACCCTCAAGGCTTGGTTTCTCAAGCATCCTTACAAGGAACCTCTTGAGAAGAAATGAGCCTCCTTACAAGGAACCTCTCACTCATGTTTGTCCAAACAACCATACAAGAATACAATACCAACTATTCTCTCAAATACCTAACAATTCCACAAGTCTCCTATTTATATGCAATTTCCAAGAAAAATCCCCAATTTACTAGCAAATTCCAACAATCCACAATTCTCACAAGTGATATTCTCAATAGAACAAATTTAATAATAAAAAAAAATACATGAGATCATCAACAATTTCATTTTAATACTCAACACAAAGCACTAGAATTTTCAAAACCAAGATTAAGTGAATATATAGAGAGAAATTTCCATTCCTCAAAAACTAGGATTTTTATGGTTCTCCCACCATAACTTTACTCCAAACATGATAAATGTTGCAAGAATTTTAAGAAACAAGGAACCCATAGCAAATACATGTCATTAAGAGTCAAAACATACATATAAATTAACCCTAACATCAATGAACAAGAATGGAAGAAAAATCCCTACCTTAAATCAAAGTCTCAAACCAAAATCCAAGCTCTAGAGACCTCCTTCCTCCCTTTTCTCCTTTCCTCTATCTTCTCCAAGGGTGATAAGAGCTTTGGGGTGAGAGATGTGAAGAAAAAGTGGAAGCAAAGGGGCTGAAATCTGGGTTTAAACCCAGCAGTCCCGTTTTTTTTTACTATTCATGGGCAGATTTGGGTACCTATACATTTTGGCACTACCCGGATGTATGGAGAATTTGGAACGATGGCACTCGCCCAACACTTCTTCCCTTACTTGGTCATCATCGGGTACACATAGCCTTCTCCGAAACTGTAACTCATCACCATTTATCGCACAATTCTCAACAATTTCATTCCTCCCCAACTTACCCCGGATAGCTTCCAACTCGGTGTCTAACCGTTGCAACTCTACGATCCTTTGTCGAAGCATTGGTTGGGCAATAAGATTAAATAGGCATGGTCGATCCTCCTGTCTATCCACCCATAGGTTGAATTCCTCCAAGGCATTCATCATCTTCCACCTATTTACTGCAAAGAAATTGATTTCACCCCGAGACTTCCTACTCAGTGCATCTGCTACTACGTTTGCCTTCCCCAGATGATAGTTGAGTGTGAAATCATAGTTTTCTAGATACTCGATCCACCTTCTTTGCCGCAGATTTAAGTCTTTCTGGGTGAATATGTACTTGAGGCTCTTATGGTCAGAGAACACTTAGAACTTCTCTCCATACAAGTAGCACCTCCACAACTTAAGGGCAAAAACTACCGCGGCAAGCTCCAAGTCGTGAGTGGAATAATTATGCTCATGAGTCTTGAGTTGCATCGAGCCATAAGCCACCACCTTTCCTCCTTGAATTAGCACACATCCCAAGCCCCGTAGCGAAGCATCGGTGTAAACATCGTATCCTTCCCCACTGCTCGGAATGATGAGGACAAGAGCCGTCATCAACTTCTCCTTCAAGGTGCGAAAGGCTAGTTCACACGCTTGAGTCCACATGAATTTCTCCTCCTTTTTTGTAAGGCGAGTCATCGGCATCGCTAGCTTGGAGAACCCTTCCGCAAACCTCCGATAATAACTTGCTAAACCCAAGAAGCTACGTATTTCGGTTACATTCTTCGGTGGTTCCCATTTCATCACGACCTCAATCTTTGCGGGATCAACAGCTACCCCTTGTTCGGACACAACATGACCAAGGAATTTTACTTCCTTCATCCAAAACTCGCATTTACTCATCTTTGCATATAACTTATGTTCTCTCAATATCTGTAGCACAATAGAGAGATGACGTGCATGTTCCTCTTGAGACTGTGAATAAATTAATATGTCATCAATAAACACAATGAAAAATTGATCAAGGTACGGCTGGAATACCCTGTGCATCAAATCTATGAAGGCTGCTGGAGCATTAGTCAATCCAAACGGCATCACCGTATACTCGAAATGACCATACTGGGGATGAAAAGCAGTCTTAGGAATATCTTCCTCCTTTATCCGCAATTGATGATACCCTGTGCGAAGATCAATCTTGGAGTAATACTTCGAACCCCTCAACTGATCAAATAAGTCATCGATTCGTGGCAAAGGATATTTATTCTTCACTGTAACCCGATTCAACCTCCGGTAATCCGTATACAATGTCAGTGTTTCATCCATTTTCTTCACAAAGAGGACCGGGGCTCCCCAAGGTGAGTACTCAAACGGATAAACCCAATGGCCAACAGATGGTCTAACTGCTTCCTTAGCTTCTTCAACTCCAAAGGTGCCATTCTATAGGGAGCAATGAATATGGGTTCGATTCCAAGATAGAGATCAATCTTGAACTCAATCTCTCTTTGTGGGGGTAACCTGGGTAGTTCATGTGAAAATACATCTGAAAAATTCGATACTACCAATACTACGTTCGCATGGGATTTATCCCGATCATCTCTCATTAAGCTAGCCAAGAAACTCAAAGTGCTCCCTGCCTTAGCTTTCAAAAATTTGTTTTTCGTAGTGGGAAATGGATGGAAAGAATTGCGATCATTCATGAAAGTAAAAACTACTCCTCCCGGTAAATGAAATGAAATCCGTTTGCGGAAACAATCCATTACCGCCCGGAAAGCGGACAATAAGTTCATCCCAAAGATAACGTCATACCCCTTTATATCTAAAGCAACCAAATCCACAATCAATTCGTGCTCCCCAATATGAAGCACACAACCCTTGCAAACCCGGCTAGTACCCAACCGTTCTCCCGTAGGCAAGTCAATATTCAATGCATATTCTAGCTTCTCGAAACCCAATCCCAAACTACTAGCATATGTAGTGCATATGAATGAATGTGTAGCACCAGGGTCAAATAAAATTCGGGCCCAAGAATTATAAAGGAGCACGATACCTTCCACTACTGCATTGGAAGCATCTTCCTCCGGTTGAGTCAAAGCATAAACCCTTTCCTGATTGGCGCTGCCAAGGGCTTGAGCTTGTAAAGGTCTCTGCTGTGCTGGTCTTTGTATAGGTAGCTTGTTTGCTGGTACTTGCCCTGATGTCTGGATAATCCTCTGAGGTGAAAAAATTGGACAATGCACCCGAATATGTCGCACACCTCCACATGCAAAGCAGGATCATGGGGTAGCGTCTGCTCCCTCTGGTACACCTCCGGCCTCTCGAGCTATCTGCGGTCTAGTCCCCACTGCCTGGTCTGGGCGACGATAAGGTGCCACTCTCTGAACTCCACTACTTCTAGCCCCAGTCCGGATCGGACCACCCCTCATGTAGTTTTGTCGCTGCTGAGAGTCGTCGATGTCCCTCTCCACTAAGGCAGCTCTGTCAACAATGTCCCCATAATCTCGTATCTTTAGTGCCACCAACTTATCTCGGATGACTGGCCTCAAGCCCTGCTCAATGCGCTTGGCCCTGTTGGCCTCAGTAGAAATAAACTCCGTAGCATAACGAGATAGCTCTTCAAACCTCCTCTCGTACTCAGCCACAGTCAGGCTGCCCTGTCGTAAAGCAAGAAAATCGGTCTTCATTCGGTCTCAGACGGATTCTGGAAAGTACTTGTCTTGGAAGATTTGGTCGAACTCCTCCCAAGTAAGCACATTAGTGTTCCTCTTTTTTTTCACCGATTCCCACCAATGATCGGCCTCTCCATCAAATAGGTATATCGCCAAGCCAACCCTAAGGTCCTCGCCAACTCCCATACCGTCAAAGACTTTCTTCACCCGGCGGATCCACCTATCCGCATCCAAGAGATTAGATCTTCCTTGGAAAGTAGGCGGGTGCTGCCTCAGAAATTTCCGAAGAACTATCATCCTTCGGTTGCCGTCCTCGTTGCCCGGCACTTGAGCTAAAGGATGAGCTTCTCCATTGTGATGATTGTTTCCATTTTGGTGTTGTACTAGAGTGGTGAGCTCCCTCAAACATTGATAGATACCATTCATGGCATCGGGAGGTGGTAGTGGTGGTGGATTTTCTTGACTTCCACGACCACGCCCACGTCCACGTCCTCGTCTGCCGTCCATCCTGCACATCAATTCACAATTTAGTTCCTTGATACACAAGACATCCTAATGGTCAATTTAATCCAAAGTATAAGACTCGTGTAAAATTTTAGGTCAACAATCTTAATAAACCTAATCCTCTCTCTCTCTACTGGTAATCCATAGCCTACAGCTCCCATATAAGACCTAAAGCCTAAGCTTTGATAACAAATTTGTAAAGCCCCAAAATACACCTTGGAAACATTACTAGCTAATCACCATTCACATCATGAGAGCACTAAAAAAACCCATCAATAAATAAATTCTCCAAAATCGGGGGTCCTTAATTTAACAAAATTCGGGCAGAGTCTCTTTTGTACGGGGAGCTCTACCCAAAAACACAACATGTGCAACTATACTCTATTAACCACACCGGGTCCATTTACACATCACAAAATAAAATTTCATTCACCATAAGTAATACCACAATATCATCCCAAAAGAATAGGCCAAGCTATGACAATTACATTCCAAAAGAATTACACTCAAACTTAGAAACGGAATAAACAAAATACTAGACTATACCTGATCTCAAAATAAATT
>CM042188.1:8484359-8500303 GCA_023539305.1 Ilex asprella | reverse complement strand
AATTTATCTATCCAAACCCAATAATAAGTTAATGTCTATCGAAAATTTCCACCAATCTTGGGATTACCACGTTTACCAGCAACCATCTAAATACATTTAATCGAATTTGTGGTATTATGAGCTTGGATGGATAATCCTCAGATGTCGCTTTAATCGTACTAGTTCAGACATTGATTTCAATGGCTTTGAATGGACTTTATGATTCAATTTTATTATGTTTGATTAGAAGAATATGATCAAAGCAACATAATGAAAAAAAGGGAAAATGTCATTTTGCTCCCTTTCGGCTTACCCAATAGGACTTTGCTCCCTTTTGGCTCATAAATAAGCACATAACCGGTATATAGTGTTGGACCAAGTTACTTATTTTTCGGTAAGTAAGGTAATATCATAAACAATGGAAACATGTACAAATGTGAAATTCAACGGGATGGTTGATCTTCTTAAAGCTAGAATAAGAAGATACCCCATCCCCAAGCAAAATCAAAGAACAAGAAGCAGTGCATATGCCACAAAGGAAACCAGAAAAACACAAGGCCAGCATGACTGGACATCAAAAACAGAAACCAACAAAGAAAGGAGCCAGCAGCACCAACAAAAAATCAGCCAGGCACAATTCCAGCTAAAAATATAGCAAGAGAACAGAAGAAAAACCCAGTAGGAGACCACACAGAATCAGCAGAGCAGCTTCAGACAAGCCTCATTCAAGTCACAACACAACAAGCAGCAAAACAGAGCAGTCCATAACAGACAAGCAGCACAAAGAACAGTCCAGAGACAGTCCAACAGCACAACAAATCAGTTCAAAGTCTACATCCAGCCCCAGCAACACACCAAAGACCCCAAGACAGGAGCCAACACAGCCAAAGAAATGAAAAACAGAGCAAACCAAAAAACATGCAGTCGTCCAGGAGCATACCAGCAGCAGCGTACTCCAGCAGAACAACAGTCACCTAAGCAAGAAACAGAACAGGACCAAAAGAAAAAACCCTCAAGGAGGGTAAAAAATATCCACAGGCAAGACCCATTGTTTTTTCAAACAAAGATTGGGGACAGTTTTTTTGTAACCTCTGCTCAGGTGAAGTTTGAATCTAATGCAATCCACCACATCTTTAAAGTCATTCCTAAAAATCCTAGCATTACTTTCCCTCCAAATCACATAGATCACAGTTGCAAGGATAAGTCTGCTAATCAGTTTCCCAAGTCCCTTCCCCTTGACATTAATCGCAAACCAACAAACCAAAGACCTCCACTCCAAGCTAGGCCATTGGACATTATGTTTGTTCTGCAAGAATAGCCAGATTGTCTTGGTAAAGGAGCAATCAAAGAAAAGGTGGGCATGAGTTTCAGTCACCTCTCTACAAAATACACATTGAGCTCTTTGAATAATACCATAAGAAATTAGTTTATCTTGGGTAGTAAGCTTCTCTTGAACTGCCAGCCAAAGAATAAAGCTATATCTGGGCACAACTCCAGAGAACCAAACAATGTTGTGCCAGTTTTGAATTTGCCCTTTATTTCTGAGTTGTTCCCAAGCAGAGTTGGTGCTGAAATCAAGGGAGGAGGAAGGTAACCATGTAAGGAGTCCTCACTTTCAGGATTTGGTTTCATATCAGCAGGGATCCCACCTTTTAACTCTAGAAGGTCTACATGATCAGCCAAAGGCCAAGCCCACGATCTCCCATTAATAATGCTGCATACCTTTGCCACCGTCCCCAGACTAGAGGCTTTCACAACAACATCCCCCTATTTTCATAAATTGGCCCTTCAGGATGCCAAGGGTCCAACCAAAGAAAGGTAGTGTTCCCATTACCAATTTTATAATTAACAAGGGGCTTAAAAATATCCCTCAGGCTCAGAATCTTCCTCCAAGCCCATGAGGAATTAGAAGGAATTTTAACGGACCAAAAACATCTCCTCTTCAGCAAATAGGTCTCAACCCAGTCCTTCTATATTGAACTACCTGATCTACAAATAACATTCCATACATGCTTAAGAATAGCAGCTCTATTCCAATCCTCAATCCCTTTAATCCCCAGGCCCCCTTCTTGCTTAGGTAAAGACACAGTATCCCATGCCATTTTTGCACCTCCAGGCTTTAAGTCAGCTCCAGACCACAGAAACCTCCTCAAGACCTGTTCAATAAGAATAATGGCTTTCTTTGGGATGATAAACATTGAGGACCAGTAAGATTGAATGCCAAAAAGAATAGAATTAATCAGTTGGACCCTCCCTGCATAAGATAAGAACTTGCTACTCCATGAGCTAACCCTCTCAGTAATTCTGCCAACAAGAGAGTGGCAGTCAACAGCCTTAAGTCTAGTGGTAATAAGAGGAACCCCAAGGTACTTGACAGGCAGTTCCCCAATTTCAAATCCCAACTCTTGCACGATCGCTGTTCTTATATCATGATGCACACTAGATAGGAAGACATGACTCTTGGAAATATTAGGTTTGAGTCCTGAAAAAACCTCAAACACTTGAAGAACCTCTTTAATTGCTTTAACAGAATCAAGAGTGCCCTTGCAAAAGACCATAAGATCATCCGCAAAGCAAAGATGGGAAATGAACTCTTTTGCACACCTCCAGTGAAATTTAAACCTTCCTTGTTGGGTGATAGACTTCATCATCCCATTAAAAACTTCCATAACAGCTACGAAAAGATAGGGGGAAATTGGGTCACCCTGCCTAAGGCCCTTATTTCCTGCAAAGTATCCATTTAATTCACCATTAATACAAATGAAATACTTAGGGGCAGTAACACAAGTCTCAATCCAGTGTAATATCCTTTGAGGAAATCCCATTTGACTAAGTGTTTCTATTACAAACTCCCACCTCACATTATCATATGCTTTCATGAGATCAATCTTGAGAGTGCATCTTGGAACCCCAATATCCAGGTGATAATTTCTAAGCAATTCTTGTGAGAGCAAGATATTTTCAGAGATTCTCCTGCCTCTAACAAAGGCTGCTTGTGATTTGTCCACCAAATCTGGGAGAACATCCTTAATTCTATTAGCAATAATCTTGGAGATACACTTATAAATAACATTACATCCAGAAATAGGTCTGTAATCAAAAAGCTTTGAGGGATTGGGAACCTTGGGAATAAGGGCAATGATTGTGGAATTAACCTCTTGGAGCAGCCTTCCGCTCTCGAAGAATGAAAGAATAACATCAGTGACATCACAACCAATAATATGCCAAGATTTCTTGAAAAGCCCAACAAAGAAACCATCAGGCCCTGGGGTTTTGCCCTCCTTCATGGAGAACATGACCTTTTTAATTTCCTCCCTAGTAACCATTTGTTCCATATCACAAGCCTGCTGCCCAGAGATTCTTCGAGTAATGAATTGTCTTACCCAATGCATGGGGATCAAAGGCCTAGGGTGCGGAGAGCCCAACAAATTTTCATAGTAGCGTAACACCTCCTCTTTAACTTCTCTCATATCAGAAACTCTGGAGTCGTCCTCCTTCTCAACTGTAGTTAATCTCCTCTGGATTCTTTGCTTGCTAATGGTATTAAAGAAATACCTTGTATTTTGGTCCCCCATGTTCAGCCATTGGACCCTAGATTTTTGTCTACAAAAACTCTCTTCAGCCTCTCTTAAATGGACATAATCTTGAAGCTTCCTCTTTTCCTCCTCCCATATTTCTTTATTATGAGGATTCCTATCAAATCTCCTTTGTACATCATCCAAAGCTTGCTTTGCCCTCATAGCTCTTGTGGAAATGTCACTATATGAGTTATTGTTGAGCTCTTTTAGCTCCTTCTTTAGCACCTTCAATTTTTGGTAGAACCGAAACATAGGAGTGCCCCTGATTTGTGTATTACAGGTGTTGCTCACTGTTGGAAAGAAATTCTGATGTTTGACCAAGTTACTACTATAATGATTTCAACCAACTTGACTGAAATTGTGGTACTTGCACCCAATTTAAGAGTGGTTGTGCCAAAAATTTTGATCAAAGTTAACGCATAAGGTAAAAAGACAAAAAAATCCCTCCATCTTCTTCAACCTTTTGTCGATCGACCCATGCCTCCTTTATCACGATCTTCATTTCTTTGGGCCAAACCCACCACCACCACTTGTTGTCTTTTACTCTTCTAACCTAACCCAAACCACTAGCAACGTTTTTCTTTGTTTCAGTAGAATCACCAACACTAATAACAAATTTCACCAACTTAAAAAGTAGTTCAAGAATTAATAAAGAGACGAGCCATAAAATTTAGATGTTTTGAGTTTTAATTTTAACAATTTCTTGGGGTCAGGTCATGAGATATTTATCCTCGTCAAATCCTTGACCGTTGAACAAAAAAAAAAGAAAAATCAATTCCACCCATAAACCCAATTTCAACCTCAAAGCCTACTTCAATTAGCCACTGCCACCATCAGCAACCTCCACCCACAATGTGAAAACCAATTTCAGCCAATAGCTACCTCAAGATCCTCAACCCACCATGTCAAATTTATTACTTTCAATTCCATGTTGAAATCAAAATCGAAATCACTTTTGATTATGAATTGAACTTAAATCAAAAAATAAAATTGAAATAGAGATCACATCCAAAAATGAAAAACCAAAATTAAATTTCGGTTCTGATTTTGTTTAGATTTTACAACAAATTAAAGAGATGTTGCATACAATACAACAATAAAGAGACTTTGTTTTTGCTACGATTTATTAGGTGGTTCTTTGAGGAGGTGACAGTGGTGTCTCTTGCGTTGGTTGTTCGTTGTGGTGTCGTTTGTGGTTTTTTTAACTTGGGAACCAATTGATACAAAAGGGCTTTTATTTTAATAGTAATATTGGTGGGCTTTGATTTTAACAAAGCCATTTGATGGAGAGAAGAAGACAGTGAGGGTATAAATGTAATTTAACCTTTTTAGTTTACAGTGCTAGCTGTGCTAATTGGTCAAAAATTATAAGGAGGTTATGTGCTTATCTTTGAATCACCAAAAGGCAAAGTGCTAGGAAGACAAACCACAAAGGATAAAATAGAAATTACCAAAAAAAACCTAGAAAAACTAAGTGATGAAGCGACAACATATAAATCACTTGCACGAAAACTAGGAGTGAGTGTACAACATTAATTCCTCATCAAAGTTACCCTACTACAATCGTGTCGTGCTAAATGAATTCTTCTCTTGCATGTCCAATTATTATTGTGCCAATACAAATGGTCAAATTCAATACGACATCATTCATTATATCTGTTAGTTTTTATAAACTCAATTCTTAAAGGGTAGTTTTTGTATTTTTGGGTATTGAGAAGTCATGGTATTTGAAGAATATTTGAAGAGTTAGTCACTAGAAAAGTCTAGATTTTTTGAGAGGTTTGTGCAAGTCTTTGGGAGGAGTGTTCATGTACTGCTTCATGGGAAAATGAAGAGACAAAATCTGGTTTAATGCTTGGAGGTTGTTGGACATTGAATGGGCTGATTCAAGGACTTTTTGGCTGGAACATAGGATATAAAAGGGGCTAAACTGCTGCAGCCAAAACAGAGAGTTATTCTTGACCAAAAAAAAAGAGTTATTTGCAAAAAAAAAAGAGGAAAAATAGAGAGAAAACAGTGTGTTGCTGCCATAAAAATAACAGTCTGTTTAAGTGTAGAAGCTCTAGTTGATGGTTTTTTTGTGAATTGTTCTTGCTGGAAAAATTCAGTTAAGCTTTCCCCTTGTATTCCTTGATATTGTGATATTTTTTTATGAAATATAGAGGTGTTTCTTAAGTGAAATTGGTGAAGATGTATAGTAGAATTTTTGTCTTTATCTATTTTGCTTTCAATTTCCAACAAAAGTGGTATCAGAGCTGGTTGTTATGGCTACTATGGGTAATGTGCTTCAACCCCAAATTTTCAAATTGGAAAAAGATAATTATGAGAATTGGAGTATTCAAATCAAGGTGTTGTTACAATCACAAGATCTTTGAAAAATTATTGAAAAGGTTACATCAAGCCGACTACGGCGGAGGAGCAAGCTCTTAATGATGCTCAAAAGATGGTGCTTAAACAATCAAGGACGACGAATAAGAAGAATTTATTCCTACTTTACCAATGTATTGACGATAATACTTTAGAGAAGATTTCTTCAGTCACCACCTCAAAGCAAGCTTGAGAATTTTTGAAGAGTATGCATAGAGGCATTGATAAAACAATTTGGGTTTGTATTCAAATATTGCGTAGTGAATTTGAAGGATTGAATATGAATGGAGCCGAGTCAATTTCGGAGTATTTTTCAAGAACTTTGGTGATTGTGAATCAAATGCGAAGTATGGAGAAGATATTGATGATGCTCATGTTATAGAAAAAAATACTACGAACCTTAACCCAAAATTTGAGCATGTTGTTGTAGCCGTTGAGCAATCCATGGATTTCAAGACTACAAGCGTTGATGAATTGATGGCGACATTGAAAATACATGAACAATGTATTGATAAAAAGACTTCAAATTCTCTTGAACAAGCTCTCCAATCCAAACTTTCTTTGCAAGATAAAAAAAGAGATTTTCAAGATAGTACATCTCAAAGAGGAAGAGGTAATGGAACACGAGGTAGAGGTTATGATAATCGAGGAAGAGGTTACGAAAGTCGTGGAAGAGGTTATGCTAATAGAGGTAGAGGAGGAAGAGGCCAATTCACTATTGATGCAAGAAATCCAAATTCTTATGGTTCAAGAGGAAGAGGATGAGGAAGAACAAAAGGTAATTACAACAATCAAGGTTTTGACAAATGAATGTTGAATGCTTCAATTGTCATAAATTTGGGCATTATAGCAATGAGTGTTGGGCAAGTGTAAATAAATGCGTTGAAGAATATGTGAATTATGCCGAGAAAGAAAGTAATGAAGCGGCATCTACTTTGTTATTGGCCGACGATGGATCCGAGAAAGATAATGGCAATGTGTGGTTTCTTGATTCTGGAGCGAGCAACCATATGTGTGGCAAGAAGCATATGTTTGTAGAACTTGATGGAGTGGCTCAAGGCAAAGTTACTTTTGGTGACTCCTCCAACATTCCGGTAAAAGATACAGGTAAAATTCTTTTTAAGCTCAAGAATGGCAAACATGATTTTATTTCCAATGTCTATTATGTGTTGGATATGAAGAATAGTATTTTGAGTTTGGGGCAACTTTTGAAAACGGGTTATGATATTAGCATGAAGAATCTTCACCTTACAATTAAAGATGCTCGTGGTAATTTGATTGCTAATGTGAAAATATCCAAGAATAGAATGTTTCCCTTGAATATTCAACATGATGCTATGAGATGTTTGAATGCTATTATTAAAGATGATTCTTGATTGTGGCACTTGAGACTTGGACATCTTAATTTTGGTGGCTTGAGACTTTTGTCTAGCAAGAAAATGGTGAAGGGCCTACCCTACATAGATCATCCGGATGAGTTATGTGAAGGGTGTATTCTTGGAAAACATCACAGATTAAGCTTCTCAAGAGAAGCTTAATGGAGAGCCTCACAACCCTTGGAGCTTGTGCACACTGATGTTTATGGTCCTTTGAAGCCAATGTCAAATGGTAAAAATCGCTACTTTCTTACTTTTATTGATTACTATAGCCGAAAGACTTGGGTGTATTTTTTAAGAAGGAAATCCGAAGTGTTTGAAGTTTTTAAAGAGTTCAGGAATCTTATTGGGAAGCAAAGTGGCTATTTTATCAAGAGGTTGAGATCCGATCAAGGTGGTGAGTATAGTTCTGATTTATTTGAAGATTATTGCAAGGAGCATGGAATAGTGCATCAATTCACGCCAAGCTACACACCTCAATTGAATGGAGTTGCGGAAAGAAAAAATAGGACTATTTTTGATATGGCTAGAAGCATGTTGAAAGGAAAGAGATTGGCTAGAGAATTTTGGGCCGAAGCTGTAGCATGTGCAATGTACTTGTTGAATCGATGTCCAACCAAAAGTGTTCGTTTCAAGACCCCGGAGGAAGCTTGGTGTTCATTCAAGCCAAGTGTAGCACATCTTAAAGTTTTTGGATGTATTGCTTATGCGAAGATTCCCGAAGCAAGGAGGACGAAATTTGATAATAAAGGTAAAAAGCGTATTTTTCTCGGGTATGGTGATAGAATAAGGGGGTACAAATTATACAACCCCATTACCAAGAAAGTGATCATGACTAGAGATGTTATCTTTGAAGAGAAAGACATGTGAGATTGGAAAGAAAAAATTTCAGCCACCGAAGTGGAACTTATGCTTGAAGAAGAAGAGTCCGAAGAACCAAGTGAAGTCTAAAGAGAGCCACAAACACCTCCAAATGGATCTCCCTCATCTTATATAGGTGAATCATCATCATCACCATCACCATCATCATTTGCATCATCGGATTCAAGCTCAAGTGAAAGACCAAGAAAAATGAGAAGTTTGCAAGAGATTTATGAATCTACAAAAATTTTTAAAGGCAACTTGAATTTGTTTTGTTTGTTTATGGATTGTGATGCTTTATCTTTTGAAGAATTGGTTCAAGAAGAGAAATGGAGAATAGCAATGGATGAAGTAATGAAGGCAATTGAAAATAATGATACATGGGCACTAGTTAGTCTTCCCCAAGGTCACAAAGCAATTGGTGTGAAATGTGTATTTAAAACCAAAAAGGATGCAAATGTTGAAGTCCAAATATAAAAGGCAAGGTTGGTTGCAAAAGTCTACAAGAAAAGGGCCGAAATTGATTATGATGAGGTATTTGCTCCCGTTGCTCGTTTGGAGACAATTAGGTTGCTGATTTGTTTGGCGGCACAA
The DNA here is from genome assembly GCA_023539305.1 of Ilex asprella. Taxonomy (NCBI): domain Eukaryota; kingdom Viridiplantae; phylum Streptophyta; class Magnoliopsida; order Aquifoliales; family Aquifoliaceae; genus Ilex; species Ilex asprella. The sequence continues at coordinate 8,491,548 of CM042188.1, read as the reverse complement.
AACAAGTGGAAGATTTATTAACTTGATGTGAAATCGGCATTTTTGAATGGATTTCTTGAGGAGGAGATTTATATTGAATACCTTTGGGGTATGTGAAAAAGTGACATGAAGATAAAGTGTACAATTTGAGAAAAGCTCTCTATGGATTAAAGAAAGCACCGCGTGCATGGAATGCTAGAATTGACAAATACTTTCGTGAGAATGGTTTTCAAAGTGTCCTTATGAGCATGCATTATATATGAAGATGGATGGCAATGGAAGTGTGCTACTTGTTTGCCTTTACGTTGATGACTTGAGCTTCACCGGCAATGATCCAATGATGTTTGATGAAATCAAGAGAAGTATGATTAAGGAGTTTGAGATGACTGATATTGGTTTAATGTCTCTTTTCCTTGGCATTGAAGTTAATCAAAGTGAAGATGGAATTTTTATTTCTCAACTCAGTTATGCAAAAGAAATACTCAAGAAGTTCATGATGGATTCTTGCAACTCAGTGAACTCAGTGAAATTTGATTGGAATTGAGGAAGACCATTAGTGGTGGAAAATGGTGATCCAACTTACTTTAAAAGTTTAGTTGGAAGTCTTCGGTACCTTACTTGCACAAGGCCGGACATTCTTTACGGAGTTGGTTTGGTTAGTAGATACATGGAAATACCGGATCAAACTCATCATAATGCGGCAAAGAGGATTTTACGTTACATCAAATGTACACTCAATGATGACTTATTTTATTCTTGCACTAATGATTTTAGACTTGTTGGATATTCGGATAGTGATTGGGGACGAGACTTGGATGAAAGAAAAAGTATCTCGGGTTATTGTTTTTTCATGGGAGATACATGTTTTACTTGGTCATCCAAGAAGCAAGCAATTGTTACTTTGTCTACGTGTGAAGCGGAGTATGTGGCTACAAATTCAATGGTATGTCATGCTATTTGGTTGAGGAACTTATTGAATTATTTGGGATTTTCTCAAGAAATTCACGGATATTCTTGTTGATAATAGATCGACAATGACGTTGGCAAAGAACCCGGTATTCCATGAGAGGAGTAAACACATTAATACGCGCTACCGTTTTATTAGAGAGCATGTGAAGAATGGAGAAGTGAAGTTTGTGCATTACAAGACTCAAAATCAAGTTGCCGACATTTTTACAAAGCCATTAAAGCATGATTTGTTTGGAAGTTTGAAAATGATGCTAGGCATGAGAAATCAAGGAATTGAGTTTAAGGGGGATGTTAGTTTTTATAAACTCAATTCTTAAATGGTAGTTTTTGTATTTTTGGGTATTGAGAAGTCATGGTATTTGAAGAATATTTGAAGAGTTAGTCACTAGAAAAGTCTAGATTTTTTGAGAGGTTTGTGCAAGTCTTTGGGAGGAGTGTTCATGTACTGCTACATGGGAAAATGAAGAGACAAAATCTGGTTTAATGCTTGGAGGTTGTTGGACATTGAATGGACATATTCAAGGACTTTTTGGCTGGAACATAGGCATATAAAATGGGCTGAACTGCTGCAGCCAAAACAGAGAGTTATTTGCAAAAAAAAACAGAGGAAAAGTAGAGAGAAAAATAGTGTGTTTTGTGAATTGTTCTTTCTGAAAAAATTCAGTTAAGTTTTCCCCTTGTATTCCTTGATATTTTGATCATTTTTTATGAAATATAGAGGTGTTTTTTTGAGTGAAATTAGTTTGGATGTATAGCAGAATTTTTGTTTTCTGTGTTTGTGTTCTTTGGTGATCTATTTTGCTTCCTATTTCCAACAATACCATTATAATTGGAAAATTATAATATTTCAATTCTTGACATAAGCATTTCCATTGGATTGTTGTTAAAAAGTTGAGCACCCTAGATCTAACAACAAATTTCAATTGTTTCAACCTGTTTAAAAAGCCAATTAAAAAATGAAGAACGACTATCATCAATATGAAAGCTTCTAGCCGGGTTCAAGTTGTGTGGAAAGTACATACCTGGCTAAAAGTCTAAATAGATGATAGAGAAATTGTCAAGATTTGAACTCAAACAAATCTAAACAAAACCATTTCTTTTTGACATTGATGAACTTTCAATATTATCAATTTCAAGGCTCAATGGTTCACCGTGGATTGGACCGCAGATAGAAACACTTTCAAATAATGATTAATTGAAAAATTATATATCAAAATCTAGGGAAAAAAAAAATTATGAGCAATATTGACTTAACGTATATATGAGTCTTACATTAATGGTTCCACTTGTAAAATGAGGAAGTTTGTATGAACCAAGGATTTTGTTGATAAATTCGGTACCCTTTGTTTACATTTTTTGCGTAGTTATTTGACTTTTCATGTACTTTTTAATATTTTGTTTTTGCAATTTTTATTTTCTATGTTTTCCTTGTTGAGGCTTATTACATTCTCTAACCTCAATCTTTGTATTAAAATCAATTTTGTATTATGATTGTGTCATTTTAGGTTGCACAAGTGCACTTTAACCTAACTCAATTACTTAATCTTTTTAGATTTCAAGATAACGAGTGATAGCACCAATATTTTACCATTATTCGTGTGACTTTTATTTTAACAGTAATATTGGTAGGCTTTGATTTTAACAAAGCCATTTGATAAGGAGAAGAAGAAAGTGAAGGTATTAATGTAATTTAACCTTTTTTTGTTAACAGTGCTAGTTGTGCTGATTGGTCCAAAATTATATGGAGGTTATGTGCTTATCTTTGAACCACAAAAGAGACAAAGTGCTACGAGGACAAACCACAAGGATAAAATAGAAATTACCCAAAAAACCAAACAAAACAAAGTGATGCGGTGGCAACATATAAATCACATGCACGACAACTACGAGTGAGTGTACAACATAAATTCTTCATCCAAGTTATCCTACTACAAGAACGCAGCGATACATTCGTGTCGTGCTAAATGACTTCTTTTCTTGCATGTCCAATTATTGTTGTGCCAACACAAATTGTCAAATTCAATAGGACGTCATTCATTATATCATTATAATTGAAAAATTATGTAATTCTAAAGTGGTCAACCTATTACATAGGTGAGATGATGTTATCTACTCATTTATGAATACGTTGTGCTAGGTTAGATGTATTTCACATCCTAAATTAAATATATTATGTGACCACATTCATAATGTTAAAACTGATAAAATTTTACGAGGGATTATAGCCAATGTTTATAATCATAGATAATAATTCAATTCATGACATAAGCATTTCCATTGGATTGCTGTTAAAAAGTCGAGCACCCGATCAAATAAAAAAGTTCAATTGTTTCAACTTGTTAAAAAAGCAAATTAAAAAATGAAGAACAACTAGCCTCAATATGAAAGTTTCCGGCCGGGTTCGAGTCGTGTGGAAAGATCATACCTGGCAAGAAGTCTAAACAGATGATAGAGAAGTTGTCAAGATTTGAATTCAAACTAGTCTAAACATAACTATTTTTTCTTTTGGCATTGATGAACTTTCAATATTAGCATTTTCAAGGCTCAGTGGCTCACCATTGATTGGATTGCAGATAAAAACGCTTTCAAATAATGATTGATTGGAAAATTATAAATTGAAACACTAAAAAAATTATGAGCAATAAATTTGGTACCCTTTGTTAACATTTTTTGTGTACTTATTTGCTTTTTCACGCACTTTTTAATATTTTGTTTTCGTAATTTTTATTTTATATGTTTTCTTTGTTGAGGCTTATTACATTCTCTAACCTCAATCTTTGCATTAAGATCAATTTTGCATTATGATGACTAAACACAATTTTAAATTTTTCGGAGATTTTTTTTTTTTTGGCTTAAAAAATCTTCGCGAAACACTTATCACACCAAACCGACCCCAGATGTCCTTACGAAATTTTCTCCCCACAATTTAGTCAGACAAAGATGAGAAAGAAAAGGTAAAAAGAAAGGAGATGCAAAAACAAATGAAGAAGAAAAACATATGGTACTGCAGATATAGTTTTGACTTGCAACAACTGGAAAACCTTGGCGAAATAAATTCAACCGGCCAATTTAGTCAGATAAAGACATGACACAATGTTCAAACCGTTATAGTCTTAGAAAAGTGCACAGAAAGTACTATAAATAGGAGCATATAGCAACACCAAATTTGCAACAAATTGAAAGATGCGAACCACAACAAGTTTATTGTTTTCACTTTTTTTTCTTTCCTCAACTTCATGGGCAGCTTCGGTTCCTTCTCATGAAGATTTTCTTCAATGTCTTTCCCTTCATTCTCAGAACTCCAACTCAATATCAAATGTCATTTACACTCCAAACAATGCCTCATATTTATCAATCTTATTATCAACCATACGAAATTCACGGTTTATACCACCAGCTAAGTTAGAATATCCGATAATCGTTACACTATTGCATGAATCTCAAATTCAGGCAGCCATATTTTGTTCAAGAAAGCTTGGCATGGAGGTTAGAGTTCGGAGTAGAGGACATGATTACGAAGACCTTTCTTTCCTTTCAGAAGTTCCTTTCGTCATAATTGATATGAGAAATCTTCAATCATTCTCCATTGACACTCAAAAGAATACTGCATGGGTCCAAGTTGGTGCCACAATAGGCCAACTTAGGATTGCCGAAAAGAGTCAAACTCTTGCCTTTCCTACTGGTGTTTGCCCTACAGTGGGTGTTGGTGGCCACTTTAGCGGGGGAGGGTATGGCATGATAACTCGTAAATATGACATTGTTGCAGATAATATAGCAGATGCACAAATCATTGACGTTAATGGAAGAATTCTTGACCGAAAATCTATGGGGGGAAGACCTCTTTTGGGCCATTAGAGGAGGTGGAGGTGCTAGCTTTGGAGTCGTTGTTGCATGGAAGATAAAATTACATGTTGTTCCACAACATGTGACAGTTTTCAATGTAAATAGGACTTTGGAGCAAAATGCGACCAAGCTTGTTCATCGGTGGCAATATGTTGCAGACAAGATTGATGAGAATCTACTCATCTGACTTTTCGTAAGAACTACCAATTCCACTTCAGATGGAAAGAAAATGATACAAGCTGCCTTCACTACTTTGTTTCTTGGTGGAGTTGATGAACTCATCCCATTGATGCAAGAAAGTTTTCCTAAGCTTGGTTTGGTGAAGGAAGATTGTACGGAAATGAGTTGGATCGAATCCATCCTCTACTTTGCTGGCTTTCCAAGTGGAGAAGCTCCAGATTTTTTGTGCAACGGGACTGTTGCTGATATATATGAGCTCACTTCTTTCAAAGAAAAATCAGACTACGTGAAAGAGCCTATTTCTGAAAACAGACTCGAAAGGATTTGGGAATGGTTATATGAGGAAGATGTCATGGCAGCCGAGTTGCAGTTTAGTCCTTATGGTGGAAGATTGAGTCAAATTTCGGAATCTGAGATGCCTTTCCCTCACAGATCGGGGAATATTTATTCGATATATTATGGGGTGGGCCGGTTGGAAGAAGGGACAGCGGCGGCCGAAAGGCATTTGAGTTGGATCCGAAGGCTTTATAGTTTTATGGCCTTTTATGTTTCCAAGTCTCCAAGAGCTGTTTATCTCAACTACAGGGATCTTGACTTGGGTGTGAACAATAAAAGCAACATAGGCTATAAGCAAGCAAGTGTTTGGGGACTTCGATATTTCAAGAACAACTTCAAGAGATTGGTACAAGTGAAGACAATGGTTGATCCCAGTAATTTCTTTAGAAATGAACAAAGTGTTCCTTCTATATCACCATGCTAGAAGAAGAAAGGTGATTAATTGGATCCTAGAGAAGATTAAAAAGTGTTGCCTAAGTGCTACATGTTTTATATTATATTCATAAATAAAGCTCATTGGATATAGAGCAGATGTTTATGTACTTTACATATGAAATGCATAATAAAAGTTTGATTGCTTAATTTCATATCTAGTTTCATAATTTTGAACTTATTTGCTTGATTAGAGTAAAATTGCATGTCAATAGAACAAGAAAGAAAAGGAGAAGAAAGAAAGAAAACTTAATTTGAACACTGTGTCAATCTGGACCAAGCATAAAAACACTCGCCCCTTGTTATAACCCCTATTATAGCCATTTTTTTTTCAGAATCCTCATTTCTATCGGTTGTGACCCTTATTAATCCTTCATTGGAGGGTTGTGAAATAGTGGGTTGTTCCTTTCGTTGAGTAAGCATGAGAAACCATTAAGGGATATACAAATTATCTGTATTCATCCTTAAATTATAATCTCAGTCTCACTTCATCATTTTGACCTTTGGGTTTCTCTCGTTGACTCCTCAACAACTTAATTTAGTTTTATATTATCTCAAACCTCATGTTTTCTAACTTTTTGATAGAAATATTTACGTCCAATTATGTTTTTGGACATAAAAGGAAGAAAATTGCATGGATTGGAGGAAAAAATGAATCAACTTTTTATTTGAGTTAGAACGAATGTACCTATAACTGGGCTAAGGCGAAACCAATAATCTTAATTAGTTGGTGGTACAATCTAAAAAATATAGTTGTTGAGCGAGAAATGTGAGATAAGAACAATTATGGGATTATAATGTAACATATCCATTGGTTTTATGTTGAATGGATTCGTCATAATTCTTCAAGTTCAATTTCAATGCTCGTACGTCAAAGTGGTGCTAGGCTAAATTTAAAATTGAAATGTAAAGTGGTCCACTGTCTTTTAGGCAGTTCAAGCATGTATTCTAAGCTGTGTAATCAGGCTATTACTATCAAACAAAAATTCCCTCCATTCTAAAGCACTGCAATGAATCACAATTACTTTAATATTCTGTGTGGTAGGAAGAATAGAAAGTAGAAGAGATGAAAAATAAGTGGAATATACTTTCTATTCTCTATGGGAGTAATATACTTTATATCCTCTATGGAAGGAAAATAGGAATTATACATTTTTCTTCCTTTGTATTTGGTAGGATGAATGAAAATAAAAATGATTATTTTTTTTGGTCCTTAGTAAGAAGGATTTTTTTTAATTTTTAATTTTTAATCTTTAAATTTTTTTATTTTTTTTAAAAGTATAAATACATATTTAATAATTGTATTTACATATCTATATAATAAATCAGCTAGCAAGTTGAATCTTTATCCGTTATATATTTTCCCTTCCAAAAAATAAATCACCAAATTCTAACACATGTTCAATTATTTAATATTTAGTTAATTTGTACTTTAACGCAACTTTTATTT
>CM042188.1:8443430-8484259 GCA_023539305.1 Ilex asprella | reverse complement strand
AGACTTGGGTGTGAACAATAAAGGCAATACAAGCTATATGCAAGCAAGCATTTGGGGTCTTCGATATTTTAAGAACAATTTCAAGAGATTGGTGCAAGTGAAGACAATTGTTGACCCAAGTAATTTCTTTAGAAATGAACAAAGCATTCCTTCTGCAACATTGTGGTAGAAATCCTGGAGCAGATGAAACACGTGTTTGCCTAAGTGTTACATGTTTTATATAAAATTTTTAAATAAGGCTCATGAGATATTGATCAGATACGTGTTTATGTTATTATTACATATGAAATGCATAATAAAAATTTGATTGCTTAATTTCACTATTGTTTACAGTTTGATAATTTTGATCTTATTTGGTGAATGAGAGTAAAAATTACATGTTAAAAGAAAAAGAAAAAGAAAGAAAAGAAGAAAAGAAAACTTAAATAACTTGTACACTGCGCCACTTTGGTGGAACAATAAAAACATTCAACCATTGTTATAACCCAAAGGAGAGAGACTTTTTATAATCATCATACCGTTCACTTGAAGCCCATATTGATCCTCCATAGGAGGATGTTGAATTAGTGATTATTTCAATTATTGTTGTGTAAGCATAAGCCCTCAATTTTACTAGAGCCGCCCTGCGCTCCATGTAGGTTGATCTAACCCCGGTTAAAAAGACAGCTTGTTACACCATCATCCCGGTACTGGCCCCTTACCCAAATAAGATCACCATCACGGACAATTTCTTTAACCCGATCTGGTCTTGGATTATTCTTGGTTACTTGTATATCAGTATGATGATTGGCCCAGTCATCCAAAGCCCAGTCAATTCCTCATAGGCTTACACCTAGCACAAAAAACCTCTCTCTATTTTTCTCTCTCTCTCTAATAAATATTTTAAATAATAACCAATGCTCCAATAATTTACATTCACTTGGGTACAAATTTGAGAAGCAAAGCATTTCCAAGTTTAAAAGTGCAGCAATGTTCACTTCTTCTTGAAACATATACACCCAGGGGTAGTGCCCGAAAATCTTTTTAGATTTGAAAATATAATGCTAAAACATACATGATTAATATAGTTGTCAAGTTAATCAAAAAATGATCAGACTAATCTAGTATGGTAGTGTTATCGTTGATTATCTGGACCTCAAATTAGGGCAATCTGCATCTCTCTAAAGGACAATATAATTGTTAAGAGAGTCGCACAATAATCGAAAGTCACACTCACTGGTTACTTTTTCTCTTTCTTTATTGGTTGCTTGTTTTGGTCTAATGAAAATAATCATGTCAACTAAACATATTTCATTTGATGTTTTTTTTAAATCTACATGATTTTGTAACTACAATTGGGACGCGTGATTATTTTATAGACTATAATATGACCCTATATTTTATTACATAAGAATTCTAATTTTATAAAATATCAAAATAACCTCATATTTTGGTTAAAAATTATAAAATAAGCTCAATATATGTCCAAAATTATTCAGATGTGTCCAAAATGTATTTGACACGTGTTCAAAAGCTCATAGTCATTTAGATATCGATACAAAATAATATGACAACCAAACAATATAGGGTGGGCAAATCAAAATATACAACAAAAAACTCTGAAAATATATATAGATAATTCTTGGACAAAAAAAAAAAATTCAGGGTAGGCACAAAGCCCAACCTAACTCCGCCCATGTTAATAGACCATTCGGTTGTAAAGAGTTAGATGAGAGAAGGTAATCTAAATCACCCCCCTCTAACAGAATGCTAGTATCCAGAACTTGAAAATGTCATACTGATATATACAAGTTAACCTCAGGGATGCCTAATATTGCACGAGGAGTGGTTTACAACCGCACAAGGTGATGGTTGTAAAATAGGGTAGACCAAGATCTGAACAAGACGTACGAAAGAGTCTTTTATTTAAGGTTCCGTTTACACTCCCTTACATGCTTACACATAAAACCTAACCTATCCTTTTTGGCACATGGAATTCACTTAAGCAGATGTGGATGAAAGCCTAACATTTTAATAAAAAACTATGGAGTAATGTGTGTGTATATCTATACGGTTAATTGCATTAGAGGTCCCTAAAATATGAGGTCTGTCTTATTTTGGTCCTCAATGTTTCAATTGCATCATTTTAGTCCATAAAGTATTGAATATGTTTCTATACAGTCCTTCAAGCAGACAACTTCCTGATTGCGAACAATTTTTTATCATAAACTTGTCACGTAATAACTAAATATGAACAAAAAATAATTTTGATAGCTTTTAAACAAAATTTGGATAGCTCTTGACAAAAAAATGTGTAATATGGGTTGATTTCGACCAAAATTTGAATAGCTCATGATCAAAACTGTAATTTATGCAGGCATTTAACCAAAATATGAGTATAAATTTGGTCAAGAGTTATCTAAATTATTATTTTTATCCATATTTAAGTATCCTGTGATAAGTTTATGATAAAAAATCGTTAGCAATCTGGACACTGTCTGCTTGGGATACCATATAGAAACATATATTCAATACTTCAGGGATGCAATTGAAACATTGGATATCAAAATGAGACAAATTTTATACTTTAAGGACTTTCAGTGCAATTAATCCATATATATGTGTATATATATATGGTTCAATGGTTAGAGGTGTCAGGGTTAACTTACACAAATTTCGATTAATTTTCTCTCCGGTCTAGTTAAAGGCAAGTTCATCTTTATTACTTAGATTCAAACTCAGGACGTTTGCGTTTACTGCTCATTCCTGTTATTACATGAGCTATCTTTAGAGTTAGTAATGTATATATTCTGATATGTTGTACTTACACACCATGGAGAAAATCTCTGATCTGTTCGAAGGCATATTTGGTGATCCTAGACTTCTGGGACACATTTTATGGTCAATCAGAAATTGGTTTCTAATATGCATAGAGGCAAATCGTTCAACATGGGTTTTGGTAACGATGGAGGTCAAGTCGTGTCTTGTGGTGCTTATGTCTTGATATTTTAAATTCGTATCACCATGGCATCATATTATTTTTTGTTTGAGCTCTCATCAATTTCCACTACATATAGGTCTCCATGAGATAAAAATCCAATTATTCTAGTATCTTATACGACGAACAAAAGCTCTTTATCTTTACAATAATTTATGCAATACTTTCTAATAAATAATAGTAACAAAAAAGAAGTGGTGTAGGTTGAACCATACTATGTCGCTCTTCAAGTTACTAGTAATACAAAATGGACTGATATGCTCGTTTTGGACTGTCATAGAGACAAAACAGTAACTACAATAGCAAAAAATTCCTCATCTTCACTCTTTGCTTCTTGGGTGAAATCGGCTACTGCTGAAAGTTTACTTTAATAATATTATGAAAGACTTCTTGATTCACTAGCACGATCTTTCTTCCACTAGGTACATCACTGTTGAAGTATGGATATTAAAGTTATACCATCTCTAATAGCTTAAGTTTTTAAAATAAATGGTTGTTTAACAAGAACGTGAGAAAGAACAGTTTATGTTTTTGGAGTAGATGGTTGTTTAAACATTACTACACATGCACCCAATGGACACCCTTATTTTTTCTTTAAAGTGTATTTTCTCTTCATCGAATTATTTGCACTTTCTAAAAGAGAAGCCACACAATGGAACAAGGCTCCGATTGCTGCGAGTTTCTACTGGGTTAAATGTATGCAGTTTTTCGTTTTTATGAAGAGGTGGTTTTTTTTTTTCCAATTCATACTCTTAATGCTTTAATAATAACCTTACAGCTGCATCAAACAACACCTCGTCATTTGACCTTGATGATTATCTAAATTCGTCTATGTCAAATTTTTCAATGAGTCTGGCCTTTATTATTTATAGTTGCCCTTTGGAAACTTCTCAAGGTCAAATTATATTGTGAAGTTGGTTCATGAATGTGGGTGAGGCTGTAGAAGTATTGTGAAGTGTGTCTTGCAAATAATCAAAGATAGATTAGTCACAATCAAATTCAAGAGTTCCTCCCAAAACTTGTCACTCCTTCAAGCTTGACAGCTTCTTACTGTGTCTTAGTTTCAAATGTTAATCTACTTGGGATGTCCTGTGAATGTGGGTGAGGCTGGCCTGACTTGGATGCTGGTTCATGTGCTAGGTGCTCTCTTGGAGATGTTTTTGTTGTCTGTCTTGACATGCCTGTGTTAGAAATATAAGTTAGACCTTTGTTAAATGAACTTGTCTTTGTTCAATGAAGATCTTTGTGGTTTTCTCAGAGTTTTGTGGTTACCTAACAGTTTTATAGAAATGTGTTAGGCATAAGATTAAATGTATTGTGGTTTCCAAAGGGTCCAACATTAAATCCTACTCTTGGAGGGATGTTCCAGAATGCCTATATGTATGTTGTCTTTTGCATGTTGCAGTATAGAAGAGTATACAAGAAAGAAAAGTGTTCTCATAAAATAATTTTGTGAGTATTTGGAACAAGTTTCTTCCTATACTCTTTCTAAGTGGTATCAAAGCCAGATGGCCAAAAGTGGCAACTCATTGCAACCTCAACTTCCTCGATTAACCGGAAAGAATCACAATCAATTGAGCATTCAAATGAAGGCATTACATGACTTCCAAGATCTTTAGAAGATTGTTGAGAGTGGTTATGAAGAACCAGCTGATCAAGCAACTTTGTCTACACAATAATTAACTATACTGAAGGAAAGTCGCAAGAAAGATGAGAAGGCACTTTACTTCATTTATCAATCAGTGGATGAAGTAATTTTTGAGAGGATTTTTTCTGCTGGTACATCAAAGGAAACATGGGATATTTTACACCAAGCCTACAAGGGTGAAGATAAAGTGAATATGATTAGGCTTCAAGCTCTTAGAAGAGAGTTTGATTTTCTTAAAATGAAGGAGACTAAAAATATTGAATAGTACTTTAATAGAGTTGTTTCAATTGTCAATCAACTCAAAGTGAATGGAGAACAACTTTCAGATCAAGGAATCATTGAGAAGATTATTCGAAGTATGACTCAAAAGTATGAGCATGTTGTTGTAGCCATTGAAGAATCAAAGGATTTGAGCAGCCTATCTCTTGATGCTTTGTTGGGATCGCTTCAGTCTCATGAATTGTGCATCAAGCAATTTGATTCTTCCACTCCAAAATAAGTCTTTCAGACTCAAGACACTAACCATGGTGGTGTTAGAGGAAGAGGTGGAAAAGGATTTGTTCGAGAACGAGGCTATGGACGAGCAAGAAGATATGGTGTAGGCAATGCTGAAAATACTTCCAGCAACTCATATGGTGACAATTCAAATTTTTTTCAACAAGCACGAGAAAGAGGATGTGGTAGAAGTAATGGAAAAGGAAGAGGAAGAGAAAATTTATATTAAAATAATCGTTCTCATGTTCAATGCCACTATTGTCATGGGTTTGGTCACTTAAAGAAAAATTGTTTTAAGAGAATGAATGATGAAGGTGGTTGTGATTCAACTTTTATGCATAAGAAAGAAGAAGAAAGTGTGCTTCTTGCTTGTAATATGCAAGAAACTTCTCATTAAGATGTGTGGTATATTGATAGTGGGTGTAGTGACCACATGACCGGAAATAAGGCCTAGTTTGTCAATCTTGACGAGGTTGCTCAACATAAAGTGAAGACAGGTGATGACAAGCAGTTGAAGGTTTTGGTGATATTTTAATTCAAACAAAGCAACGGATGAAACAGGTCTCTAATGTTTATTATGTTGCTAATCTCAAGCATAATTTATTGAGTGTAGGTCAGCTCATACGTAAAGGACATAATGTGATTTTCAAGAAGGAAAAATGTGAAATCAAGAACAAGAATAATGTTTTTGTTGCCCGGTGAAGATGACTCCAAACAATATGTTTCCTCTCAAGCTGCAAAGAAAGATATTTTCATGCTTTGCCAATATTGTCGGTAATGATTCTTGGTTTTGGCTTCTCCGATATAATCATTTGAGCTTCAGCACTTTGTCCAGCATCTACAAAAATCACATGGTGAGAGGCATGTCAAATATACAGCAGCAAGATCAAATGTGTGCATATTGTGTCTTTAGTAAGCATCATCGTGATTTTTTTCCTAGTGGCAAGGCTAGGAGAACTTGCCAACAGTTGGAGGTAGTGCACTCGGATTTGTGCGGGCCTATGAGTTCAACCTCTCTTGGAGGAAATTCCTACTTTCTTACCTTTATCGATGATTATAGTCGGAAGTTATGGACATATTTTCTCAAAGAAAAATCTGAAACATTTGAAGTTTTCAAAAAGTTCAAGTCCTTGGTGGAGAAGCAAAGTGGCAATCAATTGAAGACCTTGCATTCAGATCGTGGAGGTGAATATTTGAGTGGAGAATTTTCAGGGTATTTGGAAGCAAATGACATTCATCATCAATTGACAATTCGCTAAACCCCTCAACAAAATGGGTGGCGGGAAAGAAGAATTGGATTATTTTGGAGCTCACTCGAAGTATGATAAATACAAAAAAACTTGCAAAAATGTTTTAGGCAGAAGTCGTTGCTTGTGCTACCTATATTCTCAATCGTGCGACAACAAAAAGTGTTCAAGGAATGACCCCTCAAGAAGCATGGAGTGAACACAAGCCATGTGTCTCTCATTTTAGAATCTTCGACAGCATCTGTTATTCTCATGTGCCAGATGAAAAGAGAAGAAAACTTGACGATAAATCTGAAAAAGTGCATCTTTATTGGATATAGTAAGAACTCCAAGGCATATAAGCTATACAATCCACTCACAAAGAAGATCATTATCAGTCGTGATGTTATTTTTTTATGAAGAAGCAGCGTGGGATTGGAAAGATGTAACGGGAGGTGTTAATATTCCTTTGGATAGTGATTCTTTTCTGCCAATTGAAGAAGAAGAAGTAATCTCACCTCCTCCTACTCCAACATCAAGCATAGCATCTCCATCATCTTCATCATCCTCAAGTTCACAAGCAATTCCAAGAAAGACAAGGAGTATGGCGGAGATATATGCAGACACAAGAAGAATTTTGGAAGATAATTTTGCAGACTTTGCTCTACTTGATGATGTTGATCCAGTTACCTTTGAAGATGTTGTGAAAGATGATAAATGGTAACGGGTGATGGATGCTGAGATCGAAGCCATTGAGAAGAACCAGACTTGGGAGTTGGTTGATTTACCCCAAGGGAAGAAGTCCATTAGAGTCAAATGGGGGTACAAAATAAAAACAAATGCTCAAGAGCAAGTTAACAAGTACAAAGCACGTTTGGTTGTGAAAGGCTACAAGCAAGAATATGGAGTAGATTATCAAGATGTTCTTTGCTCCGGTAGCTGGTCTACAAACCATTCAATTGGTGATGACATTGTTTGCTCAAAAAAATTGGAAAGTTTATCAAATGAATGTGAAATCAGCTTTCCTAAATGGACTTTTAGAAGAAGAGGGGTACGTGGATCAACCTCCTGGTTTTGATAAGAAGAATAAAGAAAATAAAGTATGCAAATTGAAGAAGGCGTTGTATGGAGTAAAACAAGCTCCGAGAACTTGGTATAGTCGTATCGATGATTATTTTTTGAAAAATGGCTTTAAAAGATGTCCATTTGAGCACACTCTTTATGTTAAAGAAGGTGATCAAAACAACATAGTCATTGTTACCTTGTATGTTGATGATCTAATTATTAATGGCAATAACTTCCACATGATTGAAGAGTTCAAGAAAAGTATGATGCAAGACTTTAAAATGACTGATTTGGGGTTCCTTCATTACTTCCTTGGAATCGAAGTCTAGCAAGGCGATGGATGTATTTTCATCAATCAAGAAAAGTATGACAGACAGTTGATGAAGAAGTTTAGAATGGAGGATGTTGATTCCATTTCAACCCCAATTGAACCGGGTTTGAAGTTAAGCAAAGATGATGATAGTGATTATGTTGATTCAGCTTTGTTCAGAAGTCTAGTTGGAAGTTTGATGTGTTTAACTGCTACCAGACCAGATATTGCATATGCAGTTAGCTTGATTAGTAGGTTCATGGAGAAACCAATAAAATCTCATTGGAAGGTTGGAAAGAGAATTTTGAGATATATTCGTGGAACTCTTGGAGAGGAGATATTTTATCATAAGATGAATGAACCTAAACTGGTTTTCTATTGTGATAGTGACTAGGCTGAAAACTTTGATGACAACAAGAGTACATCTGGAAATATTTTCTACATTGGTTCAAGTGCAATTACATGGATGTCCAAGAAGCAACAAGTTGTTGCTTTATCAACAGCTGAAGCATAGTACATTTCATTGGCAATGGCTAGTTGTCAAGCTATGTGGATTATGTGGGTACTAGTAGAACTCAATCAACCCTTTGAAGAATGTCCAATAATTTATTGTGATAGTAAGTCTGCTATTGCTCTTACTGAAAATCCAGTTTTTCATGGAAGGAGTAAACACATAAGAATCAAGTATCATTTCATTAGGGACTTGGCCAAGAAAGGTGAAGTGGTGATCAAGCATTGCAAGACCAAAGATCATATTGCGGATATTTTTACCAAGCCATTAAAGTCAGAAACTTTCAACAATTTGAAGAAGAAGCTTGGCATGGGAGGGTCAAACTTAAATGGGGTGTTAGAAGTGTAAGTTGAACCTTTGTTCAATGAACTTGGCTTTGTTCAATGAAGATCTTTGTGGTTTCCTAAGAGTTTTGTGGTTACCTAAGAGTTTTCTAGAAATGCGTAGACATAAGATTAAATGTATTGTGGTTTCCAAAGGGTCCTGCATTAAATCCTATTCTTGGAGAAATGTTCCAGAATGCATATATATATATATGTTGTCTTTTGCGTGTTGCAATATAGAAGAATATACAAGGAAGAAAAGTGTTCTCATAAAATAGTTTTGTGAGTATTTGGAACAAGTTTCTTCCTATACTCCTTCAGCCTGATGGTGTGACCTCAGTGATAAGACTCTCCAATGGGAACATCATGGCCTTTATCTTGGATCCTTCTGGAAAGACTTTCTTTTTTCACTGCTCCTTGAATGCTGTCTGCTTTCTCTGTTTTGAGGAGTTCATCCTACGAGCATGAAAAGTAATTCTTGCTCTATCATCCATTTGTTCTCTCACTTGGCTGTAGGCAATGCTTATCATTTCCCTCAAGGCTGGTGGATGGTGATTGTGCTGATTAGTATGTTGGCAGTTTGTTGTCCATTCGGCTGTAACAATGTCAGTGTGTTTATTCCTCTGTTCTTGAATGTGCAGTCCCATGCTGTTGGAAGCCTCTTTGCTTCTTGTCTCCTATTGAGTTTGGATTCTGCTGAAAGTACCAGCTCAAGGCTGGCACTTTCTTTAGAATTCTACACTCTTGGTTTGTTGTAAATCTTTTGGTTCTACTTTTGCATTGGGTGGATGCATTGTCATGTGAGCATCACCCTCTGTTATTTTGATCTTGCATTTCTCCTTCTTATGAATATAATTTACCTCCCAGAAATTATATAAGAAGATACTTTTTATTTTTTTACCATAATTTTTATTGGCACACCAGTTGACTTTAAAACAAATAATATATAGGCATTTAGTCAAAGCCTTCTTTGAGGAAAGCTTCAACTTCAAAGAGAGGCCGAACAAATACGAAAAACAGAAACAAGATAAGTTTTCACATTGGAGCAAACTGGCTTCCCAAAATCAGAAACAAGATAAGTTTTCACATTGGAACAAACTGGTTTCCCGTCAAATTATTCTATCTTGCTCAGTGTCACGTTCATATAGTAGCAACTTCCCCAATCAAACATATGGCTTTATGAGTTTTATCCATTTGATGTAAATTGATTTTGAGTTAGATGATCGACCACATGATATTAGAGGCACACTTCTGCAAACTTTGAACGGAAATTTATATTTTAAATACCCTCATTTGTTAATTATTTCCCATTTATTTATTTTAGATGTATGCTTTGTTTTATTTCTAATCATATCTTTTTTATTTTTCTATTTCACTTTTTAAACCAAGCGAGGGTCGCGTAGCTTTAGAGACTTTATAGTGTTAGAACGTATACATAAGTATTACGGACCTCAAAAATCATTGCCAACTGATATTACGTAGGATGCTTTAACACAAACATCGGGATGCAAATGCATAAATGCAGCCTATAATGTGGTAAGGACGGTGTCAACTTGTACCTTGGCCCAAGTGGCAATGAAGAATAGACTGGTCAATTCATTTGAACAAAAAAAACACATTAACTATTTCATTTTCTTTTCCCAATAAAAATTGATATCTTTGACCAGAAAATTGTACATACATTATATAGCATACTTCATGATATGCCCAAAAAGCTGTCAAGTTAAACTTACACATGAGATTGTTACAATACAAACTATTCAATAAGAAAAGAGGGAATCACGGTTTTTATCCTAAAAAATTAAAAAAATTCTCACTTTACATTTTCAAAAATTAAAATTTTCATTTTACACCCTCAATGTACTAGAAGTGTCGCAAAGTGAGTCTTCTATTAACTTTCGTTTCTCATTTCGTGAAAATTAATGGAATGAGTATTGAACTTTTTTAACTTACGTTTCTTATTATGTTAACTTTTGTTGCACTCTTATTGATGTTGGTGGAATCAACAGTGAAAGCTAATATATTTAAGGGCTATATTGAAATATTTTTAATGCATTTAAGGTGTAATATAAAAAATTTAATCTTAGAGGATGTGAAATAAAAATTCTTAAATCTTAGGCCTCCGAATTTTTGTAGGCCCCATATTTAGGAGGTTCAATTTAAGTCTAATTCGGGTTCAAAAAATTTATATTTTGTTCTAGTTTTTGGGTTTGAAAAAATTTAGATCGATATTTGACTAAGTTTATTTTAATATTTAGTGTTTCAAATAAAATTTTTAAACATATGTTCTATTAAACCTAATTTTATTCTTAGATCCCAAATAAAAATTTTAAAACTCATATTCAAGTAAGCTCCTTTTTCTTTTTAGGGCACCAACAAGAATTTTTTGACCTAAATTTAACAAAGTCTAATTTGTATTCTCTTATAAATTTTGTATACTTATATTCAATCAAACCCAAATTGGTTTTTAGGGCCTCTAAAAATCTATAAGAAAGATTTTAGATCCAGATTCAATTTAGTTTAATTTTATTTTGTGATACTAATTTCTTTCATAATTATGCTATTTTGTTATATAATATTTTTTTGCCAGTATACTATTGTCAACTAGTTTGAATAACTTGAAAATTATTTCATTTGTTGTTTTTTTGAAAATATAACAATCTTTTAATAAGTTAGAGTTGTTTAGATTTGAATTGAGTTTATTGAGAATTTGTTTATTATGTAAATGGCAACATAAAACCATATTTGAGTGTATAATATTTGACTTAGGTGTTCCTATGTATGAATTTATTTTCCTTTTATTGATTGTACCAATATTAAATGTAGTAAAATTCTGTCTTTTCCTTGTATCAATTATTAAACTATATTCGAGTTTGCTATTATCTATTAGGGTTTGTTTAGTTAGCAAGAGAATGGTGGAAAAAGGGGGAAAGAGAAAAAAAAGAAAAAATTCTGGCATTTGTTTAGCAGGAAACGAAGGTATCTCGAGAAATTTTTTTTCCCGCATGATCAAACTTTCCCACATTTGATGGTTTTTGATTTCCCACAAAATTTGCAAGAAATTTTTTTTTCCCCGTGAAACTTATTTATCTATTGTATTGTTTATCATTTTGCCCCTATTTTAGCACACCACTACTCTTTTTAGCATTATGGGTAATTCAGATAATTACATAAAATTTCTTGCAACTTTCTTGTTTTCAAAACTACAAAATGAAATTTTCTTAAAACTTTTTTGCAAAATTTTCATCATAATCAAACTCATACAAGAAAATATATTTTTTTCACTTTCTACCATCTTTTTCTTTCTGACCAAACGGACCCTTAAAAAAACACACTAACAAAACTTGAATAGAAAAAAATCTAATAACTACTTTTGCATCTTAAAAGCCAATAATATAATTTTTAGTAAATAAATTTTGAGTAATTTAGAACCTTCAATAACACAATAGCACTGTCACCTTCAATATTTCATTCTCCGAAATGTCTGTTTGGGTTGGCCAGTTGGATTTCCCATATGTTCCCAATATAATTGCGAGTCTTAGTAATTACTGGAGTTCACTACCTATTCAATGATTGTGCTGAAAAGAACAAGTAAAATGTGTCAACCAATGTAATTGCGAGTCTTAGTAATTACTGGAGTTCACTACCTATTCAATGATTGTGCTGAAAAGAGCAAGTAAAAGGTGTCAACATAAGTTTGCTCACTATCGTAGCCGTTCGTTTATAAAGGCATTATGTTGTTGGTAATCAAAATTGACACGTTGGAAGCTGAAGATTTGTAATTTGTAATCAATGACCAATTGTAGTCGTGATCTATCTATGCACATGAATAAAAAAAAAAAACAAAAAAACAAAATTCCTTAGTGAACCTCATCACATAAACCTCTGTTTTCAAGCTCATCATTCCAATTGGGACTTTAACCCCATTCACACATGGTGGTAATAGGATGGAAGCAGGTTTCATGTCAATCACATATCTGGTGAAGGTGTAATGCTTTGAGTTTGGCTGAATAAATGTAACAGACATAATAGACCATTTGAATTATAACCATGAACATAAGTACGTAATAGGTTGTAGTCAATCAGAATAGAAGTTTTTATGTTTTTTTTTTCTGTACGGAGCAATGGAAAAGAGAATTTTAACTTGAGTTATTCAGATCGTCGTAGGCGGTATTTTAACTGATGATATTTTTCTCCCTTCGAGGTTTTTTTGGGTCTTGATCTAATCACTTTCTTTGGCCTAGAAATCTAAACCATAAGTGGAGAACTTTTTCTTTCTATTACTTGTAGGCCGGCGTAGAATAGAAGTTTTTTTTGCGTTTTGTATTTATTTGTTGAACACAACAATCGAAAAGGAATTTGAACTTGAGTTATTCAAGCCGTCACAGATCGTATTTTATCACTTTGACTTTTTTTTGGGTCATGATCTAATCACGTTTTAGGCCTTATAGAAATCTAAACCATTCGTGAAAGTACCTTCTTTTTTTTTTTTTTTTTATTTCTTGTAATTTAATTTCTTTTTCCCCAAGTAATATAAACTAGAGAAGCAAGAGATACATTACAGTGGACTAACTGAACTCTTTAGCTTGGTTAATCACTTATACCCTTGTGTTCTAATTATTGTTATTCTCCACACACGCACTCATATAGAACACACATTCAGTTCTCCAGCTCACCCTTCTCAATTTTTTACACCTCAAATATAAATAAAACATAATGAAAAAATTATATCCAGTGTTTTATCGCATAGAGAAGGATTAATTGATACAACTATAATTTACGAGAATTTTGAGAATTGGAGGGTCAAACTGTCTTTTATTTATTCGATTCAAATGATAATTGACAAGAATTTAGAGAACCAGAGGATCAAACTGTATTTTATTTGTTGGTAGAGTTTGTCAATCAAATCATGTTATCATATGTGTGTCATGTAATTTCGAGTTTGTATTATTACGTGCTATCATCGTGTTTGGGTATAAAAACCTATTCCGGTTCTTTAAAAATATACAGAATTTTAATTAATCCATAATCTAACCAAAACAAAACTATTTAATTCTATACTACTTCATATATACAACACAAAGTCAGGAAATAAAAGTCAAAATAATAATTTTTTTCTTACAATAACAACTAAACAAGTTTATAAAGAAGAAAATCGTTCTTTTCTTAGCATAATTATCATTCGCACTTGTCGAATTTGAAAGGAATACTGTATTATGAAGAATTTTCATTATCAGGCTCAAAGCTTTCCCATTCAAATTCAACTATGCATTCAGCCATTTTCACAAAGGCAACACTATTAAAAGCTCTTAC
This sequence comes from Ilex asprella, assembly GCA_023539305.1. Classification (NCBI taxonomy): domain Eukaryota; kingdom Viridiplantae; phylum Streptophyta; class Magnoliopsida; order Aquifoliales; family Aquifoliaceae; genus Ilex; species Ilex asprella. Next base: position 8,470,391 of record CM042188.1, on the reverse strand, counting down.
TTCACGCTTAAGCTACTGAATCCTGATAAAGGTTCCTGTCAACCATGTATTTGGTCAAAACTAATATTTTTATATACATCTGTATGCAATGGTGGTGACAGTACACTAGTGGCGGTGGGTGATTGGTGTGAGAAGGTGATGGCGTGGTGTTGCTGGGCTGGGGGTGGTGGTGGTGGTGGAAACTATGGTGGGGTGGAGGTGGCTGTAGGGTAATAGAGACGGCTGTGTGGTGGTGATGATTGGCACATTAAAAAAAGCTATAACTATTTTAACGATATTAAAAGTATATCAATTAAATTTTACTTCTACTTTCGTAAAAAGTTTAATTTATCAAAATAATCAAATGAATTGTCAATTGAAAGATTGGAACATGCATTATGCATATGAAGAATCAATGAAAAATATTATTTAGACCTAATTTGAAAATCTAATATGTGGACCTAAATAATTGTATTTGTTGGATTGCAAGTGAGGCTCAGCGAACTTTAAAACTTACGACCAATCTAATAGCTACAATAAATTAGGTCCCGACATGGATGAAAAATTACGAATAAAATATACTTGTGGGCACTTGAAGTATGCCATGCTTAACTTGCATCCCTCAACTTTCTATTGTGGCGTTTATCTTCTTTTTTTTGTGCCGTTTTTGTTCTTACAGTGTCCAATTTGTTAATGATTATTAACATTTTTGTTCATCCAATGGTTATTAACATATTTTTATTTTTATTTCAACGAAAATTGGCAAATCATTTGAAAACAAATATTAAACGTTACGTAGAACGGAACTATTAGAAATTGAGTAATCAAAATGACACTGAGCATATACTTCAAGCATCACCAGACTATGCTACCAGAATTTCACATGGTGTGCATATCCTTAGTATATGTAATAGAAGGGGTAACTTGTGTCTGAAAGTACGGCGCAACGTAACTAAGAAGTAATAGATTTGAGAGAAATTTAATGTGAATAATTTTGAGAGGGATGCTAATGACCGTTGAATGAATCTATTTAAGACAATGAAATAAACTTATTGAAACTTGTTCTCTTTTATATCATAGATAAGTCTGCCTGTCTTAAAAAATAGCAGACGGCACAACAACAAAAGATTGCAGTTGACAATAGAATGCCCCTCTAGAAAGTCTAGATTGTAGGCTGCTTGGTCGCCTACAATTATGTTAATGATTTGGGGTAGGGTATGGTATTTTTATATATTTTTGGTCAAACATTATTACAGTAAGGAAAATGAAGAGATTTGAACCGGTATGTTTAACGTGGTGTGATGACCATTACCAATCGTTAACCTCAATAACGTATGATAATATATATAATTCGACACATTATAATATAACGACACCTACTAATTTAAAATATCAAAGTAAAAGATTTGATGCAACACATCTCTTAATATAATAATCGTGTATACTAGAAATGGAAATGGATATGATCTCAAGAATAATTCTTAGTCAGCATGATCCTGTTGTGTAAGAGGATATGTCGTGATAGATAATCCAACTAATTCAGCATCCAATTCTATGAAATCACGTAAATTTTGTGGTTTTTTTTAGTTGACGAATCGTCGTACTTTAAATTTGTAACACCAATATTCAATGAGTTGATTACGGTATCAAATTTTTTTTTTGTACCATACCACAATATATTAAATTTGTGGTTATTTTTACTAAATTTGTAAGTATTTTTATCATTATTGTGATACAAAAAAAATGATAAAAGTAGTTATTATTACAGTGGTAAAAACACTGACAAATGTGATATAACACTCATAAAAATAATATTTTTTGTATGAAAGAAAAATAATAAAAATAGGTACTACAACAATTATAAAAATAACCACAAAAATTATAAATTACTCATTAAAATAATAATTTTTTCGATCATAAAATTATCTACAAAAATTATAAAAATACCTTTTAATATAATACCGAGTTTTTTTTTTTGGACGGTACCACAGTCAAATCCTCAATAGGAAAGTCCATTTATTTTACGGCAGCTCTTCTGAACCTTAATTATTGCAGAGCGTATAAAAGATTACTGTATTGTAGTCCATATGTTAAAAAATTGGGAAATTTTTATTCATGCCTCTTCTAAGTTATTATATCTTTAAAAAGACTCATTTTATTATCTAAAAGATTATCAACACTTCTTCTAGTTTATATTTAAACATCACTGAAATCCCCTACCTTGAAACCACAATTTCTAATAAAATCAATTAATCTCAAATACCAAAACTGTCTCTACATAAACCCCAAATAATTTTTTTACATATTAAAATTTGAGTCGATTAAAATTCGATTTGAGATTAGTGAATGACTGGAAGGTCGCAGGAGGACGTCGAATGATGGTTGGAAGGCGACCAAAATGTTGCCGAAGGATGACTCGCTGAAAGGTCGACAGGAGATGGTCGGGGCAAATCGGAATGTCGCGCGGAGGATGGTGAAGGGCAGATTGGAATATCGCCAGAGGATGGCCGGGGGGTAGATCGGAACATCACCAGAGGATGGCCGGAGGGTCACCGGAGGATGGCCAGAAGAGGTTGTCAAAGGACAATTGGAAGGACAAAGAGTCTCAAAAGTTCTAATGTGGAGGATCCCTTGCAGTGTAACCACAGAGCATACTATCATTGGTTAGAAGGATTCATGAGCCTAGACTCTAATACCTTGTGAAATAAGAAAATAGAAAGTGAATATCAATTATATATCGCTTTGGTGTAATCTATAATGTACATGAGGAAGTGTATTTATAGCAAAAAAGAGTAGTGGGGTTTTCTAGTGTGGGACAAATATATTATTGTTATATACATTAACAATATAAGATAATTTATGTTCAATTCAGGTAAGAATTTTTATTAATTTAAGCAATTTTGAATAGCTTATTGTAAAGAAGCAAAAGCTACCAATCAAGTAAATAATATTCCATGGTATTTTAATGGTACAGTTACATTTTAGTTGTGAAACTTGATAGATTTTTAGTTATGAAAATAAACTTGAGCCATTAGTATAAGAAAAACTTCAAGATCAAGAAAATATTTTTTCGAACTACCTTCATCAAAATATTTAAAAATAGTACCTTGTATATTATCTTTTGTAGAGCGTTGAACATCGTTATAAATTACTTTTGGTCCAGGTCGAGTATCATTGGCAGTCATCTCAATGAGCTAATTATTTCATGAGGAAAAAATAAAAGTACGACTAAGTAATTTTTCTATCAAGCTAATTAGAATGAAAAGCCTCGTGACTAGTGCACAAGACTCTAGTTATTATCGGGTCTGAATAAGCTCAAAGTCAAGAATTTTTTTCATCAATAGAGTTCCGAAATGAGCAACTGAGGTATCAAAATGCAAAATTGGAGTGAAGCTAAATCTTTCACCTGTTTGATCCAATAATGTTCACCAATGATATAACAGGAGTTTGATATTACACAATTATTTTTCTAAAGGAAAAATAGAACTTATTGAGAATTTTATCAACAAAACATCTTCTATATATTTACAAAACACACAATACTTGATTCTACAGGGAATATAAGAGAAATATTCAAAAAGTCGTATTTGAATACTGATAATCTATGTCTTGCTTCTTACAACCATATTTATAATAAAAGATAGTCTAAATTAAATTGTAATCCAACAAAATAACAACAATAATAATAAAGACAGAAATTGCTATATTTTTGCGATGACATTTAGTCTGGTCACATAATCTCGCCATTGGTTGCCAAAGTATGTATGAAGTGTTTTGTAAGTTTGTGTTTTGGATTTTTAACATATAACGCATTTTAAAATTGTGCGGACCTAACTAGCGAATAATATCGTGCAGTTCGGTTCAAGAAGCTTAAACTTTACAAGTGATTCTAAATATCAATTCCTTAGTAAACCTCATAGGATAAGCCCCTGTTTCTTTCCGCCTCATCTTACTAATGGGGCCTTGAACCCCCACTCACTCAGGTTCCATCTTAGTCACATAGCTGGTGGTATTCTGTAGCCGCCCGTCCTTTGTTTCATATGGTTTTGTTCAATTCTCCCCTCCAAGGAAATGGTAATCCTTTTGAGTTTTGTTTGTATATGTACATAACAACATGTGGTTTATTAGTTAGAATCATCAGCATAGTTACGTAACAGGTCTTACTGGATCAGAACGCAAGTTTTTTGTTTTTTTTGGTAGATTTTTCGTTTTGATGTACAGTCGCCAATCAAAGGAATTCGAATTTGAGTCATTCAGGTTGTCACAAGTGGTATTTTGTCACCTCGACTTATTGGGGGCAATGATCTAAGCACGCCTTAGGCATATAGAAATCTCAATCGTACTTAACTAATTTTTTTTATTGGTTTTAAACCATGTCTTAAAAGTGATACTAAGAAGTACATGTGATAGCGCATTACATGCATACTGATTGAAAATGCATTCTACAATGAAGGTCCAAAGCTTATACACGATCATGTGTGACTCTATGGGTGGTGGATATGGTGATCCAAGGTCCAAGAAGCCAAGAAACCACAATGCTCAAGGCTAAGATGGATAAGTTGGGGTAATGTGGGAGCGTCGAGTCCTTGTTCCTCATCTTCAATTAGTTGATGAATTGTGGGTGATATGTTTTATAAGTGAGTATTCCGCCTTGGTCATCTTCATTCTATTTTATCATGTTTCTTACTTACTTGTACTGCCCATCGATCAGTTCCAAAGATCCTCCTATGAAGTTCCTCGAGGGACTCTAATACTCATCTTCCAGCAAAGCAGTTTAATATCAGAAAAATTCAAGTCTGGCATGCTAATTAAATGAACATGAAAATTCTCGAACTTTGCTAATAATAAAAAAATAGAGCAATGTCATGTATCCCAAATTTTCATCTCAAATCAAGGGAGACCATTGGATCAGTGAGTCCCATTTAAAAAAGTTGATTGGATCCACTCATTCAATGATCTCCCTTCATTTGTGATGACATTTGGGTAGGATATTTGGGACACATAGTATTTTCCAAAAAAATATTACTACTATGACCAAAATATTAATGCAAGCAATATGTTTGAGACATAATAATTATGACTATTAGATTATCAGTGAGTCACATGTCTCTCACCATTAAATGCACTATTTTTTATCAACTAATGGTCACAGTACATTATATTCTCTACTTATATACTTAAATTATATCCCACTAGGCTATGCTATGGACTCGGATCTCCTCCAATAAACTTTTCTTCAAATTTTCTTATTGAAAGACACCATCAACCATTAATGAGGTCCCACTAGTATAAAATGATGCATGGTAGGTTATTGGGAAAAAAAAAGGAATTGAATAGAAAATGTATTGAGGGATCTTAATCCTTATGCTATATGATAATATTGGAAAGAACAATGCTACATGAACTTAAAATGTGAATTTAAAATGTAGACTTTATCAATCAATGTTATTAATTTCATTATGGTCCCAACACTTATTGAGACCCATTATCTAATCAATGGTTGTGATCGATCAAATCTACATTTTAAAACTACAAGCTTAACATGGAAGGGATAGAGGGAGTCATAAATTGATATTTAATAAGATAATTAAAAATGATACAATAGCTAGTTATTTAACAGAAAATATGCTTCTCGATGAATTGCACAATTGCATATAATAGTATTGTGTATTTGATTTGAGTCGAGGCTACTATTTTCATTGGTGTGGGACGGATGAGAGAGAAGGTGAACCTGCTAACATGCCGCAGAGGCATGTGCTTAAGATTGAATTCATTTCAATTAATTTGTGGGGGAGTTGAAATTCTACATTTTACTTACGTACCTAAAATTAGGTTCCCTACCTAAAATAATAGTAATAATAATGCAAACGATTATACACCAGAATGTCAAAGGCTAATTAATATATACTTCTTCATTTTTACTTTGAATAGTCCACGGTCAAATGCTAGGACAGTAGCAAAATGTTCTTATCCTTAATTTTGACATTGTCTATACCCAAAGAAGCCTCTATAAATTTCATGAAACGATCAACATGCAAGCTCAAAAACTCTATCCAACACAGAAAGGAGGAAATCAAACATGAGAACTCAAAGTTTTGCAATTATTTTATTACTTTTAGCCCTTTCAGGATCTGTTTCATGGGCAAGTTCAGATTCAGTTCATGATGAGTTCCTCCAATGCTTATACAATCATTCTCAACCCACTTCCCCAATCTCTGCAGTAATCTACACACCCAATAATTCTTCATATTCGTCTGTTTTGCAATCTTATATTCGAAACCTTCGATTCAACGAGTCCACAACCCCAAAACCGCTGCTTATAATCACTGCCTTGGATGTATCCCACATCCAAGCAGCCATTATCTGTGCCAAAACTCATGGATTGCAGATGAAAATCCGAAGCGGAGGACATGACTACGAGGGTGTCTCGTATGTATCTGAGGTTCCTTTCTTCATACTTGACCTGTTCAATCTTCAATCCATAAATGTTAGTATCGAAGATGAGACAGCGTGGGTTCAAGTTGGTGCAACTCTTGGTGAAGTTTACTACAGAATTGCTGAAAAAAGCAATACTCATGGCTTCCCAGCTGGAGTATGCCCCACGGTTGGTGTTGGTGGTCATTTCAGTGGAGGTGGATACGGTAACATGATGAGGAAATATGGCTTGTCGGTCGATAATATCGTTGATGCACAGATAATTGATGTTAGTGGCCGAGTTCTAGACCGAAAATCCATGGGAGAAGATTTATTTTGGGCCATTACAGGTGGTGGTGGATCTAGTTTTGGCGTCGTGCTTGCATACAAAATCAATTTGGTTCGTGTCCCAGAAACAGTAACTGTTTTCCAAGTTCGGAGGACCTTGTCACAGAATGCTACGGATATCGTGTATCGTTGGCAATATGTTGCGGACAAGTTGGACAGTAACATCTTCATTAGAATGATCATCGACGTTGTAAATGATACTACGACTGGGGAAAGGACGATAAGGGCCTCGTTCCTCACCTTGTTCCTCGGGGACTCAAGAAGCCTTCTCTCCCTCATGAATCAGAGTTTCCCCGAGTTGGGGTTACAACAATCAGATTGTATCGAAATGAGCTGGCTCGAATCAGTTCTTTATTGGACCAACTTCCCCCTTGGAACCCCAGTAAATGCTTTACTTAGTAGGGTTCCTCAAGTACTAACCCATCTAAAACGAAAATCTGATTATTTGCAGGAACCGATTCCAAAAAATGGCTTGGAATACATATTTAGTAAGATGATCGAACTTCAAACACCAGTATTGACGTTCAATCCTTATGGTGGAAGGATGGCGGAGATTGCACCATCTGCAAAACCTTTCCCACATCGAGCTGGGAATATAGCCAAAATTCAGTATGCAACAAACTGGAACGAAGAAGGGATCGAGGCAGCAAATTATTATCTAAATTTGACAAGAATTCTGCATGCTGTTATGACTCCCTATGTGTCAAAGTTCCCAAGAGAGGCATTTCTAAACTACAGAGACCTTGATATAGGTATCAACCACAATGGGCCTAATAGTTACTTGGAAGGAATAGTTTATGGGATTAAGTACTTTAAAGCCAATTACAACAGGTTAGTGCAAATTAAGACCAAGGTTGATCCTGATAATTTCTTCAGAAATGAACAAAGCATCCCAACTTTTCCATCCTCGAGGAAGTGAAGTGAAGACTAGATGTGTAGAACAACTTGATATATGTGTGCTTATTACCACTGTTTGATTGTTGAATATATCAGAATAAGCAGGTGCTTTATACAGCTCCGCAAAATACACAATGTAATAAAGGTGAAAGTGAAGAATGGTTTTTTTTTTCCTTTTTTCATCTTTCCTTCTTAATTTCCATTGTATGCGTTTGTAGTCCAGGTTTTTTTTTTGGTAGTTAAGGGTTTTACTTATCCATTTGCTTTTTTTTTTCTTGGAAAAAGAGTGGGCAATTAGATGTGAAGTACATACCTGGGCAAGACCTGGATATGTGCTCTACAGCAGCCCAAATGGGACTTGTAGGTTCTTTCTAAAGATGACTTGACCCAGAGTCGAACAACATCCTTTTCAAACTCTCTAAATAAAGTTAATTAGTTATCTACTCTCTGGAAATTGAACCTAAATGAATGGGGCAGTGCCACTGAACTATATGGCCTGCGGGTGACGAGGGATGGTGTTACTTCTTTAGTAACAGGTTGAGATGTTTATAATTGTATGTTTGGTTATCTACACCAGCAATGAGATGTCAGATACCTCAGCTAAGGGAGGTAAACATTCACACGTTTGCGACTTTGCGTGCTAATGGAGTTAGCAAGCATTTATTCCTTGGCATTCAGAAGGGTTCAATCCGAGTACCACGAACGTTTAGATTTCGGTTGAATTCAGATTGCCAAATTTTGTTAGATTCGAATCAAGTTTAAATCAAGTTCATGCTAGGCTTGATTCACAACCGCTTGTGTTGAGCTCGAATTTAAGGTTAGATCTAGAAAATATGAGACTCCAATTTGTGTACTAATAAAATTTGTAACACTTTAAAAATATTTTACCAAGTTCAACCGGAGTACTAAAAAAGTTCGCCCAATTATTGACTATGTTGGACCTAGAAAGCAGGGCCGACCCAATGGATTTAAAAAAAAGTCTGGGTTTTAGGCCCAAATTTTTAGAAGACTCATAATTGTAAATATATAACTAGTCTACACAAAATATTTAAATTCATAAAAAATTGAGGCCTAATAAAAAGGCCCTAAAATATTTAAGTCCAATCAAAAAATTAGAATTTCAATAATTTGGGCATACAATTCAATTCATAAAATTAGAAACTCAAAAATAAAAAAATAAAAAACAAAAGTATCACATCCTCCTCTCTCACTTTGAAAAAAAATAAAAATAATTTTTTAAAAAATAATACTAAAAATAAAAAGGTCTCATTTAATATTACTGTTTTAGACCTCAATTTACTTTGAGCCACCCCTGCTAGAAAGGGTAGACTAACCCAAATTAAACTTGAAAGTCTTCGAGTTAATTGCATTGAAAGTCCCTAATGTATGGACAAATTTAATTATTTTTTGTCTATATTTAAGTATCACGTGATAAGTTTATAATAAAAAACTGTTAGTAATTTGGATGTTGTCTACTTGAAGGATCACATAGAAACATATTCAATATTTCAGAGACAAAAATGATATAATTGAAATATTGAGGATCAAAATTAAACAAACTCTATACTTTGTTAATCTCAAGTATAATTAACCCAAAGTTTTATATTGTCACATATACTAGGAAGAAAGCATTTATAAAGAGAAGAGGAGAAGTTAGAAATAATTAGAACATAATAAAACCCCTAAAAGGGGGCATAAGAAACAATGCTAGATAATCAGCATCATCTTGTTTTGTTCTTACAAAACGTTAAGATGCTATATCGTGCTAGATAATCCAACTAATTCAACATCTAATTATTGATCGATTTTAAGATTTCTTCCAAAACAAGTGTTTTTTTCTCAAAGAATGTCAAACGAGTGGACATTAAATTAATCTGCATAATATTTTTTGAATCACATGTCATCGAGAGTTCCATCTTGAGGCTTCGATGGAGGCAAATTGTTAAAATTAGTGGTCGTTTTATATTTACTAGGCTCAAAAGACAATAAATTATTTGAATAGATGTTGGCATAGCAGAGTGGAGTGTGAGCATAATGTAGAGCAACATAGCGGTACAATTATATTGAGGATTTCCAAATATATATGTGTTGCTCCTAAATTTGATGGGATCGACAGAGATATCCCAATCAAAAGACAATTTTCAAACAATTGTTTGTAAGAGTTTCAAATGTATTGTTTCAGGACTTTAATGAATGAATAAACACACAATACAAAAAATTAATGAAAGATGATTTATTTATTAATTCAATCAAAGGAACTTCGGTTGCAGAAAGATTGAAGAACTAATATAAAACTACTCCTAATAATGTCCAATCGTGGGTCTTGTGAGGGTTTGAGTGTATCTTGTCTTTTCCACTAAATGTCTTTCTTATTGTCATTGTCTTCGACGGTTTTTCCTGCCATTTACGATTACTGATTGGTAACTTCCAGTTTATTATTCTTCTTTTTCAAACATGGTTGTGATTGATCGTTTCCCATATTTCTTCTGATTCTGTCACATGGTACTTCCTTAGTATATCCAGACTGCCAAATGTCAATACACTAAATATTCTTGATATTTAGTATTTTATATCCAAACAATGCCCCCTCGTTTAATTGGGTTTAATTAATAACCCGAATGAATGAATTATCCCAACCATTATTTTTTCAAATACCTACTAAAGGAATTTTGGCTGCTGAACTTATTCATTTTTCTTTCTTTCATTTGCTTCTTACTTTTCTTTACCTTTAGAGATTCTTCTTCTCTAGCGTTTGGAATGCCTCCAAAGAAGCAAAATGCTCCGTCGTTGTCTTTTTTCAGAAATCCCCTTCTCCCCAAGATTTCCTATTGTCATGAAGTATATGGCCCATGACCTAGTGGATCATATGATTTTTCTTTATACCCCTAGTTCTATCTTGCTCTTAATCCTTCATTCAAGTTGTATGTTTGTGAAGGATTCTTTGATCATTACCTTATTCATGAAGATGAAAGCCTAATGTCGAATCATTCCAAGATTTTATGGAAGTCCTAAAATTAGGGAACCAATCCTCTTTGTTCTTGGATTAATCCTAATCAATGATGGGTTGCAAAATTTGAGCCTCATTTCGATTCTCAATTGAGACACTCAGGCATCGTTGAAATAATTAAGCTCTCCATCTGCGAAATGCATATGAATCGATGGCTAATTGGTGCTATCATATGTTTCTAGTCACAGTCTTGCAATGTCATACTCCTTCCCATTGGCATGATGTCCCTAACAATATTGGACATTGTTTCTCAGACGGAGTTTGATGGAAAGGTATGGATGTAAATGCTTGCATCTCCACTGACATTGGTCGTTATATTATCCATATTCCTTCCAATATAGTGTATAATGACCTCATTAATCATTTCTTTGCTTCTAAGTTTTCTACCCCTTCGATTGGGGAGCATGTCGCTCTCCTTTTCCATTTGGTTTCATCGATTCGTTTTTTGTGTTCCTAGCTTCAAAGTAACCAAGGAATAAGTTGGAGTAGTCATTCAATTGGCTAACAAAAAGGAACTTGCCTTGAACCCTTTTTTCTTTTAGGAGCACCTTATGGAGGTTTTTTTTAATATCTGATAGAAAATAGAGTAACTATCAATTGTAGAAGGCCTTTCTAGCTTTTCCAGGCTTAGCGCAATGCCTATTTTCCAAAGGTTTGGCCTCTCGAGTTTTTTTGCGTAGGCCTAAATATCAGTCGCTGAATTATTCTCATCGACTTTCGCCTTCTAGCCTTATATACAGAGAGTACTTTTAATTCTTATTTTAGAGCTTTTTTTACTCTAAGCAAGAACATGTTAGGTTCTCTGTACACTCCTTTTTATGAGTTTCTCTACTCCTCTTCTTCCGTTGAGCTATTGTTTGCTAACCTAGATACCACCTCTAAGGAAGCTAACGAATTGCAACTTACCTTCTAGGAGAGTGTTGTACTACCTCGTTACCGTCACAGGGGGGGCTCTGTATCTTCCTCCGAAACATTTTGATTAACCCAAAACATTCATTTCCCCCACATGTACCCTTTTATCGATGAGCCTACAGGTGAGAGAATAAAAAAATCATATGTTATAATTCACCAGATCTCTTAAGCCTATGCGGAATTGCTGGAACCTTTTCACTTTTCTCATTTTTCCTCTTGTCCATTATAGTCTTCCTTCGATTTCGAGTGGTGGTAGAACATCTCAGCTTTGATTTTCATGTACGCCATAGATGAGTATGAGTATATGTGTAGGCTGTGTTTTGATAATCAACTGGCAAATGAGGCTCTTACAAGTTGAAAAAAAAAATCAATTGAAGCATCTACTCTTGTCCTTTCTCTTCCTGTCGATTTAACTAAAGGTAAAGCTATTGATTGAAAAACCACAAAATTAAAGGCAAAGGGGTTCTACTATAAGGTTGTTACAGTCTGCTATCGATGCCCATGACACTACTATTCATTCCTTAAAAAGTGCTAAGCCTCCCCAAGCAATTACTAATGTGCCAATGATACTTGTTGTTGATGAGCAGGAAGCTGAAGAAACCGCTCTTTTTCGCAAAAATATAAGTGCTCCTCCCTCTTTGAATGCACCAAAAGAAATAACTCCTTTGAAGAAACCTCCACTACCACCGTCATCTGATTCTTCTCTAAAGGGAAATGAAGAAGTTATATCCTCTCTAGCTAATAATAGATATATGTTGATTAGCAAGCTCATCCCTATAACCAAGAAAACTGGAAAAATATTAAGATAGTGGCTAAAGTAAGAACTACACCTTATTTTTCTCATTCTTTCTTCTCTTGAACATGCCTTCTAATATTTTAATTTTAATTTTTTCAGAGACGAGACAAGAAGTTGATTGTGCCAACAGAACATAATAGTTATGATCATTTTTCTCCAACTCCTTCGAGACAAGAGGACAGTACCATCCTGAAGAATCAAAGAGACAACCCAATGGCAGCTATAGTTGTTGCCACTCCTGTGAGTCAGTATATGCCTCTTCTACCTATTGAGGGTTAACCTATATCTCCTCAACAATATTCTCCTACTGAAACAATCATTGTTCTTGAGGAGACTTCCAACAAGGACTTCATTATTCCAGGTCCTATAAATAACCCTCTAGCCAATCCTGATGGCCAAATAGACTAACTGAAGAAGTCTTTTCCACCTACTTCTTCTATGTACCATGTAATCTTTCTACTAATTCACTTGTCTTTCCATTTTTTTATTCTTCTTAACCCATTTTCTTATTTTCTTTGTCGTTAATGCATTAATCTACCTGTCACATTTCTATCTTAGACTCTGATATTGAGGCCATTTATCAGAAGACAGATGAATTTATAAAGGCACTTGACTCTATGTCCTCTTCTAGCATCTCTCTTCCTCCCATCGAATGAGATTTGAAGCAAGATGTTGCATATTTTTTAAATTGCTTGAGTTGATCTCCTTTGATCAACTCATTCAAAAATAATCCTTCTGTTGTAGTTTCTTGCATGGCCAAGATTTCTATTGTCTCTTCTACTTACTTGACAGAACAACAAAAACAACAACAAGGAGTCTACATGATGCCCATCTTCAAACTAAAATCTCACAAGCTTGCTATTCCAAGATGAAGTGAAGCATAAGATGGACTTTATCGACTCTGTAGAAAACTTTGCTCCTCAACTTGCTTCAAACAAAGACAATAAGGATAAGTTGAAGCATGAAGATGACAACTTACTGCAGGTAGAAATGGGGCACATGGAAAGGTTGTCGAAAATAATTGAGGACATAGTTAGAATAAGGAAAGAAAGAGAGAATTTGCTCTTAAGAACTAGAGAATTGCTGGCTAGCCACCAAGATAGAAATAGTAAATTGTTGGCTACAGCAGAAAGCTTGAGGCATGCCCAAGAACAATTGAGATTGCTATCAAATGAATAAGAGAACTTTAAACTTTATTTCCCTCTACAAAACCATATAGTCTTTCATGGCCTATTTTTTTATTCTTGTACGCATGTAACTTGGTCACTTAATCTTTTGATTAATATAAAATAAATTTTCTTTTATATATTGCCCACAATTTTTGTTGTTATTCACTCATTAGATTATATTACCACTGGAAGCTTATAAAAAGTAGTTGCAAATAATAAATGCAAATGAATGAAAGTCTTCATTTTATTATTATTATTTTTAAAAAGGTACAAATCCAAACAAAGTTTTTCTAATGTAAAGTAACCACACCCGACATCGTTCAATTTCTTACTCTGGTTAGAGATTGCTTATTTATGGCCTTAGTCATTGTCTTGTGCAAGTAGGCTACCAATAAACTTCCCTTCTGTTGAAGAACACAACTTTTAATTGGGTTGCCTTCTTTTGTTGCATTAATACTTACAAGCTCTATGAAGTATTCCTTTGACTTATCGAAAAAGCTTTTGATGTACAACTTCTTATTCGACATCCAATCTTGCTTTGTCATCTTTTGTTATAGTCATATATTCTGGTTTGTGCTTTCTAAACTATTTTCCAACTCACGTTTAACCTAACCGATAGAGCCTAATGTCCTTTCTTTCTTTCAAGGCATATGCAAATAACCTTGCAAGTAAGTTTTTAATGGCATGCATCTTGCCATTCTAAGACCTCTTGCAAGTCCTATTCATAGATTTCTTTAGACTCTTCAGTTTTTAACCCTTGGTTGAAAAAGAATAAACCTAGCCAAGTCATGATAGATTTGATGTAGGCTTTCTTCAATATAGTTACTGACTTTGATGTCAGTATGAAGTAGGTTTTCATCTCCTACATTCAGAACTTTTAACATCCTTGAAGGTAGGATGTTAATCACTGCCAACCAAAACTTTGTTGATTGGTTGACCATTAATGTGAACATGTATGTACAGTGATCTCAAATATTTGACAAATTCTTTCCTAGGGGTGTTTAATACCATTTTCTTTATGCCTAGTTTCCTTGCTCTATACTTATAGACCTTCCATCATGTCTGGTTTCATTCATAATTTCTGTGAAGACTACAATGACTCGGTGTTGTCTTCCATATCTCCCACTAGTTGGTTTGGTTGTCCTAGCTTAGCCTTGAATGCTTCAGGTAGAGCCACAATCGTATTGCAGGTTACATCATCCATGAGGGGAGGCTTTGTATCTTCACAAAAAATCCACACGCTTCTCATGTGAAAAGCATGTTTTGTCTTTTTCTATTTCTCTTTTCCTTTTGATGATGGATTATGTAATATCTTCTCTGGTTCTCCTTTAGACAAATCCATAATTTGTTTGAACTCAATAATCTTTTGATCAAGGATGTCCTGCTTTGTTTGGACTTCTTTGATCTTTTTTTATTGTTCCCTAGTCCATGTGGGATTATTTTCCCACATCAATGGACTTGTTTCTTCATTGGCCTCAAGAGGAGTAGGATCTCGTCTGCTCGTCCTAGCGAAAAAATTCTTTTGCTCTCTCCTTTTCTGAGTAATGTTGAATGTTTGGTTCAATATATATATGCTCTAGAAAGGAATTTTGGATGTTGAACATGGTGTCATTTTTCATCAAGGACTTGAGGAGAATTTAAAGTTGTAGATTATGCCATTGTTGTTATCTCAAACCTCCCTTTTCTTTTTTGGTTTTGCCTTTTCTATTGTTCTTGTTTCACAATTTTCTACCAAACACTTTCCTTGGCCTTCGATGGTCCAACAAAATGGTTTGTCCTTTGCAGCCTTTCCTCCTTGGCTTGGCCTTGATATAACTAGTATTTCCTGGGTTGCCTTGATTTTTTGGAAAATAATAAGGATCATTCCCATGTTGGTATATTTCCTCTAATTTTAAAATGTCTGGGTCTATACCATCAAATATTTTCTCAACGCCATTATAGTTCTATACATGTTCTTCTTATCCAGTGCTAAATTGGAAGATCCTTGCCTCTAAATTCTCTTACCACATCATCTAGTGATATAATATCTGTCTTGGCCATTTCTTTGGCAAACTTGAAACACATAACTAGTGGCTCCTCTTCCCTTGGACTAAGACTACTGTGGACTAGTTTCATCATCTTGGGAATAATCCTCTCTTTTCAAACTACAAAACTTTCAACATTCTTGTCTTCCTACAAATTAGTAGAAATCATATTAATATTAACTAATTTAGGGAAATGATCTTTGTCCATACCCATGTTTTCTTCTTCTTTTCAAGCATACTTAAGCATTCTTTTTTGGATTAAATCCTACACAATTCTTAAAAGTACTGTAGTTCTTAGTTGATTGCCTAAATGAATTATGTGATTTACAATATTATTTTCCTTTGCTATTCTTTTATGGTGGGATGTTATGTCCTTGAGACAAGTCAATAAATTTTTGGTTGATTAACTCATCAAACATAGCAAAGGAATAATGTCAATTGGTTGAGGGTGTATCATTCTTGAAAATATTGCTAGATGATAAGTTCATAGGATCCTCATGACCGAACTCGTACTTGTGGAAGTTGATCATTTATATAATATGAAAATTGAAGAATTTCACGAATGGAATAAAAAAATGAAAGAAAGCATACGTCTGTTCAATAGCTCTTTCCAATAGAAAGCGGAACTCCTTCCGTAGACTCTCACTGAAAACTAATCCAATCTGAAAGGTTCTTTTATATATGATGAAAGTGTCAATGTTTTTCAAGGAGTCACACATATTGGTGACTTCTTATGATCTATGCCATATTGATTTCAATTTTATCGAAGACTTGGAAATAAGTTCTAAATGAATTATTTTTCCTCTGTTGCTCTTTCCTAAGCAACATTTTATATCTGGTAGCCTTGGATGAGAATTCAAAGAGATCTCTAAACTCCATTCATTCAAATTTATTTTTTAATTCGGAGTCTAAACCATTCTGGGTCATTTTAACTAATTCAATTTTAGGTAAGTAAACATGAAATTTGTTTTTTGATTTTTTGAATATGTCCATATATTTTTCTATTGATCTTTTGATTTCTGCTTTAATCTTGACAGATCTACTATCAAAACCTCTTGTTCATTCCTAAAGAATTGAGCATGACACTGGTCTTTAAATTCTTGCCAAGTTTGAATTGAGTTGGTAGGTCAATTAATGAACCAAGCAAAGGTCGTCTTTGTTAAAGATTTTGGGAACAGTTTTATTTTTAAATTCTCATTATTTTCAACTTCCACACATCGGAAAGTAAATTTATATATGTTCTATATGGTCGGTTGATTTTCTTCACCAGAGTAAAGGTAAAATTCTAGGATTCTATATCATCTAGGGAATTCTTCGAAAAACAACCCATGGTGGATATGGCTTCCGAAAAACACTAGCCTTTCATTTTTTCTAAGGTCAAGACCATACAAATCTTGAATCATCTCCACTAGTTGATTTGTCACACCCTGATTCGAGTGATATGACCAGCCATGGACCATGGGGCTTATCTCATGGAACATGTAAGCCTTTCATCAATATTACCATTAGGAGAGAAAACAAACACCAAATGTCATTGTATTATTAAATAACATGTCTACATAACCCGAACAAAAGAGGATTACTGCACATACATACTGAGCATCTACTCAAAAAGTACATATATACTTATCTACATGAAATGATGCACAAAACGTCCTATGGAGGTCCCAGCAAAATCAGGTGCACAAAAGTCTCCTGAGTCTGCTAGCAACACTCCAGTCTCTCACCTGAAAAAAAAAACATAATCTAATGAAATGAGCTAAAAGCCCAGTGAATGGTAAGGCACACATAGTAATATTAATTTTTGAAAACAGGGAATATAAAATAACTAATAGCAAAAAAATATGTATGGCATACGATAGATAATCCTAAACAAAACCAGTAACTAAAAACGTTGTGATTATATCTCCTCCTCATAATGGTAAGGACTTGTCCGATATCTGGGAACCATACCAAATGTCAGAAGATCTCAAGGTTGGATCCAACATCGCACTTAGGGTCACCACAGCCTCACCCGGATCTGTTCTCTAAGACGATCCGAAAAAGGTCACGAGGATGCACCAGACACTGTTCCTTCAACCGTTGAGCACTAGGGTCACCTCAACCTCCCCCAGGTCTGTTCCCTAATGGCCAAAGTCACAGCACACAAAGGAATAATTTCCCTAGACTTTTAGTTTTGGTCCCATTCACCATTATTAAGTCTCACCATATAAACAAGTGATCGAGTCACAATACTTCACAAATAATTCATCGTATGCCACAAGTATACACTTAGTAAATCATTTTGTAAAGGTAGTAATGAACAAGCATGATGTATCGTGTTTAAAATATTTAGGGATATGGGGGATTCTTGAAAATACGTATCATGTCAAACCACTCACCTCAAGTCCAAATGGTATGTTGCTTGATGCCTTTCCTCTTTCTTTCACAATTTCCTTTCTCCTTTGATAAGATGTTTTTCCTTCCTTCTTCTCTCTTTTACTCTCTATTTTTCCTTGAAAGTGCACTTGTATACTTAATCCAATCTCCAAATGATATATTTATAGGCCTCCTAGGATTATTCTAGAAAATATTGACATGTGTCATTTAAGGAAGAATTCCTAGAATATTCTACTATCTTCCCTCTCCTAGATCCTTCTAGGTTTGAAGCTTTTTTTTCACATGAAAATTTCACAAGTATCTAGACTCATTTAAAGTCTTCTCCAACCTTCTAAGTCCTTCCGAAACTTTTCAGAATATTCTACTTCCTGCTAGAATCTTCTAGTATTTCCTAGAACCTTTTAAAATATTCTAGATTTCTCTAGATTTTTCTAAAATCTTCCGGATTCTTCTCAATTGTTCTAGAACTTTCTAGATTATTCTAGATCCTTCAAAACTCTCTTTTAAGAATTATTATTTATTTATATTAATATTTTATATTGAAGAGACTTTTCAACATAATAGTCCAAGTTTAAGAATATTCACAATATAAAAATCTATGTTACAGCTACTAGTCAATCAAGGGTGGGTCAGGATATTACATCCTTCCCCCTTTAAAATAAATTTGTCCTCGAAATTACGATTCTTACCTCAAGCGAACAGATATGGGTACTTGTCGCACATTTCCTCTTCCCGTTCCCAGGTAGCCTCCTCTATTGCATGATTGCGCCACAAGACCTTAACCAACTTGATTGTCATGTTACGTAACACTTTCTCCTTCATATCTACAATTTCCACCAGGTGCTCTTCGTAGGTCATGTCCTCCTAGACACCTTCAAGAACACCATATCTCTAACCTGGAACTCCAAATCTCTTCTTCGGTTGTCGGCATAGCACTTTTGACGGTTTTGTGCAGCTAGGAGCTTCTTCCGTATGGTAGCAATCTTCTAAGTTGCATCTTGAACCAAATCTGGCCCTAAAAGTTGTCTATCTCCAACCTCGTACCAACACATGGGAGACCTGCATTTTCTTCCATATAATGCTTCATATGGTGCAACTCCAAGATTGGAATGGTAGCTGCTGTTGTACGCGAACTCTAGTAACGGTAATCGGTCATCCCAGTTTGCTTTCCATTCTAGCGCACAAGCCCTCAGCGTATCATTAAATGTCTGGATGGTCCTCTAAGATTGTCCATCAGTTTATGAGTGGTAAGTCATACTAAAATTTAGGCGTGTTCCCATAGCGGCTTGGAGTGCTCCCCAAAATTTAGAGATGAAGCGAGGATCACAATCCGAGATAATTGACACCGGTGCACCATGGAGTCTGACTATCTCTTTCACATATAGCTGGGTAGGTCGATCAAGTGGATAAGTCATCTTGATGGCAATAAAATGTGCTGACTTTGTAAGTCGATCTACTACTACCCAGACCGCATTAGGACCACCACGTGTGCGAGGCAGTCCTAGTACAAAATCCTTGGTGATGTGCTCCCATTTCCATTCTGGCAGGGGTAAAGGCTGAAGCTTTCCCGCAGGCCTTTGATGCTCCACCTTTATTTGCTGACAGGTGAGACATTGTGCTACATACTCTGCAATATCCTTTTTCATGTCGTTCCACCAAAAATGATCTTGTACGTCTCTGTACATCTTTGTACTGGTTGGATGGATGCTATATCTAGAGTTGTGTGCCTCAGCTAAGATTTCCTTCTTCAATTCATCACTGGCAGGTATACAGAGTCACCCTTTGTACTTGAGTGCTCCATCCTCATCTATAGAGAAATCCGAACTTTTTCCTTTTTGCAGTTCTTCTCGAATCTTCACGTAATGTGGATCGCCTTGTTGCCCTTCTTTGAATTTGTCTAGTAGAGTTGACTTGACAGTTAATTGACTACAAAGTACACCTTCGCCATGATGTACTATCTCAATCCCCAAACGTCAAATATCGTCCACTAATTGTGGTTGAATGGTTAATGTTGCCATACTGCCTTCAAAAGATTTCCTGCTTAATGTGTTTGCCACTACATTCCCTTTCCCTGGATGGTACAAGATATGGACATCATAGTCCTTGAGTAGCTCTAATCATCACCTTTGTCTTAGGTTAAGTTCCTTTTGCGTGAAGATATATTTTAAGCTCTTATGGTCTGTATAGATCTCGCAAGACTCCCCATATAGATAATGTCTCCAAATCTTCCACGCGAAAATGACTGCCACCAACTCTAAGTCGTGGGTGGGATAGTTCTTCTCGTGTGACTTTAATTGACAGGATGCATATGCTATCACCCTTCCATGCTGCATAAGAACACATCCCAATCCTTGGCGAGAAGCATCACTGTAGATAACATAATTACCACCCTCAGTTGGTAGTGCAAGAACGGGAGCTGTAGTTAATCTTCGCTTGAGCTCTTGAAAATTGTGCTCACAATTGTCTGACTACTCATACTTGACTCCCTTTCGCGTCAGATTAGTGAGTGGTAACGTGATGCGAGAAATGACCTCCACGAACCTCCTATAGTACCCAGCAAGTCCCAAAAAGATGTGCACCTCCGTCACCGAAGTCGGCCGTGGCCAATTAACTATTGCCTCCACTTTCTGATGGTCTACATAAACTCCATCTTTGCTAATCACATGCCCTAGAAAAGACACTCTGCCAAGCCAAAACTCACACTTTTTGAACTTTGCATACAACTTCTTCTCCCGGAGAGTGTGGAGAACTATCCTTAAATGTTCCTCATGTTCCACTATACTCTTGGAGTAGATGAGTTTATCATCAATGAACACCACCACAAAGCGATCTATATAGGGTTTGAAAACCCTGTTGGGGCATTGGTGAGGCCAAAGGGCATTACGAGAAATTCATAGTGCCCATAACGAGTCCAGAAGGCTATCTTCGGGATATATTCTTCTCTAACGTCGATTTCAAGTCTACCTTTGAGAACACTTGAGCCCCTTGCAGCTGGCCAAATAGATCATTTATTCGAGGAAATGGGCACCTATTCTTGACTGTGACTTTATTTAATTCTCGGTAATCAATGCATAAGCGCATTGATACATCCTTTTTCTTCACAAAGAGTGCTGGGGCACCCCACTGGGAGACGCTGGGTCTAATAAAGCCCTTATCCAATAACTCTTCTAATTGTACTTGTATCTCCTTCAATTTTATAGGAGCCATTATGTAAGGTGCCTTGGAGATGGGCATAGTGCCAAGTATGAGGTCGATCGTGAATTCTATCTCCTGATCAGGAGGGAGACCAGGTAAGTCCTCGAGGAAGACATCCGCGAACTCTTTTACCATGGGCAGCTCCTCCAACTTCTGATATGTTTGCCCATGACTGACCACATAGGCCAAATATTCCCTACACCCTTTTCTCAACAATCGGCTCGCTTGGGGTGCTGAGACGAAACCCATTGGAGAAACCTTTTGGGATCCATGAAAAATGAATTCTGGTTGTCCTGGTATATTGAAAACCACCCTCTTTTGATGACAATCCACCGTTGCATAGTATTTTGACAACCAGTCCATCCCAAAGATGACATCCAAATCTTGCATCTTTAATAAGATCAGATCCACTAGTAGGATCCGACCATCTATCTCTACCGCACAAGATACATCTTCCAAAACTATTGTCTTCTCTATCGGAGTGGACATAATCACATATACATCTAATGGCTTGATTATATTAGGTAATTGTCATAGATATCGAGGCGTAGTGAAAGAATGAGTAGAATTGGAATCAATAAGAACTCTAGCAAGTATAGAGGATATGAAAAGAGTACCTTGCACCACAGATGGCAATGCCTCATCATCCTCACGTGTAAGAGCATAGAATCGTCCATGAGTAATAGATCTTTGGCCTTGTCCTTGAGTCTCATCTCGAGTAATTTGCGTCTGCTCCTTGTGACTTGTAGGCTGCCTATAAATCGATCCGCTCCCACGTGCAAGTTGTCTATGAACCTGAGCTATTCGTTGTGTTTGTTGTCCTCCAGCTCCTTTGGTACGGCAATTTGCGGATAGGTGCCCAGATTGTCCACAAGAATAACACACTCGTGTTGTGCCATCACAACTATAGAGTGCAGAATGCGGTAGTCCACACTTGTAACATAGCCTTAATGCCTGTTACTTATCTTCTCCATTTGTTGGTGTCATGGTCTTCTTGTTGGGGTTGTTATCCCATTTGTTGTGACCTGTTTGACGGAAGTCTCTCAGCCTTTTGCTTAGTTGCTCTTTTCCTCATGAGGTGGTGTCGAGAGTCTTTTCAGCAATGAGAGCCTTAGTCACAAGCTCTGATAGGGTTTTTGCCTCGAACAAAGAGACCCTCTTACGGATCTCATCTTGTAATCCGTTCTCGAACAACAATACCTTATCTGCCTCCTCAGCAACATGATGTGGGGGCAAACTTAGATAGCTCAGTAAATTTTGCCTCATACTCTGCAACTATCATGCCCCCTTGCTTTAGTGATAGAAATTCTACTTGTTTCTGCCTCCGTATAGTAGCCGGGTAGTATTTGTCGCTGAATTGTTGCACAAAAATTTTCCACCATAGTTTGTGCTCTTTTCCTTTAAACTGGCGTTTCATCATACGCCACCAGTTCTCGGCCGGCCTTTCCAAGATATAAGTGGCAAATGATACCTTTTGCTCATCTTTACAATCCAAACGTTCGAAGATCTTCTCCATACGTTGCAGCCACGCCTCTGCCTCAGCTGGCTCCGTAGTGCCCATGAAAGTAAGGGGAGAAGCCTTTAGAAATTTGTCAAAATTTGTGCCTTTATCCAGCTTCATAGTCCCATCGATGATAGCACCGGCTGGCTGGAACTGTTGTCCAATGATTGCCCCCATTAATGTTTGAAGGGCTTTATAAACTCCTTCAGCATTTGGAGTTGTTGGGGTCACTGATGAGGCTGTTTCAACATTCGAAACACTCGGAGCCATCGGAGTTGTACGAGCAACTTGGGCTGTCAGAGTGGGTGGAGTAGCCACAGGAACTCCATTATTAATAACCCCTTGGGTCATATACTTGGACTTTATGTTACGTCGTCTCCAGTTTGCCATTCTTCAAAATAAAAAAAGACATAAGTATCCTAAGCACAAAAAATTTTGGTACACTCACCCAGGCCTATAGGACATTGGGACCTCCTCTAAAATGCAAAGTAAAATGGTTTGGTGAAAACTTAAGCTCTGATACCACAATTGTCACACCCCGATTCGAGGGATATGACCGGCCATGGGCCATAGGGCTTATCTCAAGGAACATGTAAGCCTTTCATCAATATTACCATTAGGAGGGAAAACAAACACCAAATGTCATTGAATTATTAAATAACATGTCTACATAACCTGAACAAAAAAGGATTACTGCTCATACATACTGAGCATCTACTCAAAAAGTACATATATACTTATCTACATGAAATGATGCACAAAACGTCCTATGGAGGTCCCAGCACAATCAGGTGCACAAAAGTCTCCAGTGTCTGCTAGCGACACTCCAGTCTCTCACCTGGAAAAAAAAACATAATCTAACGGAATGAGCTTAAAGCCCAGTGAATGGTAAGACACACATAGTAATATTAATTTTTGAAAACAATGAATATAAAATAACTGATAGCAAGAAAATATGTATGGCATATGATAGATAATCATAAACAAAACCAGTAACTAAAAACATTGTGATTATATCACCTCCTCATAATGGTAAGGACTTGTCCGATATCTGGGAACCATACCAAATGTCAGAAGATCTCAAGGTTGGATCCAACATCGTACTTAGGGTCACCACAGCCTCACATGAGTCTGTTCTCTAAGACGATCCGGTGAAGGTCATCTGGATGCACCAGATATTGTTCTTTCAACCGTTGAGCACTAGAGTCACCTCAGCCTCCCCCAGGTCTCTTCCCTAGTGGCCAGAGTCACCGCACACAGAGGAATAATTTTCCTAGACTTTTAGTTTTGGTCTCATTCACCATTATTAAGTCTCACCATATAAACAAGTGATCGAGTCACAATACTTCACAAAGAATTCATCGTATGCCACAAGTATACACTAAGTAAAATATTTTTGTAAAAGTAGTAATGAACAAGCATGATGTATCGTGTTTAAAATGTTTAGGGATATGGAGGATTTTCGAAAATACTTGGCATGCCCAACCACTCACCTCAAGTCCCAATGGTATGTTGCTTGATGCCTTTCCTCTTTCTTTCACAATTTCCTTTCTCCTTTGATAAGATGCTCTTCCTTCCTTCTTCTCTCTTTTACTCTCTATTTTTCCTTGAAAGTGCACTTGTATGCTTAATCCAATCCCCAAATGCTCTATTTATAGACCTCCTAGGATTATTCTAGAAAATATTGACATGTGTCATTTTAAGGAAGAATTCCTATAATATTCTACCATTTTCCCTCTCTCAGATTCTTCTAGGTTTGAAGCTTATTTTTCACGTGGTAATTTCACAAGTATCTAGACTCATCTAAAGTCTTCTCCAACCTTCTAAGTCCTTCCGAAACTTTCTAAAATATTCTACTTCCCTCTAGAATCTTCTAGTATTTCCTCGAACCTTATAAAATATTCTAAACTTCTCTAGATTTTTCTAGAACCTTCCGGACTCTTCTCAATTATTGTAAAAAATTTTGGATTCTTCTAGATCCTTCAAACTCTCTTTTAAGAATTATTATTTATTTATATTAATCTTTTATATTGAAGAGACTTTTCAACATAATAGTCCAAGTTTAACAATATCCACAATATAAAACTCTATGTTATAACTACTAGACACTCAAGGGTGGGTCAGGATATTACATGATTTCTATTAAAAACTATGTTTTGGTGGTTTTTTAAGTTTTAAAATTGGTCAAATGGTTGCCTCTTGCCCTTGGGTTGAATTCCTCATCCTTACTCCACTACCCCTAGAATTTCTTTGTGGGTAGAAATTAGGGAACATTTCAAAAGGTTCCCCATCGAAAACTACATTGAAATGATTTTGGTGTGATGGGTATGGCCTTTTGTTGGTTATAACTGGTGGTGGTCTCTGATTTTCTATAGGGCGCCCCACAAGATCGGTGTTTTATTCTTCTACCATTTTATTTCTAATGATGGTAGTTGATTTTTGATTAACTAGTCCTAAAATTGGTGTCTAGACACTCATTAATTCATACATGATATTAAATAAGTTTTGTCTAATTCCAGTTTAATGCTGGAATTGGGATTATACGGTATTTGCTTTAGGTTTTGCACAAATTCTTGCATCTGTAAACTATTCTGGCCACTGAATTGCCCATTTTTTGGATTTGTAGACTCCACTGGGTTAGTACTTAAACTTGTTTTATGATTACCACTGTTTAGCTTCATTTCCACAGTTTCATTATTGTCAAATACAATTTTGTCTTGTTTCCTTTTTTGAATTGTTTTCTTGATTCAGGTTATTAATATTGTCCCACCAGGCATGCCAAACGATTGTTACTCCAAAATCTACTGGGATCAACAGAGATATCCCAATTGACGAACAATTTTCAGGCAATTGTTTGTAAGGGGTTCAAATGTCTTGTTTCAAGACTTCGTTGAATGAGAAATAATGAATAAATACACAGTACATGAAACTAAAAAATGATGATTCATTTATTAATTCCATTGAATGGACTTCAGTTACAAAAAGGCCGAACAAATTGCTTTGATTGCAACAATAATTGTCTCCTAAAAATTAATCTAAAACTACTCTTAATATTGTTTAGTTCATAGGTCTTGTGAGGGTTTGAGTGTATTATTTCTTTTCCACTAAATACTCTTTTTTATAATCACTGTCTTCGACGATTTTTGCTCCCATCGATGGTTACCGACTGATAACTTCTATTTGGTTATTCTTCTTTAGCAAACATGGTTGTGGTTAATCGTTTCCCGCCTTTCTTCAAATTTTTCCACATGACACTTCCTTAGTATATCTAGATTGTTAGGTGTCAATACCTTGAATATTTCTAAAATTTAATATTTTATGTCCAAACAATATGATAGATGAGTTTTACCAAGATTGGTTATATTAAATTTCTTGCAGTTAGTATTTTGAGTTGACTCAGGATTAGGGTTATTAATTGACTAAATATATTATAACCCTTTTCAAATTCGAATATAGTAAACCAATTGCTACCATAAATATAATTATTAAAATTTTGTATTGTTGATCTTGATAGTTTTTCTTAGTTGATTGATCATTGCACTACACATGTGCAACACAAACATGCATTAGGGAGCAATGAATGTATCCCATGTTTGATGAACCACGTAAATATGTAAATCTATGAATTCTTTACGATGACATTTTCCATGATAATTGAAAGATTTTTATCTCGTTTATAAGGACATCTCTGGAATTGGTGGATTTCTCTTGGTGAGTATCACCAACTATAATTTCGCCAAGTACCTTTAGTCAAAGAATTCATGAATTTTCTGTACAATGAGTTTCTAGGTACTGCTGACATTTGAATTTATTACACGGACACCCCCTCACTTTCAAAAATTATACTAAGACCGCTTGACATTTAAAACTTATAACAATCACACCCACACAGACTTTCACCGCTGCAAAGCCACCACCGACCACCACTAACATTCATCGCTGCAACAAATTACCCCCACGCAAACTTTTGTCAAGAATGAACATGTACAGAACCCTAATGGGTGATTTTGGATGGTTTATTTCATTCAAAGAAAAAAGATTTGAGATAAAGATTACAAACCCTAATGGGTGATTTTGGATGGTTGAGGTAGTGGTGTTGATGGGTCTCTCTAACTCAGGTGGGATTCCAGTTGATGGACGTGTTGACGGTGGATTCCATTGTTGGATTGGGTCTCTGACAATGGTGCTAGTGATGGGTACTAATGACTCTATTGTTGCGATTGAGGGTCTGCTAGATAGAGGGCTGGGTAGGGGGTGGTGTGGTTGCGTCGTTGGGTATTGGGTGGTGTCTGTGTGTATATATATATGTGTGTATATATATATATATATATATATATATA
>CM042188.1:8431176-8443330 GCA_023539305.1 Ilex asprella | reverse complement strand
CATTGGCTTTAGTGTATCCGGGGGTAGCTTCTAGGGTTCCTGTTTCTAATTACTGGGCGGGTCGGCAGTGGGACAGAGGCCGATTGTTGGGGGTTTTACCTTCTTCAGTTGTTGAACAGATTGTGCAGATTCCGATTCCAGATCATGGGGTTGATCAGATGAGATGGAGGTTGTCTTTAGATGGGGATTTTTCATTGAGGACTGCTTGGGCTGATATTCGGGGTGTGGCTCCAGTTCGGTCTGGGTTTTCTTGTGTCTGGCAGAGGCATATTTCGACTCGGATCTCCTTTTTTATGTGGCGGTTGTTCCACGGTTTCCTGGCCACAGATGATAGTTTAGAGAGACGAGGTTTCCATATAGTATCCCGGTGTGTGTGTGGTGGGGCTATTGAGACTCTTAGGCATCTTTTTCTGGATTGTCCGCTTGTTGTTCAGGTGTGGGGTCATTTTTATCGGATATTTGGGATCAGATGTCAGTCATTTCAGTCTCCCTATGCTTTGATGCTACATTGGCGGCGTTGTGCTCCTTCCGCAAGTCACGTGCGGGTACTGCTACCGTGCTTCATTATGTGGCACTTATGGAAGGCGCGTAATGCTTATAGGTTCGATAGCCAGACTTTTCAGGTGCCTGTTGTGATTCAGAGGGTTTTGACAGATATGCAGTTGGTTGGGCTTGCTTTTGGGTTTGCTCCGACTCAGTTACGTCGGGATGAGTCAGTTGAGTTTGTGGGTTCTCTTAGGGTTTTGGTTCCTCGGCCTAGACCTCCTCGCTTGGTTGCTTGGACTCGTCCTGTAGTGGGTTGCCTGAAGATCAGCGTTGATGGTTGTTCTAAAGGCAATCCGGGTTGTCTGCGGCAGGGGGTGTTATTAGGGACCACCAGGGTCGGGTACTTAGGGCTTTTGGCTTGTTCTTGGGGCATCAGCCTATTCTATATGCGGAGTTGCAGGCTGTTTGTGCTGGGTTGGAGTTGGCCTCAAATCTGGGAGTTTCAGAGTTGGTAGTAGAGTCAGATTCAGCTACAGTGGTTTCTTGGGTTACCTCGCAGGGTACTGGGAGCTGGGTTTATGCTTACCTGCTTGCTCGGATTCGGCTTCTGTGTGCTTCTCTCTCTGCTCGCGTCTCCCACGTTCTGCGAGAGGCAAATCAGGCTGCAGATTTCATGGCTAATTGGGCTTGCTCTCAGCAAATCAATCAGCGATTCCCTGATTCGTCATCCCTTCCTTCTGGGATTGCTGGCATCCTTGCCTTGGACGTTCGACAGATCCCTCACGTGCGTTGTTGATATTTATTTCAATTGATGTGTTCTGTTATTTTGGTCTGTGGGGACTACCCACTTTGCTTTTCTATTTATTTATTTTTAATGCTTTCGGTGGTGAGTCACCACCTTTCTTTGCTTGGTATTTCTTCCACTTCTAGAGGCTTGGCTTTATGTCCTCCTCCCTTGTACAAATTTCCTTTTAGTTATATATACAGGTAGGGGTCTTGCCAAACCCCCACCCACATTGGGTGGCTTTGAGGAAAAAAAAAAATCTCTTTACTAGGTTCATTATTTTTCACTTTAATTTTAATTTTATGATCCAACAAAATATTTGAAAACCCCACACTAAACGGGTTTCTATAAGAGACTTGAGTCATAAAAGAATCATTATAATGTAAAAACAATTGTCTCACAGATCAATATGCACCATCTGGAAAGAAGGCATAAATTTTGTCCTAGGTGGGCACCTAACTAGAAGTTTTAAATTTTTTTTCTGTAATAAATAAAAATAAAATAACATATTTAAATTTATTGTATTATATTTGATATTTGAATAATATTCATTGAATACAAAAGAGTCAAATACCGATGTACTTACCGTATATATGCAAGAAAAATAACATAAAAAATTAATTAGAACCCTTGATAAAAAAATGAGACTAATTGCATACAATTGACTCAAAGCTTTGTTACTTTGAAACTATTACTTGGTAATTTAATTATCAATACCATTTAAATAAATTTTTTCTATATATGCAATCAAGTTATAAGTGATTTATTAATGATCATTATTTAATTATGAAACCAGTTTCGCAATATTTATAACTTAAATAATTGTAAAATGAGTCCATCATATCAACAATTTATTGGAATATGTTTGTAATGTCTTTGAAGTGTGTGGGAAATATAGTCATTTAATTGTAAGTCATACTAATAGATATGATAAGAAAATAATAGGGTAAACACATTTAAATATACCTAACAATTAACCTAATTCTATATAGGTAAAGTATTTTTTTTTTATAAAAAAAAAACAGGGTGGGCTGCCCGTGCCTCCCGGTCCCCTTTGGCTCTGCCCTTGTGCACCATACTTGTATCTTTCGTCTTCATCATAATATAAACTTGTATATCTTTTATTTTTTAATGAGCGCTTCATCTTAATACATTAATACATTATTGGCTGTTGATCCAAGTCGCATTGCATTACTATCTGTTCTATTTCAAGGAGAAATTTGAACTGATTGTACAATTTTTCAAAAACAATAATTGAATGTTGGAAAAGTTTTACCAAGAAAGGCAAATTGTGAAGTGATTCCTTTAACATCAAGAACCTTGAAAGTGTTGATTTTGTAAATCAGATAATTAACACAATAATACTTATTAGAAGATAAGAAGTTAAGATAAAAAAAAAAAACAATGAAAATATGACACAAAGATATAACATGTTTTGAAACAATATACCCACCTTAGTACACCGTACTTATATCCACGGATCACGGATCAAAAATCTACATCGATGTATTATTCATTGAAAAATTGATCATTTCGTAACTAATTACATAATACTTAACCCTATTTATAGGATAAAATACTATCATCTAAACCAATTCAAATATAACTTAATTTATATATTTCCTATCACATGTCTAATATATATATTTATGGTTTATTAAAACTCTTCTAATTTATTTTCTATTTGATTTGATTACTAATAAACCTATTCAAGGAATACTAGGAGTTTTCCAACTTATTTCTTATTCAATTAAGGATTCTCACATTGATTATCAAAAAAACTTTCCTTCATGATAATTATAGAGTTTGGGTCAACTTCCAAAGAGAAGTTTCATCGCCTAGATGTTTAGAAAGAGAATTAACAAAGGCCTGTTTCATGTTGACATCATCCATGCCATTGAGATCATAATATTCCTCCATATTTTTGCAACACTTCATTTGTAAGTATTCTTCACGGGCTTGGATAACATAGCGGCCAGCAGTACCTAGAAACTCATTGTACAGAAAATTCATGAATTCTTTGACTAAAGGTACTTGGCGAAATTATAGTTGGTGATACTCACCAAGAGAAATCCACCAATTCCAAAGATGTCCTTATATACAAGATAAAAATCTTTCAATTATCATGTATAATGTCATTGTAAAGAATTCATAGATTTACAGATTTACGTGGTTCATCAAACATGGGATACATTCATTGCTCACAATCGGTTCATAAAAGCTACTTAACCCCCCCCCCCCCCAACAAAAAAAAAGCGGTTCATAAGAGCTGTCGTAAAATACATGGACCTCCCTAATGAATGTTTGTGTTGCACATGTGTAGTGCAATGAACAATCAACTAAGAAAAACTATCAAGATCAACAATACAAAATTTAGGTGATTTTGTAAAAATTCTACTAATTATATTCATGGGAGCAATTGGTTTACTATATTCGAATTTGAAAAGGGTTATAATTTATTTAGTCAATTAATAACCCTAATCTTGAGTCAACTCAAAAAACTAACTGCAAGAAATTTAATATAACCAATCTTGGTAAACTCATCTATCAGATTGTTTGGGCATAAAATATTAAATTTTAGAAATATTCAAGGTATTGACACCTAACAATCTAGATATACTAAGGAAGGGTCACATGGAAAATTTTGAAGAAAGGCGGGAAACGATTAACCACAACCATGTTTGATAAAGAAGAATAACCAACTAGAAGTATCAGTCGGTAACCGTCGATGGGAGTAAAAATCGTCAAAGATAGTGATTATAAAAAGAGCATTTAGTGGAAAAAGACATAATACACTCAAACCCTCACAAGACCTATGATCTAAACATTATTAAGAGTAGTTTTAGATTAGTTTTTAGGAGGCAACAATTGTTGCAATCAAAGCAGTTTGTTCGGCCTTTTTGTAACTGAAGTCCATTCAATGGAATTAATAAATGAATCATCATTTATTAGTTTCATGTACTGTGTATTTGTTCATTATTTCTCATTCAACGAAGTCCTGAAACAATACATTTGAACCCCTTACAAACAATTGCTTGAAAACTATTCGTCGATTGGGATATCTCTTTTGATCCTAGTAGATTTTGGAGTAACAATCGTTTGGCATGCTTGGTGGGAACAATATTACTAACTTGGATCAAGAAAACGATTCAAACAAGGAAACAAGACAAAATTGTATTTGGCACTAATGAAACTGTGGAAATGAAGCTAAATAGTGGTAATTAGAAAACAAGTTTAAGTACTAACCCAGTGGAGTCTACAAATCCAAAAAATGGGCAATTCAGTGGCCAGAATAGTTTATAGATGCAAGAATTTGTGCAAAACCTGAAGCAGATACTGTATAATCCCAATTCCAGCATTAAACAAAACTTATTTAATATCATGTATGAATTATGAGTGTCTAGACAGCAATTTTAAGACTAGTTAATCAAAAATCAACTACCATCATTAGAAATCAAATGGTAGAAGAATAAAACACCGATCTTGTGGGGCGTCCTATAGAAAATCAGAGACCACCACCAATTATAACCAACAAAAGGCCAGACCCATCACACAAAAATCATTTCAAAGTAGTTTTCGATGGGGAACCTTTTGAAATGTTCCCTAATTTCTTCCCAAGAAGAAATTCTAGCGGTAGTGGAGCAACGATGAGGAATTCAACCCAAGGGCAAGAGGCAACCCTTTGACCAATTTTAAAACTTAAAAAACCACCAAAACATAGTTTTTAATAGAAATCAACTAGTGGAGATGATTCAAGATTTGTATGGTCCGGACCTTAGAAAAATTGAAAGGCTAGTGTTTAGGAAGCCATATCCACCATGGGTTGTTTTTCGAGGAATTCCCAAGAGGATATAAAATCCTAGAATTTTACCTTTACTCTGGTGAAGAAAATCAACCGACCATATAGCACATATATAAATTCACTTTCCGATGTGTGGAAGTTGAAAATAATGAGAATTTAAAAATAAAAATATTTCCAAAATCTTTAACAAAGACAACCTTTGCTTGATTCATTAATTTACCTACCAACTCAATTCAAACTTGGCAAGAATTTAAAGACCAGTGTCATGCTCAATTCTTTAGGAATGAACCAGAGGTTTTGATAGTAGATCTGTCAAGATTGAAGCAGAAATCAAATAATCTATAGAAAAATATATTGACATATTCAAAAAATCAAAAAACAAATGTCATGTATACTTACCTAAAATTGAATTGGTTAAACTGATCCAGAATGGTTTGGACTCCGAATTAAAAAAGAAATTTGAATGAATGGAGTTTAGAGATCTCTTTGAATTCTCATAGAAAGCTACCAGATATAAAATGTTGCTTAGGAAAGAGCAACAGAGGAAAAATAATTCACTGGGAACTTATTTCCAAGTCTTCGATAAAATTGAAATAGATATGGCACAGATCATAGGAAAGTCACCAATATGTGTGACTCCTTGAAAAACATTGACACTTTCATCATATATAAAAGAACCTTTGAGATTGGACTAGTTTTTAGTGAGAGTCTACGGAAGGAGTTCTTCTTTCTATTGGAAAGAGCTATTGAATAGATGTATGTTTTCTTTCATTTTTTTATTCCATTCATGAAATTCTTCAATTTTCATATTATATAAATGATCAACTTCCACAAGTTCGAGTTCAATCATGAGGATCCTATGAACATATCATCTAGCCATCTTTTCAAGAATGATACACTCTCAACCTATCTACATTATTCCTTTGCTTTGTTTGATGAGTTAATCAACCAAAAATTTATTGACTTGTCTTAAGGACATAACATCCCACCATAAAAAAATAGCAATGGAAAATAATATTGTAAATGACATAATTCATTTAGGCAATCAACTAAGAACTACAGTACTTTTAAGAATTGTGTGCAGGATTTAATCCAAAAACGAATGCTTAAGTATGCTTCAAAAGAAGAAGAAAACATGGGTGTGGACAAAGATCATTTCCCTAAATTAGTTAATATTAATATGATTTCTACTCATTTGTAGGAAGACAAGAATGTTGGAAGTTTTGTAGTTGGGAAAGAGAGGATTGTTCCCAAGATAATGAAACTAGTCCACAATAGTCTTAGTCCAAGGGAAGAGGAGTCACTAGTTATGTGTTTCAAGTTTGCCAAAGAAATGGCCAAGACAAATGTTATATCACTAGATGATGTGATAAGAGAATTCAGAAGCAAGGATCTTCCAATTATAGATCCTATAATGGCATTGAGAAAATATTTGATGATATAGACCCAGCCATTTTCAAATTAGAGGAAATATACCAACATGGGAATGGTCCTTATTATTTTCCAAAAGATCAAGGAAACCCAGAAAATACTAGTTATATCAAGGCCAAGCCAAGGAAGAAAGGTTGCAAAGGACAAACCATTTTGTTGGACCATCGTAGGCCAAGGAAAGTGTTTGGCAGAAAATTGTGAAACAAGAACAATAGGAAAGGCAAAACCAAAAAAGAAAAGGGAGGTTTGAGATAACAACAATGGCATAATCTACAACGTTAAATTCTCCTCAAGTCCATGATGAAAAATGACACCATGTTCAACATCCAAAATTCCTTTCTAGAGCATATATATATGGTACCAAACATTCAACATTACTTAGAAAAGGAGAAAGCAAAATAAGTTTTTTGCTTGGACGAGCAGACAAGATCCTACTCCTCTTGAGGCCTATGACGAAATAGGTCCATTGATGGGGGGAAATATTCCCACATGTACTAGGGAACAATGAACAAAGATCAAAGAAATCCAAATAAAGTAGGACGTCCTTGATCAAAAGATTGTTGAGTTCAAACAAATTATGGATTTGTCTGAAGGAGAACCAAAGAAGATATTACATAATCCATCAGCAAAAGGAAAAGAAAAAATAAAAAGACAAAACATGCTTTTCAGATGAGGACCGTGTGGATTTTTTGTGAAGATACAAAGCCTCCCCTCATGGATAATGCAGTATGCAATATGATTGTGGCTCTACCTGAAGCATTCAAGGCTAAGCTAGGACAACCAAACCAACTAGTGGGAGATATGGAAGACAACGCTGAGTCATTGTAGTCTTCACAGAAATTATGAATGAAACCAGACCTAATGGAAGGTCTATAAGTATAGAGCAAGGAAACTAGGCATAGAGAAAATGTTATTACACTCCCCTAGAAAAGAATTTGTCAAATATTTGAGATCACTGTACGTACATGCTCACATTAATGGTCATCCAATCAGCAAAGTTTTGGTTGACAATGGGGGCTGTGGTTAAACTCTTACCTTCAAGGATGTTAAAAGTTTTGAATGTAGGAGATGAAAACCTACTTCATATTGACATCAAAGTCAGTAACTATATTGAAGAAAGCTTACATCAAATCTATCATGACTTCGCTAGGTTTATTTTTTTTCAACCAAGCTTAAAAATTGAAGAGTCCAAAGAAATCTATGAATATGACTTGCAAGAAGTCCTAGAATGGCAAGACGGATGCCATTAAAAACATACTCACAAGGTTATTTGCATATGCCTTGGAAGAAAGAAAGGACATTAGGCTCTTTCAGCTAGGTTAAACGTGAGTTGGAAAATAGTTTAGAAAGCACAAACCATAATATATGAGTATAACAAAATATGACAAAGCAAGATTGGATGTCGAATAAGAAGTTGTACATCAGAAGCTTTTTCGATAAGTCAAAGTAATACTTCATAGAGCTTGTAAGTATTAATGCAACAAAAAGAAGGCAACCCAATTAAAGTTGTGTTCTTCAACAGAGGAGAAGTTTATTGGTAGCCTACTTGCACAAGACAATGACAATTACCAGAGTAAGAAATTGAACGATGTCGGGTGTGTTTACTCTACAATACAAAAACTTTGTTTTGCTTTGTACCTTTTTTAAAAAAATAATAATAAAACGAAGACTTTCATTCATTTGCATTTAGTATTTGCAACTACTTTTTATAAGCTTTCAGTGGTAATATAATCTAATGAGTGAATAACAACAAAAAAAGTGGGCCATATATAAAAGAAAATTTCTTTTATATTAATCAAAAGATTAAGTGACCAAGTTACATGCGTACAAGAATAAAAAAATAGGCCATGAAAGACTATATGGTTTCGTAGAGGGAAATAAAGTTTGAAGGTCTCTTATTCATTTGATAGCGATCTCAATTGTTGTTGGGCATGCCTTAAGCTTTCTGCTGTAGCCAACAATTTACTATTTCTATCTTGGTTGCTAGCTTGCAATTCCCTAGTTCTTAAGAGCAAATTCGCTCTATCTTTCCTTACTATAACTATGTCCTCGATTATTTTCAACAACCCATGTGCTCCATTTCTTCCAGCAGCAAGTTGTCATCTTCTTGCTTCAACTTATCCTTATTCTCTTTGTTTGAAGCAAGTTGAGGAGCAAAGTTTTCTATAGAGTCGATAAAGTCCATCTTATTCTTCACTTCATCTTGGAATAACAAGCTTTTGAGATTTTAGTCTAAAGATGCGCATCATGTAGACACCTTGTTGTTGCTGCTGTTATGTCAAGTAAGTAGAAGAGATAACAGAAATCTTGGCCATGCAAGAAACTACGACAGAAGGGTCATTTGTGAATGAGTTGATCAAAGGAGATCAACTCAAGCAATTTAAAAAAATATGCAACATCTTGCTTCAAATCTCATTCGATGGGAGGAAGAGAGATGCTAGAAGAGGACATAGAGTCAACTGGCTTTATCAATTGAGTTGTCTTCTGATAAATGGTCTCAATATCAGAGTCTAAGATAGAAATGTGACAGGCAGATTAATGCATTAACTGCAAAAAAAAGAAGAAAATGGGTTAAAAAGAATAAAAAATATGGTAAGACAAGTGAATTAGTAGAAAGATTACATTGTTTATAGAAGAAGTAGGTGGAAAAGACTTCTTCAGTCAGTCTATTTGGCCATCAGGATTGGCTAGAGGGTCATTAACAGGACCTGGAATAGTGAAGTCCTTGTAGGAAGTCTCCTCAAGAACAATGATTGTTTCAGTAGGAGAATATTGTTGAGGAGATATAGGTTGACCCTCAATAGGTAGAAGAGGCATATACTTACTCACAGGAGTGGCAACAACTATAGCTGCCATTGGGTAGTCTCTTTGATTCTCCGAGATGGTACTATACTCTTGCCTTGAAGGAGTTGGAAAAAATTGATCATAACTATTATGTTCTGATGGCACAATCAGCTTCTTGTCCCGTCTCTGAAAAATAAAAATAAAAATATTAGAAGGCATGTTCAAGAGAAGAAAGAATGAGAAACATAAGGTGTAGATCTTACTTTAGCCACTATCTTAATATTTTTTACAGTTTTCTTGGTTATAGGGATGAGCTTTCTAATCAACATATATCTATTATTAGCTAGAGAGGAAATAACTTCTTCATTTCCCTTTAGAGAAGGATCAGATGACAGTGGTAGTGGAGGTTTCTTCAAAGGAGTTATTTCTTTTGGCGCATTCAAAGAGGGAGGAGCACTTATATTTTTGTGAAAAAGAGGGGTTTCTTCAACTTCTTGCTCATCAACAAGAAGTATCATTGGCAAGTTAGTAATTGCTTAGGGAGGCTTAGCACTTTTTAAGGAATGAGTAGTAGTGTCATGGGCATCGATAGTAGACTGTAACAACCTTATGGTAGAACCCCTTTGCCTTTTATTTTTTGGTTTGTCTTTATCTTTATTTAAATTGACAAGAAGATAAAGGACAAGAGTAGATGCTTCAATTGATTTTTTCTTTCGACTAGAAAGAGCCTCATTTGCCAGTCGATTATCAAAGCACAACCAACACATATACTCATACTCATCTATGGAGTATATGAAAATCAAGGCTGAGATGTTCTACCACCACTCTAAATCAAAGGAAGATAGTGATGGACAAGAGGCAAAATGAGAAAAGTGAAAAGGTTCCAACAATTTCTCACAAGCTTAAGAGATCTGGTAAATTATAACATCTGGTTTTTTTTATTCTCTCACCTATAGACTCATCTATAAAAGGGTACATGTGGGGGAAATGAATGGAGGAAGATACAGAGCCCCCCACGTGACGATAACGAGGTAGTACAACACTATCGCAAAAAGGTATGTTGCAATTCATTAGCTTCCTTAGAGGTGGTATCTGGGTTAGCAAAAAATAGCTCAATGAAAGAAGAGGAGTAGAGAAACTCATAAAAAAGAGTGAACAAAGAACCTAACCTGTTCTTGCTAAGAGTAAAAAAAACTCTAAAATAAGAATCAAAAGTACTCTCTGTATATAAGGCTAGAAGGCAAAAATCAATGAGAATAATTTAGCGGCTGATATTTAGGCCTACGCAAAAAACTCGAGAGGCCAAACCTTTGGAAAATAGGCATAGTGCTAAGCCTGGAAAAGCTAGAAAGGCCATCAACAACTGATAGAAACTCTATTTTCTATCAGATATTAAAAAGACCTCTGTATGGTGCTCCTAAAACAAAAAAGGGGTCAAGGCAAGTTCCCTTTGTTATCCAATTGAATGACTACTCCAACTTATATTGATGAGCACATAATATTGTACATTTCAGGGCCTCATTACATTCATTATAACTCAACTTTTGCATTGAATTACTTAGTGTTAGCCTATTTTATGAATAATAATTAATTCTCGATGTTGCATGTTTTGATAGCTTAAATGTAGGATTTTAGGACCTTGCAACTATGTTGGATGTGTGGTAATGGCATGGACATAATACATGAAGAATTGGAGACTTAAAAGTGAAGAAATTAAGGAGGTATTAGTGTTTTGAAACAAAGGCACCAGCTGCCACGTCACTGGAAAGTACTGCCTCGGTTTTCCTTCATTTGGACCATGATCTACTCAGAATTTGAAAAAGTTCAAAACATTAAAGTTGTAGATCTGGATGTCTTCTGTATCATGGAAAAATTTCAGCTCAATCCAACGGTTATATCAAGACTTATGCCAATTCTACCAAAGCTGGTCCAGAACATGAGAGAGGTATGGCTGCAATGTGGGGGTTGGAGCCTAGCATGTCAAGACCCATCCTTTCAACCTCCCATTGATGAGAGGCCTGCACACACATGCCAGGGAACATCATGCACGAAAATGAATGACACACACTCCATATATACAACATTATTCAGCATTTTGAAGTGTGGCTACCTAAGCTTAGGAGCAGTTAAAGGAAGAAGAAGATGAATAGTGCTAGAAGTTTATATTTTTGCGTTCTCTTCATTCCAATGTCTTGTAATCTCTTGTAAGGATCTTCTAAACTTTGTTTAAAGTCTTTAATGTTATTTATGGCAAGTTCATTTCTAGTTTAATCATTTACTCTAGCTTTCACCATTGTTGTATTAAGTTTTTCTTCATTTCTAACTTAAAATAGGTATTGAATATTTTTCTTCTTAGTTTATGTTTTCTTGGATTTAGTTAAGTTCCATGCTTCCTTTCTTCATTATGTCCATTTAAATTATGCTTGTCTTTCCTTTAAACATGAATAGCTAGATTTTAAGTTGGATAATCCAAGAGAGACCTCCCTTTGAGGATTCTATTTTAACTCTTTTTCTTTCCTCTCTCGGTGTATGGTGGTTCGGTTTGACTTGGTTGAGAGTAGATGTGGTAGTGAGTCTTTGATATTCCGTAGGCCTAGTCACGTTTTATGCTTGGATCCTCACTATTTCATCCCTAGCTTCTCACGAATCAATCGTTCATCTATAAACCCTCGGAGGAAGGTTTCGAGTTGATTGGGCATTCTCATTGGTCTGACTTCTTGGATTAGCCAACACTTGTTTTCTTGCATTTTCATTAAGCACAAAACTCATCAAAACCAACTACAAGATTTTATATTTTCTCTTTTGTTCACCAAATCACCCTCACACACTTGAACTTTCCTTCCCTGAGGAGATGACCTTGGAATACT
>CM042188.1:8414708-8431076 GCA_023539305.1 Ilex asprella | reverse complement strand
TTCGTCAATGCCGTATGAGACGGTACACGCCCTTCCTAAATTGGCCTCTGATTGTGATTATGTATAGGTGAACGAGGTAGATTCGTTGGGTAGATTCATGAGAAGCGACAGCCTACTTGAGTGGTACCAAATGGAAATTATTGTTCATTGTACGAAATATTATTTTCCCAAGAGTTTTGGGTAGTATGGGATGCCGCGATAACTTGTGAAAATGGTGTATGGTGGATTGGATTATGTTGAAAATTGCTTGCCAATTAAAGTGGATTTTATTCTCTTTCCATTGCTTTATTATTGTGCAAACTTGAGATCTCTTTTGAAATACCCTTGTTTTATTTCAAATGTTATATATGTTACTTGCGAAATGAGACCGACCGTTTTCTATGTTTTAAAAACCTTGTTTGGATTTGGGAGAAATTTTCTACAGAGCTTCGTGCTCACCCCCTACTGCTAACCTTTTTCAGATTATGTACTTGAGGAGGAGTTAGGAGCCGAGGAGGCCGTCCAGTGGGAGACTCCGATTGACGGGAGTGTGGATCCCGAGGTGGACGCATAGAGCGACCCCTTTTTCTTTTGTTCTAGACTAGGGTATTACTTTGAAACATTGTGTAGCCTAGTTTAGTTTGTATTTCCGCTGCAAGACTTACTTTGATATTCTTTTGGAGATGTAAATGCCATTGTTGGGCATATTCTTTTGGATATTATTGTATATGCCTGAATAGTGAAGTAAATTCTTTTGGATATGAAGTTATGCAGTTGCTCTCATGATTGTAAATGGTTATTGAATGTAATGCCGTCCAGGGGGGTATTTGGGGCGTTACAATTTTATTTCTGTAAAAAATATTATTTGCAAAAATCAATAAAATTGTTACTTTTTAAATAGTTTATTTCTGTAAAAAAGCTTATTTGCGACGTTTTCCAAAAATGTTGCTAAAAATCAATCAACTTGTTATTTTTAAAATATTTTATTTCTGTAAAAAATGTTATTTGCGACTTTTCCAAAAACGTCGCAAAAAATAATCTACTTGTCATTTTTTAAATATTTTATTTCTGTTAAAAAAACTTATCTGCGACCTTTTTTAAAAACGTCGCTAAAAATCTATCAACTTGTTATTTTTTTAAATCTTTTATATCTGATAAAATGTTATTTGCGACGTTTTTTAAAAGCAATCAACTTGTCATTTTTTAAATCTTTTATTTCTGTAAAAAGGCTTATTGGCGTCGTTTTTAAAAACCGTCGCTAAAAATAAATCAACTTGTAATTTTTTAAATCACTTGTTTCTGGAAAAAAGCTTATTCGCGACGTTTTTTTTAAAACGTTGCTAAAAATCAATCAACTTGTTATTTTTTAAATCTTTTACTTCTGTAAAAAAACTTATTTGCGACGTTTTCTAAAAACGTCACTAAAAAATTACCAAATTTGCGACAACATTATAATATTGTCGCTAATTAGTAAACTTTTTGCGATGAATTTGAAATCGTCGTAAAGAAAACGTCGCAAAAAATATTTTTTGTTGTAGTGAGTAGACCTACCAGTGCAAAAGATATTTTTCCTTGAATATATGAGAGGACAAGAGAGAGTAGATAAAGAAGTTAATGGTCCATAAGGGAACACAAAACCAAAAGTTTGTGTTCCTAAAGGGTGTCATCCCACTAAACAATTACCTGTTGTTGAGGCTCATTAAATTCTCAAATATCTTTGGATGAGACTCATGTACCTAAGAATGATGAGATATCTATAAACTATGTGCACAAGAGAAAAAGATGGGATTGAAATAAAGTTATTGTTGATCGAATACACTTAGGGTGGATGTGGTGTAATCATCATAGTGAATATCTCTTGAAAGAGGGATATATCAATGATATGATCTGTTAATGTATTTTTATTAAAAATATCTAATAATGGATTTCCTTTTATCATTGTAAATGTTGATGATATAAATCTAGTAAGCACTCCAAAAGAGCTCACAAAAGCCTCAAACTATTTAAAAAGTAAGTTTGAGATAGAAGATCTTGGGCAAACAAAATTTTACATTGACCTACATATTGAACATTTATCTAATAGAGTTTTTTTGTATCAATAAAAATACACATAAAAGGTCCTGAAACAATTCTATATGGCTAAATCTTATCCATTGAGTTCACAATAGTTGTTCGATCACTAGATATAAAGAATGATTCATTTCGTCCTCAAGAAGAAGGTGAAAAACTTCTTGGTCCTAAAGCACCATATCTCCATGCAATTGATACACTAATGTATCTTGTTAACTGTACGAGGCCAGACATATCATTTGTAGTTAACATCCCTCTCTCTCAGACTCTGTCTTAATCTCTCTCATTCATATGATTTTAAGTTCATAATGCATTGAAAAATAACAATGTCATAAAGTAGCATAAATTCTCTTTCTTCATTAAAAAATGGCATAGTCAGAAAATAACATATATATTTATCATAAGTTTGTAAAGATCCTTGCTTAAAGTTTTTGCTTAGAACCCCAAATGTTATTCAACTGACCCTGATAAATAAACAATTTATTTTGGGACTTCTCTTTTTCGTGTGTTGGCTGGTGTGTCGATGCAGGAGTGGGATAAGTATGCTAATGAAATTGAAGTGTTGAAAGAAAAGGTGAGGAGCATGCTAGTAGCTACTGGAAGTAAACTAACAAAGAAAATGCATTTGATTAACACACTCGAACACCTTGGTGTTTCCTATCACTTTGAGAAAGAGATTGAAGACCAATTGGAGCAAATGTTTTCTACACATCATGACTATGAAAATAACGAAGGCTATGATTTGTGCACCATTGCCCTTCACTTTAGAATATTCAGACAACATGGCTACAAAATGTCGTGTGGTATGTTGCTTATAACATAGGTCTTACGTGGATATTGTTGTTGTTTGCATGCATTTTTATACGTATGCGATGGTCAATGTCTAATAGGATGTCTTCACTTATAAACCAGATGTGTTTAGCAAATTCAGTGAGACCAATGGAGGATTCGAGGAATCCATTATTAGCGACATGATGGGTATGCTAAGCTTATATGAAGCTGCACATTTGAGGACACATGGAGACGATATTTTGGATGAGGCTCTCTTATTCGCAACCACTCACCTTTAGTCCATTGCGACCCATTTAACCCCACTCTAGCGAAAGAAGTGAGGCATGCACTGAAACAATCCCTTCACAAGGGGTTCCCAAGAGAAGACGCAAGGAATTACATCTCTGCTTATGAAGAAGATGCTTCTAAGAATGAAATTCTATTGAGGCTCGCAAAGCTCCATATCAATCTATTACTATTGTTGCATAAGGAAGAATTTTTTGGAATTTTTCCTATATTGGACTTCCATTGATTGATAGTTAATTTTTTAGTTTGTGAAAAACGGGCTGAATTTATGGTCTAATGAGATGAGCCCAATATTATTTAATGATCTATTTTGATGGGCTTATGTACATCTTTTAATTGGAGTGGTTAAGGCGGTTAAGTGTAGGTCATAATCTAATTGTGACCGTAATGGGAGAGCCCATTATATTTCATTATAAATATATGCTAGGTCTCCTCTCCACTTCATAACCTGAAATTGGCTTGTCCCATTGAGAGCCGCCTATTGTTTTGAAGAAGTAGAGGAAGACCTTGCCCTTCCACGAAAGAAATCAGGAAATCGAGTATCAGACTCATACAAGTATGTTATAAACCTTGTAATTTAGGTGTTTTAAATTTCATATCCAAGTCATTAAAATTTCTTACAGAACTATGCCTCCTCTCAAGGTGAGTGAGTTCATCTCAAAAATAGAAAAAAAAAGGGTGAGTAGGTGGGATTTAGAGAGAGGGGTGGAGGAGCATATGGCATATGCAATTGGGAAACTAATATGTTTGTGCTTTTGACTTCTAGGAGGTGGAAAGATTTGGACTATTCATCAAAACTTCCTTATATACGGAGCAGACTGGTCGAGAGCTATATTTGGGCTATTGCAACCTATTATGAACCTCATTACTCCTTTAGTATGATCATTTTCACCAAATTTTTTGCAATGTTAACTGTTGTAGATGATACATATGATGCATATGGTTTACCTAAAAAACTTAGACTTTACACTAAAGCAACACAGAGTTTATAATTTCTTGAAGCCCTTGTTTCTTTCTTATAGCTTCGTAGAAAAGTCATTTTTTTATTGCAAAAACTAGGGAAAGGGATGGATAATATTGAATTGTGATGGCTTCTTATGTAGTTAGGGCTTTCCAACATCAGAAGCATGTGAATAAAAAAGATAAATGAATTGGTTGAACCATCAATAATTCATTTTTTATGCAAGAAGCACCCCTGCATCGTGGACCACAAGAAAAGAATGGACAACCAAAAAAAAGGAAACAATTTCTAATTTTTTTTTTAATTTTTGCATTAGATTAAGAACTAAAATGACATTGCTTTATTTTTTAGGTGGGATATGAAGGAAATCGACCAGCTTCCAGATTACATGAAAATAGTTTACAGAAATGTCTTAAATCTCTACAAAGAATTAGAGGAGGAAATGGCAAAGCAAGGAGTTGGTAATGGCAATGAAACCTTGTTATGGCTTGATAACTGGCATCCCAATGGTCCCCTTTTCTCTAGATGGGGACATATTCCTATCCTTGCTTTTGGCCTCAACATGAATTCTAGAGCCAGCAACATTATCTCTGAGAATCAATGGAACTGGCATAATGCGTCTTCTCCTGCCCTTTTTGATATTGTTGATTCTATGCTTGCTTATGCTCCTAATCAGCTCTTCGAAGATAAGGTCTTATGGTCCCTCAACTCAAATGGAAAATTCTCTACCACATCTGCTTGGCATTATATCCGAAATATTGGACCATAAATCTCTTGGCATAAGTTTGTCTAGTGCAAGCAATTCATCCCCAGAATGAGTTTTATTTTGTGGCTTGCAATTAGGCAAAGATTGTACACCAAGGATAGAGCTCACTCTTCCTCCAACCAAGCTGACTTGGGATGCATCCTATGCAGACAATCTCCTAAGTCTCATCCTCACCTCTTCTTTGAATGCTCATATTCTCATGCTATAAGGAATCACATCCTGTCTTGCAATCGTGTTTACTGTTAGTTTTTTTCTTTTTTAAAATAAATAAATTTTATGTTCTTTTAATTTCATGGCTAAATTTGATGGGTCAAGCCCAAATGGTCCAATCCACATGGTAAGTCTAATCTCAATTGAGGAGCTCAACCTTACAAAAGATCCACCAAGCTCAAAGTGGCCCAAGACCAGTTAAGCTTTCTGTCTGCCTGTCATCCAGAGGAAGGCATGAGAGCCTTATCTACACCGCCAAGGAAAAAGTCAACCCTCACAACCTCTTTGACCGATTCTCATGGAGAGAGTCTCAACAACTTCGCACGTTGGGAAGAAGTTAGGAGTAGTTGTTGTATATTCGCCTCAACCTG
Organism: Ilex asprella; assembly: GCA_023539305.1. NCBI lineage: Eukaryota > Viridiplantae > Streptophyta > Magnoliopsida > Aquifoliales > Aquifoliaceae > Ilex > Ilex asprella. Next base: position 8,425,642 of record CM042188.1, on the reverse strand, counting down.
TTATAGGGCCACTATAAATTGTAAGCCCCACCAACACTTGGGGGGCATCTGAGAAAATCAAGCTCCCCCCTTCTCCCTCTCTTGTAATTCTCCATTCTTCTAACACATCAGAGTTAATAAACGTCATGGCGACAGCCATTAAAAGTAGACGTAGGTCTCGCCAACCGAATCACTATAAATTACTTGTGTCTCGTTATCTCCTTATTTTAGATACTACATTTATTACTCACACTTGCAAAGTCATTTTTGTGCATCATTAGTTGGGCGCCGTCTGTGAGAAATCGACAAAATTCTCACTTCCAAACATTTCATTTGCTGAACCAATGGTGATCACTACCAGATCCATGAACCAACCTGAAAACAATCCTCCACGAGAGGAGGAGATTGCCCTCCACCTACCAACCCTGTCCAAAATGCTCCAGCTCCAAATTCACAACAAATGTTGGAGACCATGCATCAGCTGGTGGCCCAAAACCAGCAGATACTGCAACTCATGCTCGCCGGACAAGGAGGAACACAACTTGGAGGCTACAAGGAACTCTACGCCCTAGACATCAAGGAGCTCCACACCCTGCTGCTCTCTATCTAGGAGCCCATGCAGATCTGGGCGCCCACTTTGGAGTCCCCTTGGGTGCCCTACATAGGGGAGTTCATCATGATCCACCTCCTCCTCCTTCATCCCATGGTGGAGACCCACATTTTTGAGAGGATGAGGGTGAAAACCAGAGCATGGAGCATGAAAGTCATTTCCATGATCATTCTAGAAAAGCCCTCAATCATTGGGACGAGAAAATTAAGGAAGTACAAAATCAACTGGACGATGTCTTCAATGCCATGAAGGCACAGGGACCCGAGACAGTGGACTACCTGGTAAGGAGTACAGACACGCCTTTCAAGCCCGACGTGGCGAACTATCCCCTCCCTCAGAACTTCAAAATGCCCTCTGTGGAGACCTTTGACGGAACGAAGGACCCACTAGATCACCTCGACACCTACAAAACTCTGATGCAGTTGCACAATATCCCAAACAAAATCATGTGCAGGACGTTCCCAACCACATTGAAGGGGTCTACTCGACAATGGTTCGCTAAGCTATCCCCAGCCTCCATTGCCTCAGTTGCTGAGCTTAGCAGGTCATTCGTGTCGTATTTCATTAGAGGGCACCGCACCAGAAGCCTGTCACCCACCTGCTTAGCATAAAGTAGAACCGAGAGGAAAGCTTGAGAAGTTACCTCATTTGTTTTAACGAGGAGGTACTCTAAGTTGATGAGCCCGACGAAAAAGTGATTATGACCGCCTTCTTAGGAGGCCTCTGCTCGTCGAGTTTTCTTTTCTCAGTGATGAAACGCCCACCAAAAAATATGTCAGAGTTGTTAGCAAAGGCCTAGAAATAGATGAATGCTAAGGACATCACAAGGGCTAGGCGAGGTGAGTCCTCTCAATTTGGGGAAAAGAGAAAGGAAAGACAAGAAAGAGACTAGCAATAAGCGCAGCAGCAAAACAGAGAGGGTTCCTGTCAAGGACCGGCTAGGTTCAGCCCCTCAGAGGAATCGACAAGTCTTCACTACCCTCAACACTGCTGTTGGGTACATCCTATGCCAGATTCAGGATGACCCCACAGTAAAGTGGCCTGGGAGGATGAAGTCTCATCCAAATCGTAGGAACCCAAATAAGTACTGTCGTTTTCATTGCGACCATGGTCACAACACCAACGATTGCTACGACCTTAAAAGGCAAAATGAGGACCTCATTCAATGCGGTCACCTTCGCCAGTATGTAGCTGGCAGAGGGCAGGTGTCGCCACTACCTCATAATCACAACCAGGAAGATCTACAACGTATTGGAGAAATTAACACTATCTCTGGAGGGCTTGTTGGAGGTGGAGAGTCACTCTCTGCCATGAAGGCCCACGCTAGAAAGACAAGACACCTTGATGAGGAGCACCCATCCAAGGCGCTATCGATGTCATATCCTTCTTAGTTAAGGACTTGAAAGGAATTCAGCACCCACATGACGACCTTTTGGTGCTCACCGTGACCATTGCCAATTTTCAAGTACGTAGGATCCTAGTAGATAGTGGTAGCTCTGCAGATATCCTATTCGCAGAAGCTTACGACAAGCTCAACCTGAGCAGGAAAAGACTGTAGCCTATCAGATCACCCCTCATTGGGTTCTATGGAGAAAAAGTGTATTCCCTAGGGTCCATCACCCTACCAGTCACAGCAGGAGCAACACCCCAAAGCTCCGCTGTCATGGACAACTTTCTGGTAATAGACTGTCCATTAGCCTACAACGTTATATTGGGGCAACTTGCTCTTAACACATTGAAAGTTGTACCCTCTACCTATCATCTCATCCTCCACTTTCTAACCCTGAATGGAGTTAGAGAGGTCATAGGAGACCAGGTAGCGGCAAGGGAGTGCTATGTCTCCTCTATGAAGACTAGGAAGTCGTAGGAGGCATTGCAAGTGGAGGTCTTAGACCCAAGTGATGACTCCACCATAAAAAGAGGAGAACCAGTCGAGGAGCTCACCCCTGTGGTCTTAGACAAGGAACATCCAGACAGAAGAGTGTACTTTGGTTCCTCCCTTACTGAAGATCTGGTTCGCCAGCTAATAGACTTCCTAAGACGTAACATGGACGTCTTTACATGGTCACATGCAGAGCTTGAGGGCATCAACCCAGAAATGGTCATGCATCGTCTCAATGTTGATCTGCGCCACAAGTCTGTTCGCCAAAAGCTAAGAGGCACCTCCACTGAAAAGGCTCAAGCTATGGACAAGAAGGAGGAAAAATTAATAGATAATGGAGCGGTCAGAAAAGTGACATATCCGGAGTGCCTCTCCAACGTGTTAATGGTCACTAAATCTAATAAAAAGTGGCGCCTCTACGTTGACTTCACAGAGCTCAACAAAGCATGCCCAAAAGACAGGTACCTGCTGCCACAGATCGATCTCTTCATCGACGCACTGCAGGACATGAGTTGCTCAATTCTTGGGATGCATGCTCTGGGTATAACCAGATTAGCATGCACCCCCCAGACCAGGAGAAGATATCATTTATCACTCCGAAAGGGACCTACTGATATAAGGTCATGCCCTTCGCACTGAAGAACGCAGAAGCAACCTACCAGCGGCTAGTGAACAAAATGTTTCAGTCTTAAATCGGACGAATGATGGAGGTTTACGTGGACGACTTGTTAGTGAAGAGCCTCGCTGCAGAGGACCACATTGACCACCTCCACGAAACTTTCAATGTACTGAGATCCTACCACATGAAGTTGAATCCTGAGAAATGCGCCTTTGGCGTGGGGTCAGGAAAATTCTTGGGTTTTATGGTCAATCAAAGGAGAATTAAGGCGAACCCTGACAAGATCAAGGCCATCTTAGACATGAAGCCACCTTCCTCAACCAAGGAGCTCTAGTGCCTCAATGGGAGAATCCCAGCACTCAATAGGTTCGTCTCCAAGTCTACAGATAAATGTCTCCCTTTCTTCAGAATTCTCCGAAAGGCTTTTGAGTGGGAACCCGAGGCAGATGAGGTCTTCCAGAAGCTCAAAGCCTACCTAGCTACACCTCCCCTCCTATCACATGACACTCCAGGAGAAACTCTTTATCTATACATTTCTGCTTCCTCATCAGTAGTAGCTCTGTGCTCGTCAGAAATGATAATGAAGTGCAGAAACCTATTTATTACGTTAGTAGGGCCTACCGGGGGGGTAGAGGTGAGGTATTCAAGGCTAAAAAAACTAGCGCTCGCCCTAGTCACGGCGGCAAGACGACTACGACATCACTTTTAGAGTCACAACATAGTTGTCGTCACAGACCAACCTCTAAAAAAAGTACAGGAAAAGTTGGATTATTCGGTAGACTTCTTAAGTGGACAGTGGAACTCGACAAGTTCGATATTCAGAACCAACCAAGAGCAGCCATCAAGACACAAACTCTGGCGGATTTTATTGCCGAACTTACACCAACAGAAAAATAGAACTGCAAGGATACCCAGATGACCAACGAGGACACCTAGAAGCCTAGCAGAGACTCCCAAACACCCAAATTGGGCGCCCAGGTCAGTTCAGATGACTAGATCTCCTCCCCAGGTGCCCAACCTTAATCATTAGGCGCCCAGACAGCCCTTCCAGGAGCCCAAGCCCCATCTGATGCCCAGGATCCACCTCTAGGCGCCCAGACTACTCCATCAGGCGCCCATACTGCATCTTTAGGCACCCAGACTACTCCATCAAGCGCCCAGGCAGCCCCTCCAGGCATCCATGCAGCTTCTAGCGCCCAGACTGGCTCTCAGACAACCTTTCTAGGTGCCCAAGCCTTAACTGGCACCCAGACTGCACCTCTAGGCACCCAAGCTGCCCCATCAGGCCCCCAGGTAGCCCCTCCAAGCACCCATGTAGCTCCTGGTGCCTAGGCTACTCCTTCTGGCGCCCAGTCTCCCACTTTAATTTCCAAGCCCTCCTCTCTTCTACTTTGAAAATTCTATGTAGATGACTCATCAACTAGTGAAGGAGAAGGAACGGACCTAATCTTGATCAGCCCAGATGACATCACTCTGAAATATGTAGTGAAGCCCCACTTTATTGATTTAAATAATGAGATAAAATACGAAGCCCTCATCTCTAGATTAAGATTGGTAGTTAAAATGGAAGCTCAATACCTCACCACCTACAGTGACTCTTAGCTGATAATTAATCAAGTAAAGAAAGAGTATGTAACAAAAGGAGTCAGGATGCAAGAATACCTTAGCATGACAAGAAACATGATTACAAAGTTTCACTACTTCCAAATAAGCCACATCCCAAGAGAAGGCAACGTGACCGCAGATGCACTAGCGAGGCTCGCCTCATCCTTGGAAGCCCCACCAAGAGGACCAGCATTCATTGATCATTAGTTCGAACCAAGTAGTCTAGACGTGGACATTGTAGACATCAACTACACTTCGGTTGAATCTAACTGGATGACCCCAATAAGGGAATACCTTCAGGAGGGCGCACTACTCAAATAACCCCATAGAGGCCAGGAAGCTTAGAATGAGAGCCTCAAAGTTTATTATCCTCCAAGATAATCTGTACAAAAGAGGCTACTCTTTGACATTATTGAGATGCCTCTCGCCTGAAGAAGCAGATTATGCCATGCTGAAAATCCACAAAGGAATTTGTGGGAACCACTCTGGAAAACGCTCCCCCACCTACAAAGCGCTCAGACAAGGCTACTTCTAGCCCAGCATGATAAGGGATGCGCAGGAATTTGCCAAAAGGTGTTACAAATGTAAGCATTTTTTCACTATACCTAGGCAGCTAATAAAGAAACTGACAACAATCATGAGTCCATGGTCTTTTTCCAGATGGGGCATTGATATTCTAGGCCCCCTGCCTCTGAGTAGGGGACAGTGTAAGTTCGTGGTAGTAGCAGTAGACTATTTCACAAAGTGGACAGAAGTAGAACCCTGACAAAAATAACAGACTCAAAGGTTAAAGACTTTATTTGAAAAAACTTGGTCTACCGCTTCGGGATACCCCATGTCATTGTCAGTGATAATGTGAATCAATTCGATAATAAGCTCCTCAACACCTTCTGCTTCGATCTTCAGATAAAGCATCCCCACTCTAGTCTAGCACACCCGCAGGCAAATGGGCAAACAAAAGTCATGGTGAGATTAGTGCTACGCAACCTAAAGACAAGGCTCGAAAGTGCAAAAGGGTCTTTGGGTGGATGAGCTCCCAGGGGTATTATAGGCCTACAGAACTACACCGAGAACTCCAACTGGAGAGACTCCCTTCTCCCTCGCCTTTGGAACAGAGGCAATTATTCTTGTGGAGATAGGGGTACACTCTCTAAGGTTCCAACGCCACGACCCCATCACCAACGAGGAAAGACTTCGCTTCAACCTCGACTTGGTGGAGGAATTAAGGGAGATGGCAGTAGTCCGCCACGCGGAGTACAAACGGCGCATGGCGAGATACTACAACTCAAAGGTGAAGCCTCGTTCCTTCCAACTGGGGGACTAGGTCCTCAAGAAGGTGATCCTCGCCACAAAGGATGCGCGCGAAGGGAAGTTGAGACTAAATTGGGAAGGACCCTACCTCATAACAGAAATAGTGAGGCTAGACACCTACAAGATCCAAAATTCTGAGGGGAAGGTCTTTTCTCATCCATGGAACGCTGAGCAATTGAAGAGGTACTATCAATCACACCTTGAGAAAGTCAAAGTAGTACAGTTAGGGATTTGGTTTTATTTTCTACATTTTTGGGAATTATCACCCAATATTTAATGTACTTTTATGGGATTATTACCCAAAATCGCTTGACATAAGCGATCAATGAATAAAATTCTCTATATTTTACTCCGAAAAAAAGATCTTTGCATTTTCATTCATTTTCAAAGGAGTACCAGTACAAAAGCAAGGCTACAAATTGCCTTTTTTTAAAAAAAAAAATCAAAAGTCCAAAATACTCTAGCTACTCTCATGGTCATCCTCCTCCTCTTCTTCCTCATCATCCCCAACAGATCCATCATCATCCTCGTCAGGTGCCTCAGTCGGCAAAAAATCAAAAACATCAATATCAGAAAAAGCTGAAGAGAACTTCCCCCGAAGCTCGTCATAACCATCAATGAAGGCATCAACAAGGCCATCCTTCAAGTCCCTCTCAGCTATGACAACTCCTTCCTCAGCCTACAAAACTCTCTCATGAGCAGCTTTCACCTCTGCCCCCGCGGCAACCTCTCTAAGCATGGCCCTCTCACAGGTCTCTGCAAGCTCAGTCTCACTGAGCATTTCCCTCTCATAGACCACTGTAAGCTCATCCTCGAGCTTGGCTGTCGTTTCATAGGTCGCCAAAAGCTCAGCATCACTAAGCGTGGCCTTCTCTTAGGCCTCAGCAAGCTCAGCCTTGAGCCTGGCTACCCTCTAATGGGTCGTAAAAAACTCAGTCTCAAGGCCAGTCACCCTTTTACGGGCTGCCACAAGATCGACATCAGAAGCTCTACTAGCAGCTTCAAGCTCAGCAATCCTCTCCCGGACAGCAAGAAGCTCATCTTGCATAACTCCATGATTATGTTTTAGCCGATGATAAAGGAGGGTCTTTGAGAACATACACATGCATGCAGTTGAGGCCTGAAGGAAAGTCAAGGAAAAAATACTATCAAACAAGTATGGAGGGATTAGAGAAAAGGGAGAAAACAAACCCTTACTTGAGCCCAGCTTTCTAAAAAAGAATTCAAGATTCCCTCGGTGCCCGAGGGATAGATTGTATTCACATCGTTGGCAAGCAAAAACTTCCCTATCCGATCCCTGATGACCAGAGCATTACCCAACATGGAGCTGACCTGAGAAGGTGCCCGAGTAAAACGGAGGGCAGAAGGTGTGGTCAATGAATGAGACTCTGTAGTGGCAGTCATAACTGAAGGAGTCTCTGATTGAGGTGGCATCACCACAGAGGTCACCTGATGAGAACACGCTCGGGGTTCCACCGAAAGGGGTGCTTGAGGAGATCTCATCTCGTGCGGCGCCGTTGCAGAAGTCACCTGAGAGGCATTACCCATCCTTGCCACTTTAGGAGGAGGAGGGCTCCTATTAGAGAGGTGGGATCCAATCGTTTCTCTATCTATCGTTGCAAAAAAAGCAAAAATGTTACAAGAGATAAAAAATGGCCAAGTAAAAGATGGGGTTCCAAGGAATCAACTCACTCTTTCTCTTCGAAGAAGAGCTGCTGAATTTCGGGGAGGAAGTAATAGCCTTAGTATCCTTGGGCAAAAGAGCTCTCAAGTCTTTGTGCGGGCAAGCCCTTACGACGTGCAACTTCCACTTTTGGTTCTCGGAGAGCCCAAGCGTGTCTGCAAAAGGATAGCGAGCATAAAAATAAGAGAGAGAAAAGAAAAAAGAGAGTAAATGAAGGGTGTAACGTGTTTTTGAGCAACACCCCATTGTGTTGGTACCAAGGTCATGTTGGCTTCAGCAACCCACTTTCCACTAACAAAGAAGAAACAAGATTTTCAGTCATGACAATTGGAGCGTAATCCCGTGAGCATGTTTATACCATTTCACGTGGTAAAATAGTACCACCCTCTACTTGGAGCAGGAGTCTCGCTCAAATTATAAGCTGCATGGAACTCCATGGGTGAAGCATCCTCATGATGTACCCTCCTCCACAATACAAGAAAACCCAGCAAGACTCTCCAACTGTTAGGTGCCAACCGCCCCACTGTCAGTGAAAAATAATGCAGAATGTGACCAATAGGAGAGGACATGGGAAACCTGAGTCCAGCCTCCAACATCTCCTTGTAAACGACGATGTCTCTAGAGGAGTCATTGCAAGCAAGTTCGTCCTTTTTGGCCCGGCAACACAACACGGTTGGAGGAATACAATAAGCCAAAATAAGGGTAGAAATATCGTCATCATAATTAAGCGAACTAAAAAGGGTACTCACTTTAGACCTGTCATCATCCAGGACCCATTAGCCTTTGCATTTCTTCTCTCGGGGACGTATGGAGTGGCCCGAGCAACCATCTAGGAGGTCTTGGGGAACGTGGGCTTGAGAAATTACACTCGGAGGAGCCAAATCGCCATCACCAAAAGTGGTGCACAAAATTTCTTTGTTGCCTGCAGTGTTTAGCCCAATTTTCAGAGAAGTGTCTGACACTCCATGCTCACCCAAACGAGGCAGCCCAGCACCTATAGATGTGCCTGAGGCTCTTTGCTCACCAAAACGAGACATACCAGTGCTGCCTAGCCCTCCAAAGTCGCACAAAAAAACTCCAAAGGCGCCCAGATCTGCCCATGTGCCCAGGTTGTTGCCCCGCTCCATTGCTCGCCTATTGTGCTCACCTGCTGCACATCTAATGGCTTGGTCAGTCCCCTTTTTGGCAAGCATGTAGCTGTCTAGCTCCCCAATCTGTGCACCCAAGCTGTCCAGCACTCCAGTCTGCGCGCCCAAGCTGCCCAGTCCACCTATCCGGGTGCCCAGGCTTTCTAGTTCACCTATTTGTGCACCTAAACTATCTAGGATAGCACCTCCAGCGCCCAAATGGCCCAGATCAGCGCTAAAGGCGCTTAGATCAACGCCTGAAACAGCGCCCACTTCCTCCTCCGCAAGCTACTGACGGGCACCCATGGCAGTGAAGACAAGTGAGGACTCCTCTCCTCTTCCTCCTTCAATCCTTGAAGCTCTAAGAATTCCATGGCCGTTTGTTTCAGCGTCGATTTCAGCACTCCCCATGGCTCCAATGGAGTTTTGCACTCCACCTCCTTCAAACGACATTACCCACTTAGAGACTCTACCCAAGAACTTCACCAAAATACTCTTGAAAGGTTTCAAGCTTTGCCTCTCTTCTCTCAAGTCTCTATTGAATGGGTAGAACTTAAACTCTCAAGGTTTTCAAGAATGGGTTTCTCAATCTCAAGATGAAGGGAATGGGAATAACAAAGAAGAAAGGTTCTATTTATAACTTTGGGGTTTTCAAAGAGGCAAAAACCCAAATTGGAAATCAAGGGCTCCCTTAAAAATCCAAGTAAAAACGGAAAAGACTTGGGGTGTTCAACAAGGCAAACTACATCAGGAATGGAGAAGGAGCCTTGGTGTCTAATTCAGAAAGTCGCTCAAGGTCCGGGGGCGCTGCCCTCGAGCCCTCGCCACCTGACCGGGCAGGTGGAACCCCATGACCTGTCCAGGCAGGTCGATCCCCGCGACCTGTCATAGTGCAACATGGACATAACGGGAGAGGGAGAGGAGTTTTCATGGGTTAGAATTCAAATTCAATTAAATGTTTTTCTCTCCAAGTTTATTGGATAAGAGGCATTGGTGGGAAAATGATGGGTGAAGCCCAAATGACCCAATCCACATGAAAAGCCCAATCTCAATTGAGGAGCCCAACCTTATAAAAGATCCACCAAGCTCAAAGTGGCTCAAGACCAGTTAAGATTTATGTCTGCCTGTCATCAAGAGGGAGGGCATGGGAGCCTTATCTGCACCGCCAAGGAAACAATCAACACTCACAACCTCTTTGATCGATTCTTATGGAGAGAGTCTCAACAACCTCCCAAGTTGGGAAGAAGTCAGGAGTAGTTGCTGCATATTCGCCCAACCTATTAGAGGACCACTATAAATTGTAAGTCCCACCAACACTTGAGGGGCATCTGAAAAAATCAAGTTCACCCCTTCTCCCTCTCTTGTAATTCTCCATTCTCCTAACACATCGGAGTTAATAAACTTCCCGGCGACAGCCATTAAAAGTGGATGTAGGTCTCGCTGATCGAACCACTATAAATTACTTGTGTCTTGTTATCTCTCTACTTTAGATACTACATTTATTACTCACACTTAACAGGTGGTGTGCAAAGTTGTTTTATGCATCATCAAAATTAATAGCTCAATCCACTTAAGTTGAAATATTTTATTTTAGCATACATTTAAATTTTGTGTTTGGACTATTACTGCATGCCTATAAATTATGGGATTTTCCTTGAAGTGAGGCCTTAATTTTTTTTAATTAGGCTTGTGTTTTTATAAGACCTTGTTGTAGAGCTTGAAGTATTTATGGATTTAATAGTCCACGTAAAAAAATTAAATTAATTATTATGTGGACTGTTCATAAGTAATTTATATAATAAATAAATTAATTGTACTCACAACTAAATAAATTAATTGTTCCTATTGTGGTACAATTTGTAACGCCCCAAAATACACCCTGGACGACATTACATTCAATAACCATTCATACCATGAGAGCACTAAGATAAACCATTACTAAATACGTCTTCATCACCATAATTCATAACAATTACATAAATATCCCAAAAGAATATGCCATCATTGGCCTTTACATTTTCAATGAAAATTTACTATTGTAGCGTATTGGAAATGACAAAAGAAATCTAGACTATACAGTGTGTCCATAGTAGTATTCTAGTCTAGAACAAAAAGTA
>CM042188.1:8388230-8406428 GCA_023539305.1 Ilex asprella | reverse complement strand
ATGCGGAGTTGCAGGCTGTTTGTGCTAGGTTGGAGTTGGCCTCAGATTTGGGAGTTTCAGAGTTGGTAGTGGAGTCAGATTCAGCTACAGTGGTTTCTTGGGTTTCCTCTCAGTGTACTGGGTGCTGGGTTTATGCTTACCTGCTTGCTCGGATTCGGCTTCTGTGTGCTTCTCTCTCGACTCGTGTCTGCCACGTCTTGCGGGAGGCAAATCAGGCTGCAGATTTCATGGCTAATTGGGCTTGCTCTCAGCAACTCAATCAGCGTTTCCCTGATTCGTCATCCCTTCCTTCTGGGATTGCTGGCATCCTTGCCTTGGACGTTCGACAGATCCCTCACGTGCGTTGTTGAGTTTTATTTTAATTGATGGTTTCTGTTATTTTGTTCTGTGGGGATTCCCCATTTCGCTTTTCTATTTATTTATTCTTCATGCCTTTGGTGGTGAGTCACCACCTTTCTTTGCTTGATTTTTCTTCCACTTCTGGAGGCTTGGCTCTTTGTCCTCCTCCCTTGTACAATTTTTTCTTTTAGTTATATATACAGGTAGGGGTCTTGCCAAACCCCCCACCCACATTGGGTGGCTTTGAGGAAAAAAAAAATATTACAACAACACAATTACATTAATCAGTTGCATCAATCAGTTACACAAAATTATGACGTCAACTCAATTTGTTATCTAGTTGTTTACATAAACTAAATAGTTGCTTCATTTAGTATCATTACACCATCATGCCTTAACATATGCATGAGACTGTGATTGTTACACCGATTGAAAAAAATAGTAACACCCATTAAAAAAATAGTTACACCCATTCAAAAACAGTTACACTCATTAAAAAAATAGTTACACCAATTAAAAAATAGTTACACACATTTAAAAAATAGTTATACCCATTAAAAAAATAGTTACACCCATTAAAAATTATTTACACCCATTAAAAAAAATAAAGAAGTTCTCTTTTTTTTTTACATCCCAACAACGACCAATACATAATATCTAACTAAACATTTTCACCGATTCTATGTTTTTTTTTGGGAAAAAATTCAGGGTTTGATCAATCATCATAGTAAAAGACTTTATTCCTTTTGGTCGGATGATGTGGAAGCAATGTTGGTGGCTATATATATATATATGTGTGTGTGTGTGTGTGTGTAAAGTATAAGTAAAAAAAATTGTATATATATATATATATATATGTGTGTGTGTGTGTATAAAGTAGCATGTATTTGATATATATATATATATATATGTGTGTGTGTGTGTGTGTGTGTGTTTGTGTATAAAGTAGCATGTATATAAAGTTTAAAGTAAAACAAACTGATATATATATAGTTAATCTTTACATATTTGTTTCCTAAAATAATTGTCATGATGCCTGCATAAATTAAGGAATGGTGTTTAGGTAAAAATGATTTTAATTCATTTGAATTTTGTACCTAAACACAAAATTTTTTATAAAAATTGTACTTAAAAGAATAAACAACTTATCCATACACTTTTGCCTAAATAAGTCTGAAAAAATTGTACTCACACCTAAAAAACACTTCATATTATCCCAATTATTAGCGTCCATCACATATTTAACCGAAAACTATTTCAGTTAGCCCCGAAAAGATGAACAAATGTTTACAATTGGGAAAGGGTGAAATAATCAATGTACTCAAGGGGCAGTATGAAAAATAATCAATTCATTCTTTCTCTTGTTTTTTGCGATCAATAAATTAATGACTTTTTGCTATGAGGCTTTGAGGGGGAAAAAATAAAAAAGAAGATCTTCAAGAAATTATAACATCTGTATTGCATCAGTGAAAAGTCTAAGTTCTTCTAGTGAACCATGAGAGTATCATATGTATCATTTGTAATCATTAATAGAGAAAAAAAATTGGTAAAAATTATTCTGCCATAAGAGTAATGAGATTCATAATATGTTGCAATAGCCCATATGTGGCTCTCTACCAGTCTATCTCTTGTATAAGAAAGTTCTGATGAAATGTTCAAATCTTTTCACCACCTAGAATCAGGAAAAAAAAAAAGTTAATTTCAAATCTCTCACTCTCTCACTCACCTTGAGAGGTGGCATAGTTCATGCTTGTGCAATAATTGTCATAGATTGAAATGGAGCTTCCCAAACCTCAGTAGCATGTCATGCTTGCAAGCGTCTTCTTCATAACCAGATATGTAATATCTTGCCTCTATCCTTGGGATCCCCTTGTGGAGGGGCTGTTTTAGTGCATGTGTCACTTGTTTAGCAAGAGAAGGGCTTAAATTGGTCACAATGGAGACTCAAGGTGCGTGGTGGTGAGAACCAGTGCCTTATTTAAAATATCATCACCATGTGTTCTTAAATGTGAAGCTTCATACAAGCTTTGCAAACCCAACACGTCGCTAGTAAAGGATTCTTTGAATTTACCGTTGCTTTTTCTGAATTTTTTAAAGACATCTGGTTCATAGGCCAACCCATTAGATTACACATCTAAATGGACCCTCGTGTACACATAAATGAGCATACGAGAATCAAGAATATGCACGTAAAACTTATCTTAAGAGGGGCATACCAAAAGAGATTTTATAGCCATGCTGTTGGAATATTTTAAAGTGAAGCGCGATGGTGCACAAATCGTAGTGTTCATAGTCATCATTGTAAGAAAATATGTGCTTCAATTGGTCTTCAATCTCTTTCTCAAAGTGATAGGACACACCAGGGTGTTCTACTGTGTTAATCGAATTTATTCTTTCTGATGATGTACAAAATAGGTTTCCGTGTAAGATCAACAGTCAAGAAGGTGTGTAGATGGAATCAATGTACAGTAAACAAACAATCAATAGCAAGAATGACAAATAAGGATCAATACAAGAGTTTATAGTGGTTCGGCCGTAGCCTATGTCCACTTTGAATGGCAACTGTGGCCAATGTTCTTTAGTGATAATTTATGGTGCTCTCCGTTGAGTTTACTCCAGGGAGCTACAATGCTTTCAAGGAGAGGGAGAGAGCTAGAGAGCAATCTGTGTAGGAGAGGAGCGTAGGTTTCTTGGGAGGTGTGCCCTAGATGTGAGGAGGGCTTACTATTTATAGACTTAGGGTTTGGAGGTGAGGCGGTGGAGTAAGCAAAGTGTTTCCAATTTTGGTAATTTTCAAATATAGTAAGGTATCTCCGTGCTCATCTTCCAATTCCTTCGGAGAAGGGCTTCCAGCTGGATCGGGCTTGAACTTGGGCTTGATAGATTTTTATAGGACTGGGTTCTTCAAATGAGGTTGGACCCTTTTACATAATTTGGACTATTTGGGCTTGACTCATCATTTGTCCCCCAATGCCCTCTGTCCAATAAATTTGGAGGGAGGAGCTTTCATTTGAGTTTGAATTTTAACCCATGAGGGTTCTTCTTCAGTCCTGATGTAACTTGTCTTGTTGAGCACCTCAAGCTCTTTACCATTTTTGGCTTGTACTTTTAGGGAAACCCTTGATTTTTTAGGTGGGCTTTTTCCCCTTTTAAAAAACCCTAGGCTATAAATATAGCATTCTTCTTCATTCCATTCATCTCTTTCATCTTGAAATCAAAGACCCATTCTTGAAACCCTTGAGAATTCAAACCTTCCTTTTTTTTTTGACTTCCATAGGAACTTGAGAGAAAGGGGCTAGAGCTTGAAATTTTTCAAGAGTGTTGTATTTGTGAGATTCTTGTGTGGGCATTTTGGTGTGCAAATGTCGATTGGAGAGGGACATTTGAAGACTTCTATTGGGGTGGTGGAGACCGACGGAGGGATAGGAGATGGGAGTCTTCGGGTATTACTCAATGGAGAAGAAGATGCCGAGAGAGAGGGAGGTGAAATGGGCGCTGCCCAGACCGACGGGCTAGCAAGTGGCACTGTCCTGGACAGCTATTTGCGTGTTGTGGAGCATGGGGAAGAGTTGGGCGTTGGTGTGGAGCACGGGGAGGAACTGGGCGCTGCATAGGCGGGGTCTAAAGATGGTTCAGGCGCAGCCCAGGCGCCTTTAGGTGCTGGTTTTGCTGTCCTGGACAGCTCAAGAAGGCTGGGCGCTGCACAGGGGAGTTCCGTGCAAGGTTCAGGCGCTGCCCAGGCACCTTTAGGCGCTGTTTTTGCTGTCCTGGACAGCTCAGGCGTGCTGGACAGCAGCCTGGGTGCTGTTCCTGCTGTCCTGGACAGCTCAAATGCGCTAGACAGCTAAAAATCTGATGTTCTTGGACAGCTCAGATGCGCTGGGCAGCGCAAATTCTGCTGTCCTGGACAGCTTGCGAGGGCTAGACAACAACATTTTTGCAATAAAAAGTGCAGGAAAACGACCCATGGAGCATCGTGGAGAGCTGTGCAGCGGCTTGGGCGTGGGGGCTGGTTTAGGGGCCACCCCAGGCGCTAATCTGGGCACAGTAAGAGCTGATTTTGGTGCTGAAAGTGCTATTTTGGGCAATTTTGAAGGGTCAGGCATCTCTCTAGCTACTGGGCCGCTCTGTTTTGGCAAGCAAAAGTGGTCAGACACCTCTTCTAGTGTTGGATTGGAGACAACAGGCAGCAAGGAAGCTTTGGGTGCTCCTTTTGGTGATCGGGACCTAACTGTGACTTCTCCAATCCAAGCTCCTCCAGACCTCCCCGATGGTGAAGGTTCAGGCCACTCCTTGAGGCCCCAAAAGAAAAAACGCAGGGACGAATTGGCCCTTAATGATGATGGGTCTAAAGTGAGTACCATTTTTAGTTTGCTCAATTTTGATGATATCTCTAGGCTTATTTATGCTTATCGTATTCCTCCCATCGTGCTGTGTCGTCGGGCCGAGAAAAATGAGTTTGCTTGCCACGACTCCTCTGGTGACATCGTCGTCTATGAGGAGATGCTTGAGGCGGGGGTCAGATTCCCCATTTCCTCTCCCATTTGTAAAATCCTACATCACTTTTCTTTGACTCTGGGACGGTTGGCGCCTAATGGTTGGAGAGTCTTGTTGGGCTTTCTTGCACTGTAGAGGAATGTGCATCATGAGGATGCTTCTCCCGCGGAATTCCATGTGGCTTATAATTTGAATGAGACTCCTACTCCAAATAGAGGGTGGTTCTACTTTACCACGAGGCACGATACGAACATGTTCACGGGATTACGCTCTAATTGTGGTAGCTGGAAATCCTGCTTCTTTTTTATCGACGGGGAGTGGGCTGCACGGAAGACGACAAAGCCTTGGTACCCACGCAGTTGGTTGTTGCTACGAGACCCGGTACATCCTTCGTTTATTTTTCCTTTACTCTTTTTTTTTTTTTACGTGCGTAGACTTAATATTCCCTTGCAGATTCGCCTGTGCTCTCCTTGGACCAAAAGCAAAAACTGGAGGCCATAAGGGATTGTCCCCACAAAGACTTGAGAGCTCTTCTGCCTAAAGTTATCAGGGTTAAAGGCTCTCCTCCGTTTCGTGCTAAGGCCGCTGCTCACTCCCTACAGTCTCGTGGCTCTTCTTCAAAGAGGAAGGGTGAGTTGGTTCTAGTATGTCCTTTCATCTTACTTGGTGTCTCCTGTGCGTTTCACACTACATTTTTTTTACAGCTATATATAGAGGAGTGGTTGGATCTCGTATGCCTGGTAGGAGCCCTTCTCCTTCAAAGGCGGCTAGTAGGAGCCCTTCTCCTTCAAAGGCGGCTAGGAGGGGAGATGCTTCCGGAAAGACTTCTCCAATGGTGTCACCCGAGGTGAGCTCTCCTCAGGCGACCCCACCAGTTGTGCCTCCTCAGTCGCCGGCGGCTCCTTCAGCTACACCTGTTACTCCAGAGACTCCCTTGTTGGGTACACCCTCTGTTCCTCTGCCTTCTTCTCACATAGGAACTTCCACAGGGGTCCTTTTTGGTCTCGTCTCATGTTGGGCAACCCGATGATCATTAGAGAGAGACTCGGGAGGTTCGTGTTTCCACCAGAGGTTAATTAGATTAATACTCTAAGCACCGAGAAAATTGTCAACATGCACTTAGAAAGTCTGGCTCAGGTAAGGGTTTGCCTATTCCCTTTTCTCCAATCTTTTCTTACATCTTTCCCCACTCATCTGACTTTTTTTTTCTTTAGATTTCAACTACATCTCTCTGCTTGTCTTCAAGGGCCCACGCCCACGGCAAGCTGAGGGAGGATTATATAGTCCTTCAAGAGGACTTTCTTGCTGCTCAGAGGAGGATTACTGAGCTCGAGGTTGCGGGTAGGACTTTCAAGGATACTGTTCAGGGAAAGGTTGCTAAGCTGGAAGCTGTTGGCAAGGCTTTCAAGGATGAGCTTGTGCTGGCCCAGGAAAGGGTGTCCAGACTTGAGTCTGAGCTTTTGGCATCCCGTGAGAGGGGTGCGCTCAGTGAGACTGAGCTAGTTTCAACCAGCGAGAAGACAACTAAGCTTGAGACTAAGCTTGAGACGACCTGAAAGAGGGACGCACTCAGGGAGGTTGAGATTTCAGTGGCTCGTGAGAGGGCCATACTCATGGAGATTGCTGTGGGGGCAGATTTGAAGGCGGCTCATGAGAGAACTTCCCAGGCTGACGAGAGGGCTGTCGTGGCTGGCAAGGACTTAGTGAATGGGCTTGCAGATGTTTTCATTAATGGTTATGAGGAGCTCCGAGGGAAGATTTCTACGACTTTCCCTGATATTAACTTTTCAGACTTCGTGCCTACTGAGGCGCCTGATGATAGTGATGGGAGTTTTGATGATGCTGAGGATGGCGAGGATGAAGTGGAAGAGAACCATGAGAGCAACTAAAGTGTTGGAGATTTTTGGTTTCTTTCCTTATTATTTTTATTTTTAGGAAGACACTTTTGTAAAGGCAACTTGAGGCCTTACTTTTGTACTCCTCCGAAATTGAATGAAGATGCAAAAGATCTTTTTGGAGTAAGACGTATAAAATTTTGTATTCATCTATCACTTATGGGAAGCAATATTGGGTAATGACCCCAAAGAAGTACATTAAAAAAGATAAAATTAAGTTCCAGCACTCACTACTTCGATATTCTCATGGTGTCATTGATAATACCTCTTCAAGTGTTCCGCATTCCATGGATGGAGCAAGGCTTTTCCTGCAGAATTCTGGATCTTGTAGGTGCCTGGCCTCACTACTTTTGTTATGAGGTAAGGTCCTTCCCAGTTTGGCCCCAGTTTCCCTTCGCGTGCATCTTTTGTGGCGAGGATCACTTTCTTGAGTACCAGGTCCCCTGGTTGGAAGGAACGAGGCTTCACCCTCGAATTGTAGTGCTTCGCCATGCGTCGTTTGTACTCTGTGTTGAGGACCACCGCCATCTCCCCTGTCTCCTCCACCAAGTCGAGGTTGATACGGAGTCCTTCCTCGTTGGTGGTGGGGTCGTAGTGCTGGACCCTTAGAGAGTGCACCCCTATCTCCACATGAATAACTGCCTTAGTTCCAAAGGATAGGGAGAAATGAGTCTCTCCCGTAGGAGCTCTTGGAGTTGTTCGATAGGCCCACAATACTCCCAGTAGCTCGTTAACCCAGAGACCCTTGGCTTTTTCAAGCCTTGTCTTCAAGTTGCGCAGCACCGTTCTTACCATGACCTCTACTTGCTCATTTGCCTGCGGATGTGCAGGGCTGGAGTGAGGTTATTTTATCTGGAAGTCGGAGCAGAAGGAGTTGAAGAGCTTGTTGTCGAATTCTTTTCCATTGTCATTGACGATGGCGTTGGGTATCCCGAAGTGACAGACCAGGTTTTTTGGGATAAAATCTTTGACCTTAGGGTCTGTGATCTTGACTAAGGGTTCGACTTCTGCCCGCTTAGTGAAATAATCAACTACCACCATTACAAACTTGCATTGTCTCCTACTCAAAGGTAGGGGGCCTAAGATGTCGATGTCCCATTTGGAAAAAGGCCATGGACTCATTATTGTTGTCAGCTCCTCTGATGGTTGCCTGGGCACGGTCGCGAAGCGCTGGCACTTGTCACACTTCTTGTAGAACTCTTGGGCGTCCCTTACCATAGACTGCCAAAAGTAGCCTTATCTGAGCGCCTTGTGAGCAAGGGGGCGCCCTCCAGAGTGGTTCCCATAGATCCCCTCGTGGATTTTCCGTAGGGCATAGTGGGCTTCTTCAGGTGAAAGGCAACACAGCAACGGCAGGGAGTAGCCTTTTTGTACAAAGTGTCCTACAGGATGGTAAACTTGGAGGCTCTCATTCTCAGCCTCCTAGTCTTCAAAGAATCATCCTGAAGTGCACATTCCTGGAGGTATGCCCTTATTGGGGTCATCCAATTTGATTCAGCTGACGCACAGTTGATATTTGTGACCTCCTTATCCATCTTGCTTGGTTCAAATTGGTGACCAACGAATGCTAGTTCTCCTGGTGGGATTTTCGAGGACGAGGCGAGCCTTTGCAAGTGCATCGGTGGCCATGTTGTCTTCTCTGGGAATATGACAGATCTAAAAGTAGTGAAACTTTGTGATCATACTTTTTAATATGCCAAGATATTCTTGCATTCTGGCTCCCTTGGCTTCGAAATCGGCATTCACTTGATTAACTACTAGCTGAGAATCTCTATAGGCTGTAAGGTGTTGAGCTTCCATCTCAGCTGCCAATCTCAATCCAGATAGGAGAGCTTCGTATTCAGCCTCATTGTTGGAGGTGATAAAGTGAAGCTTCACTGCACACTTGAGTGTGGTGCCACCAGGGATGATCAGGATTAGGCCCACTCCTCCTCCTTCCCTGGTCGAGGAACCGTCTACATATAGTTTCCAAAGTAGAAGAGAGGAGGGC
Source organism: Ilex asprella (assembly GCA_023539305.1). Taxonomy (NCBI): domain Eukaryota; kingdom Viridiplantae; phylum Streptophyta; class Magnoliopsida; order Aquifoliales; family Aquifoliaceae; genus Ilex; species Ilex asprella. The sequence goes on along the minus strand of CM042188.1, from coordinate 8,397,707 downwards.
TTGGAAATCAGAGTGGGAAACTTGGCACTTGGGGAAGCTACCTGGGCTCCGGGGACTAGAGGTACTCTTTCAGCCTGGGCATTAGGAGCTTGAGGTGCAACCTGGGATGCCTAGTCATCAACAACTTGAGGTGAAGCTTAGGACGCATGGTCATCAAAAGCTTGAGGTGCAGTTCCAGGAGGTGCAGCGCTTGGAGGTGCAGCGCCAGGAGGTGCATCGCTTGGAGGTGCAGCACTTGGAGGTGCAACACTTGTAGGTGCAGCACCCAGAGGTGCAGCCTGGGCGCTTGGAATGACATGGGTGCCCATTTCGGACGCCTGAGAGTCCCCGCTAGTGTTGGTGGCCTGGGTATCCCCGTGGCTCTTTTCCTCTGCAGGTGTAGGCTCAGCAATAAAGTCCGCCAAAGCCTGTGCTTTGATGGCTGTTCTTGGTTGGTACTGAATATCGAACTCATCGAGCTCCACTACCCATTTAAGAAGTCTGCCAGATACGTCAGATTTTTCCAGGACTCTTTTTAGTGGTTGGTCTGTGCGACCATTATACTATGACTCTGAAAATAATGTCGTAGTCATCTTTCCGTTGTGACTAGGACGAGCGCTAGTTTCTCTAGCCCCGAGTACCTCGTCTCTGCCCCCCGCTAGACCCTGCTCACATAATAAATAGACTTTTGTACTCTGTTATCGCTTCTAATGAGCACGGAGCTTACAGCTGATAGGGAGGCAGAAAGGTAAAGATTGAGAGCTTCTCCTAGAGTGGCACGTGACAAGAGAGAAGGTGTATCTAGGTAGGCCTTGAGAGCTTCTCCTAGGGCCTCCTCTGCCTCAGGTCCCTACTCAAAAGTCTTGCAGAGAATTTTAAAAAAGGGGAGGCACTTGTCTGTAGACTTGGAGACGAACCTATTAAGTGCTGTGATCCTCCCATTGAGGCACTGGAGCTCCTTGGTTGAGGAAGGTGATTTCATGTCGAGGATGACCTTGATCTTATCAGAGTTCACCTCGATTCTCCTCTGATTGACCATGAACCCCAAGAATTTGTCGGACCCCACGCCAAAGGCGCACTTCTCAGGATTGAGCTTCATGTTATAGGACCTTAGGACATTGAAAGTCTCCTGGAGGTGATCGACGTGGTCTACTACAGTGAGGCTTTTTACCAGCATATCATCCACATATACTTCCATCATTTTTTCGATCTGAGTCTGGAACATCTTGTTCACTAGCCGTTGGTAGGTCACTCTTGCGTTCTTTAGCCCGAAGGGCATTACCCTGTAGCAATAGGTCTATTTCGGAGTAATGAATGATGTCTTCTCCTGGTTCGGGGGATGCATGCTAATCTTGTTGTATCCAGAGTATGCATCCAAAAAAGTGAGCAACTCATGCCCGACGGTGGCGTCGATGAGGAGGTCGATCCTTGACAGTGGACAGCTATCTTTTGGGCATGCCTTATTGAGCTCAAAAAAGTCGACGCAGGGACGCCACTTCCCATTAGCCTTAGTTACCATCACTACATTTGAGAGCCACTCAAGATAGGCTACTTCTCTGGTGGGTCCGTTTTCTATCAACTTCTCTACCTCTTTTTCCATTGCTTGGGCTCTTTCAATGGAGGTGCCCCTTAGCTTTTGGCGAATAGGCTTGTGACGCGGGTCGACATTGAGAAGGTGTGTGGCCATTTCTGGGTCGATGCCCTCAAGGTCTACATGTGACCATACAAAGACGTCCATGTTATGTCTTAAAAAATCTATCAGCAGGCCCACTAGATTTGCAGAAAGGGAAGAGCCAACATATACTCTTTTGTCTGGGTACTCTTCATCTAGGACCGTAGGGGTGAGCTCCTCGACTGGTTCTCCTCTTTCCATGGTGGAGTCATCCCTTGGGTCAAGAACCTCCACTTGCAAAGTCTCTTGTGACCTTCTGGTCTTCATGGAGGAGACGTAGCATTCCCTTGCCGCTACCTGGTCTCCTTTGATCTCCCTAACTCCGTTAGGGGTTGAAAATCGGAGAAGGAGGTGATAGGTGGAGGGCACGGCTCTTAACGTGTTGAGAGTAGGTCGCCCCAATATGACATTATAAGCTGATGGACAATCTATCACCATAAAATTGACCATGACTGAGGAGCTTTGGGGTGCCACTTCGGCTGTAACTGGTAGGGTGATGGACCCTAGGGGATACACTTTCTCCCCTGAAAACCTAATGAGGGGAGATCTGATGGGCTGCAACCTCTCTGTGCCCAGGTTAAGCTTGTCATAAACTTCTACAAACAAGATATATGCAGAGCTGTCGCTGTCTATTAGGATTCTGCGCACCTGAAAGTTGGCGACCATCATGGTGAGCACCAGGGGGTCGTCGTGGGGGTGCTGAATCCTTTCCAGATCCTTGTCTGAGAATGATATGACCTCGTTGGTGCCTTGCCTGGGCACTTTGGATGGGTGCCCTTCGTCAAGGTGTCTTGTCTTCCTAGCGTGGGCCTTCATGGCAGAAAGGGACTCTCCACCTCCCGCAAGCCCTCCGGAGATAGTGTGAATTTCTCCAATAGGTTGCGGATTTTCTTGGTTGTGATTGTGGGGTGGTGGCGGCACCTGCCCTCTACCAGCTACATACTGACGAAGGTGACCATGTTGAATGAGGTCCTCAATTTGGTTTTTGAGTTCGTAGCAATCATCGGTGTCATGCCCATGGTCGCAATGGAAGCGACAATACTTGTTAGGATTTTTGCGATTTGGAGGAGGCTTCATCTTCCCTGGCCACTTTACTGCGAGGTCATCCTGGATCTAGAATAGAATATGACCGACAGCGGCATTGAGGGGAGTGAAGGGTTGTCGATCCCTCTGGGGAGCAGGACCGAGCCGATCTTTGATGGGTACCCTCTTTGGCCTAGTGCTGCGCTTATTGCTAGTCTCCTTCTTGTCGTCCCTCTCTCTTTCCTTCCTCTTTTCTCCAGATCGGGAGGACTCACCTCACCTGGTCCTTGTGACATTCTCAGCATTCATGTACTTTTGGACTTTGTCTAGCAGTTCTGGCATGCTTCTCGGTGGGCGCTTCATCACTGAGAATAGGAAGATTGATGAGCGGAGGCCACCCAAGAAGGCGGTCATCGTCACTTTATCGTCGGGTTCATCAACTTGAAGTACCTCCTTATTAAAACTAGTGAGGTAGCTCCTCAGGCTCTCCTCTCGATCCAACTTTATGCTAAGTAGATGGGTGACTGGCTTCTGGTGGCGGCGCCCTCCAATGAAGTGTGACACGAACGACCTGCTAAGCTCAGCGAAGGAGGCAATGGAGGCTGGGGAGAGCTTAGTGAACCATTGTCGGGCAGACCCCTTCAATGTGGTTGGAAACGCCCTGCACATGATTTCGTCTAGGACATTGTGCAACTGCATCAAAGTTTTGTAGGTGTCGAGGTGATCTAGTGGGTCCTTCGTTCCGTCAAAGGTCTCCACTGAAGGCATTTTGAACTTTTGAGGGAGTGGATAGTTGGCTACATCGGGCTTGAAAGGTGTGTCGGTCCGGCTTACAAGATAGTCCACGGTCTCTGGTCTTTGTGCTTTCATGGCATTGAAGACGTCACCTAGCTGATTTTGGACCTCTTTGATTTTCTCGTCCCAATGATTCGGGGCTCCTCTAGATCGATCATGAAAATGACTCTCATGCTCCATACTTTGGTTCTCGCCCTCATCCTCTTGAAAAGGGGGGGCTCACCTGGGAGGCAAGAGGAGGAGGGGATGGAGGTCCCTCATGATGGACTCCCCTGTGTGGGGTGCCCAGGTGTGGAACAGGGCGTGGAACTCCTTGACCTCCAGGACGTGGAGCTCCTTGAGGTCCTCCAGGCTGCGCTCCGCCGAGTTGTGCTCCTCGTCCAGTGAGCATGAGCTCCAGTATCTGTTGGTTTTACGCCACCAGCTGCTGCATGGTCTCCAACATCTGCTAAGAATTTGGAGCTAGAGCCTTTAGCACATGGTTGGCAAGTGGAGGAACATCTTCCTCCTCTTGTGGAGGGTTGCCTTCATGCAGATTCTTGGATCTAGTAGTGATCGTCATTGTTTTAGTAAAATGGAGTGATTAGGTGAGAATCCTGTCATTCCCACAGACGGCGTCATACTGATAATGCACAAAATAGGTTTTCGTGCAAGATTAACAGTCAAGAAGGTGTGTAGATGGAATCAATGTACAGTAAACAAACAATCAATGACAAGAATAACAAATATGGATCAACACAGGAGTTTATAGTGGTTCGGTCATAGCCTACGTCCACTTTGAATGGCAACTGTGACCGGTGTTCTTTATTGATAATTTAGGGTGCTCTCTGTTGAGTTTACTCCAGGAAGCTACAATGCTTTCACGGAGAGGGAGAGAGCTAGAGAGCAATCTGTGTAGGAGAGGAGTGTAGGTTTCTTGGGAGGCGTGCCCTAGATGTGAGGAGGGCTTACTATTTATAAACTTAGGGTTTGGAGGTGAGGCGGTGGAGTAAGCAAGGGATTTCTTATTTTGGTAATTTTTAAATATAATAGGGTATCTCCGTGCTCATCTTCCAATTCCTTCGGAGGAGGGCTTCTAGCTGGATCAGGCTAGAACTTGGGCTTGATAGATTTTTATAGGACTGGGTTCTTCAAATGAGGTTGGACCCTTTTACATAATTTGGACTTGACCCATCACTTTCCACTGGTTTAATTCTAGTAGTTACTAGCATGCTTCTCACTTCTTCTTTCTACAATTTATTTTCATTAGCATAAGCATACCACACCTGCATAGCACGCCAGCCAAGATCCACAAAAGTATTGAAGTTTATTTATTTAAAAAAGAAAATGTAAATAGTATTTTTTTTATTCTTAAAATATGCACATTTTGTCAATTTAGTCCTTAAAGTATCAATTTCGTTAATTTGATTCTCAAAGTATATGATTCGTGTAAAAACAATTTCAACACAAACGGATTGTTAAGTTTTTTACGGTATGATTACGTGATACCATCTGAAAGAGTAACAAGTAGTCACTTCCGTAAAAAAAACATAATGATTTGTTTGATTAGAGATCAAAGTGACACAAATTGAAATGTTAGGGACTAAAGTGACACAAAAGTGTTATTAACCCAAAAATAAAAAATAAAACAAATCCCAAACATGGAACGCTATTTTATTTTTATTTTTTTGGCTGTGGGGTGTGCTTTTTATCAAAGATTTTTCCCTCACAAGTTCAATGACAGTGTCAATTCAATTTAAAACATGGGAGGTAAAGAATGAAAGTGTTCAATTTAAAACATGGCCTGAGATTCCTAAGAGAACAATGTCAATACAAGATGAGTAATACTATTTGGACTTAAAAATTTAATTTAATTTGTATACTTAATGATGTAGTTTTATTATAATCTTTAGATTAACATCAAGTTTCAATATTTAATGAAGTTTACAATTAATATAATAATTATAGTGAATTAAGTTAACAAATTAAGATAATAAATTAGGTCTCAATGGCTCGGCATCAAGTAACCTCCAGTGCACTTGGATGATACATTAACGAAATTCTTTAACAAATGGAACGCAAGTGAACTTTAACATCAAAGAGATCAAAACTTAAACATGAAAATCGTTCTGGCATCAGGTAGGATCTCTCTCTCTCTCTCTGCGTGTACTGGGACAACCACGTAAACATATGAGCACAAAATTTAGCCATATCCCAGATATATTACTTGTTTATCCAATGAAAATGATGCAAATCGACCACCCCACATACTTGGAGGGAAGTTTGCTAATGTTGAAATTTTTCCTATATTGGACTTTCATTAATTGATAGTGAATTTTTAGTTTATTAAAAACAAGCTGAATTTATCATCCAATGAGATGAACTCAATATTATTAAGTGATCTATTTTGATGGGCTTATGTACATCTTTTAATTGGTGTGGTTGAGGTGGTTAAGTGTAGGTCTTAAACTAATTGTGGCCCGTAATGAGAGAGCTCATTAGATTTTATTATATATACATATTAGGTCCCCTCTCCATTTCATAACCCTAAAAAGAGGAAGACCTTGTCCTTTCAAGAAAGTAATCAAGAGATCGAGTATCATGACTCACACAAGTATGTTTTAAATCTTGAATTTATAATTTAAATCTTATAATTTAAGTGTTCTAAATTTTATGTATGAATCATTAAAATTTCTTACAAGTTTGCCAATGGGAGAACAATCTGAGGCTGGTTAGTTACTTGGTTGCTAGCTTCATAGGCAACCATCCTGAGATGCAGTAGGTGTAACTTATGTTGCTAATTAGGAACCAATAGAAAGGTCTATGTACAAATCTAAACTAGTAGAAGGGGTATTTAATGGAAAATTTTGAATATCTTAATTAACAAGGATGAATCTATGGCATCGAAAGTTTTTTTGTAGCATACCACAATAATATTTTTTTTGTTCAACGGTTAAGGTATCTAGACCAGCATACAAGCATCTCAACTAATCTTCTCCTAGACCTGTCTGATCAAACGTAGACCATTTATGCTAGGACTAGAGTATTTATAAATGATAAATCTTTCATAACCTAGCCCAAAAGATTTACACTTTACAGCTCTTACCACAAGGGTGGGCACATTTTAAGTACAAGTTTTATTTTTTCCTCTAATAAATAAAATAATGTGGAATATTTATATTTTTTACATCGTATTTGATACTTATAAATCATTAAACATAAAAGGTGCATGTTTGAAAAAATTTAATAAGATAACATCGATATATCAAGGATCAATAATCAAAATTATTTGACACAAATAAAATTAATATTCTATAATTTTTAATCTTCTTTCAAATTCCATGTTTTCCTCATTTTTGGTTATATATTCTTTAATTTTTTAACCAAAAGATGTTGCAACAAATCATATTGATACTCTAACAATACAAAAACATCACACATATGAATCCATTTTAGTTTGCTGATTTTAAGAGATTGAGAATAGACTTTTTATTTTTTTGTTCTAGTACCTAAACCTTTTTTGATTCAATTAGTTTTATTTTTCCTAAATCATTAGGGTGGCCTCAATTGTGGACATCCAATTGGGCCGAGACCCATTTCTCCCTGCACTACTGAAATCATTTTCTAGCGGGATTTCTTGAATTTACATACCGATTGATAGACTTGAACATGTGGGATTACAATAGAAAAAAAAAAACCTTCCAATATCATCAATTAGACATTTTTTCTTTCCATGAAAACTGTTATTGGGTTAGTTTTATTTGGAAGTAGTATTTAGACTTAAACTTGTAGTATTCTGACTATAGAGTAAATTTGACCATCTCAATTATGGATTTTTTTTTTTGCAAAGATAGTGTGCCAATAAAAAGCAAGTGCGAAAAAAAATCTGTTTCACATAAGTGATTGAGTATTTTTCCTGCAGTTCCTAACTTACTAACATCTCCCTTGGGACGATGTCAAAAGAAAGGGCAAGGAGAAAATGGAATGGGATGAACAAAATGTGTGAAATGTGAAATGTGAACAAAAGTGCTCCCCAATCGCAAGGAGTCTTTTGTGTGTCGGTGTTTTACTTGGAAAAGTATTCCAAGGTCGTCTCCTCAGGGAAGGAAAGTTCAAATGTGTGAAGTTGATTTTGAAAAAGTGAAAAGAAAGTGTAAAATCTTTTGTTTATGTTTTGGAGTTGTGTTTGTAAATGAAAATGCAAGTAAAGCAAGTGTTGGCTAATCCAAAGGGTTCATTCCAATGGAAATACCAAATCAACTCAAAGCCTTCCTCCGATTGAGCATGAATGAACGATTGATTCGGGGGAAGCTAGGGATGAGATTGGTGAGTATCTAAGCATAAACCGTGACTAGGCCTAAGGAATATCAAAGGCTCACCAACTCATCCACTCTCAACCCCGTCAAACCGAACCATTTGACTCTAAAGGGAGGAAAGACAACAAGTTGAAATGACATACCCAAGAGAAGGTCTCCCTTGGATTAGCCAACTAAAAAGCTTAGCTACTCATAGTTAAAGTAAAGACAACAATTAAATGGGAAGACATTATAAAGAAATAAATGTTAGAACTAAGCATAAATGAAATGCATCAAAATAAAATAAGACTTAAATTAAAAGAAAGCAATAATTAATTGGTGGGTATTCCACAACCAAGCAATACTACTTAGTGGGTATTCCACAACCATGAGATAATAACACAATAAAAGAAAGTAATAATTAATTGGTGGGTATTCCACAACTAAGAAATACTACTTGGTGGGTATTCCACAACCAAGAGATGATAATATCATAAAAGAAAGTAACAATACAAAGAAAGTAATAAACGAAATGCATTAATATAAACGATCTTCAACAAAGAATGAGTGAATCACGTTCCACCCTTCACGGCTTCGATAAAGCTCTAGAAAAGTGGAAGAGTTTCACTCCTCTAAGGGAAGAAAGAAAGCAATAACAACTTGGAGGGATTTCCACAACCAAGAACTCTAGCAAAAACTTTTATCTAACAAAAACTTATTTCTCTCAAAAGACTTATGTCAACCAAAAGACTTCTTTTTACAAGCCACAAAGGGGTGGTATTTATGGGCAAAGCCTTTACAAACCCCAAGGGATAACATTTACAAACCCCAAAAATACCATTCACAAGCCCAAGGGATGACATTCGCAATCTTCCAAAAGTTGTCATTCACAAGCTTCCAAAAGTTGTCATTTCACAAGCTTCCAAAAGATGACATTTGGATTACTTTAATCTCTTTTTGTTTAGGGCTTTAATAATTGTCATCTTAGAATTCACAATTGGCTCCCCGGTAGTTTGTAGCTTTGACGCATAAAACCCTGAAAATAACAACAATTAATGCATTATCCCTAATTCACACACTAACCGTAATAGGTCAATTTTGATTAGTTTAACTTTGTTTAACTAACACAATTGACCTATTAACTTAATTAAATCATGCATTAATTAGGATTAATCAATAAGTCCATTCCTTCTTTTAAATTTGTCATAGTTGTTTGTGTTGGGTTTTATATTGTTAATAGCATGGATTGTTTATGTAAAATCTCTTATGATTGTAGGATTTTCAAGATTATTGGAATTCCAATGATTGGATTGTTGGATCAGTCAAAGGAGAAGTTGCCTATAATCTATGTTTTCTCCACTTCGACTTTTGGAGACAAAGATCTATCTTTGTAGAACGGTAATGACTATTGCACATTTAAGTGGGTTGCCCTCTACAATTTTGTCGATGTTGTACAATATGTAATTAAGGTACTCTTGACTACTTCAATTTGATTTACGATCTGTTTGAAGTTGGTATGAAAATATACTGAACTTTGTTTTGGTGATAAAAACATGTTTTGATTTTGGTGTATGATCAACGGGATACCTTTTGTAGTTTATAACTCAGTGCAGGTGTCATAGTCAGATGGGGAATGATTTGCAGATTTGATAGAAACTGAGAGTCGCGTGTATTCTCCCTCCTCTATTTTTTTTCTTTATTATATAATGGTTAATATTTTTATTTATATTATGT
>CM042188.1:8367220-8388130 GCA_023539305.1 Ilex asprella | reverse complement strand
TATATATATATATATATATATATATCATTAATGCTATTGGGACATAATTTAGGGACATAATGAGTTGTCACCAATGAAATGATAGTGAAATATATTTAATGATGGGTCTCATTGTAGCATTAAATGAATTCATTATCATTTCATTGGTGACAACTCATTATGTCCCCAAAATTATGTCCATAAATTATGTCTCAATAGCATTTCTCTCTCTCTCTATATATATATATCTCTATTACATAGGGAAAATTATAGTTAATATGACCCTCTCTTCACTTTGCCCCTAAACTATTATGTTTTTCATATTATCCCAATTATTAGCGTTCATCACATATTTAACAGAAAACTATTTCAGTTTGCCCCTGAAAAGATAAACAAATGTTTACAATTGGGAAAGGGTGAAATAATCAATGTACTCAAGGGGCAGTAAGAAAAACAAGCAATTCATTCTTTCTCTTGTTTTTGCAATCAATAAATTAATGACTTTTTGCTATGAGGCTTTGAGGGGAAAAAAATAAAAAACAAGAGCTTCAATAAATTATAACATCTGTATTGCATCAGTGAAAAGTCTGAGTTCTTCAAGTGAACCATAAGAGTATCATACGTATCATTTGTAATCACTAATAGAAAAAGAATTTTGAAATGGGGCTTCCCAAACCTCAATAGCATGTCATGCTTGCAAGCGTCTTCTTCATAACCAGATATGTAATATCCTGCCTCTATCCTTGGGATCCCCTTGTGGAGGGGCTGTTTCAGTGCATGTGTCACTTGTTTAGCAAGAGAAGGGCTTAAATTGATCACAATGGAGACTCAAGGTGCGTGGTGGTGAAAACCAGTGCCTTATCTAAAATATCATCACCATGTGTTCTTAAATGTGCAGCTTCATACAAGCTTAGCAAACCAAACACGTCGCTAGTAAAGGATTCTTTGAATTTACCGTTGCTCTTTCTGAATTTGTTAAAGACATCTGGTTCATAAGTCAACCCATTAGATTACACATCTAAATGGACCCTCACATACACATAAATGAGCATACAAGAATCCAGAATATGCACGTAAAACGTATCTTAAGAGGGGCATACCACAAGAGATTTTATAGCCATGTTGTTGGAGTATTTTAAAGTGAAGCGCAATGGTGCTCGTAGTGTTCATAGTCATCATTGCAAGAAAATATGTGCCTCCATTGGTCTTCAATCTCTTTCTCAAAGTGATAGGACACACTAGGACGTTCGAGTGTGTTAATCAAATTTATTCTTTCCACTGGTTTAATTCTAGTAGTTACTGGCATGCTTCTCACTTCTTCTTTCAACAATTCATTTTCATTAGCATACGCATCCCACACCCGCATAGCACACCAACCAAGATGCACAAAAGTATTGAAGTTTATTTATTTAAAAAATAAAATGTAAATAGTATTTTTTATTCTAAAAATAAGCACATTTTGTCAATTTAGTCTTTAAAGTATCAATTTCGTTAATTTGATTCTCAAAGAATTTGATTCGTGTAAAAATAGTTTCCACACAAACGGATTGTTAAGTTTTTTTACAGAATGATCACGTGATACCATCTGAAAGAGTAACACGTGATCACTTTCGTCAAAAAAATAAAATGATTTGTTTGATTAGAGATCAACAAATTGAAATGTTAGGAACTAAAGTGACGCAAAAACAAATCCCAAACATGGAATGCTATTTTTTTTTTGCTGTTGGGTGTGGTTTTTCATCAAAGAGTTTTCCCTCACAACATGGGAGGTAAAGAATGAAAGTGTTCAATTTAAAACATGGCCTGAGATTTCTAAGAGAACAATGTCAATACAAGATGAGTAAAACTACTTGGACTTAAAATTTTTATTTAATTTTTTTACTTAATGATGTAGTTTTATTATAATCATTAGATTAACACAAAGTTCTAATGTTTAATAGAGTTTACAATTAATATAATAATTATAGTGAATTAAGTTAACAAATTAAAAAAATAAATTAAGTCCCAATAGCTCGACATCAAGTAACTTCCAGTGCACTTGGATGATACATTAACGAAATTCTTTAACAAATGGAACGCAAGTGAACTTTAACATCAAAGCGATCAAAACTTACACATGAAAATCGTTCTGGCATTAGGTGGGATCTCTCTCTCTCCCTGTGCACGGACTGGGACAACCACGTAAACAGATGAGCACAAAATTTAGCCATATCCCAGATATATTACTTGTTTATCCAATGAAAATGATGCGAATCGACCACCCCCACATACTTGGAGGGAAGTTTGCCAATGTTAGAATTTTTCCTATATTGGACTTCCATTAATTGATAGTTAATTTTTAGTTTATGAAAGACAGACTGAATTTATGATCCAATGAGATGAGCTCAATATTAATAAGTGATCTATTTTGATGGGCTTATGTACATCTTTTAATTGGTGTGGTTGAGGCAATTAAGTGTAGGTTTTAATCTAATTGTAACCCGTAATGGGAGAGCCCATTAGATTTCATTAGAAATACAATGAAATTGGTTTGTCCCAATGAAGTAGGCATCTCCACTTCATAACTCTAAATTGGTTTGTCTCATTGTGAGCCGTCTATTGCTTTGAAGAAGGAGAGGAAGATCTTGCATTTCAAGAAAGCAATCAAGAGATCGAGTATCATGACTCACACATGTATGTTCTAAATCTTGAATTTAGAATTTTAATCTTGTAATTTAGGTGTTCTAAATTTCATGTACGAATCATTAAATTTTTTTACATGTGGTATCAGAGCCTATCGTATATAAATTTAAAACTCGATAAAATTTATATTACAAATTTGTGATATTAAATTTCATTATGGAATTGTTGCTGTCAATGGCCATGGAACACAATCACAGACCTTGGCGGCATCGAGTTTCTCAAGCGGCGGTCAATAGATCTTTATCAAAAAATAAAAATTGTGACGGTGGTCATATCAAATTCTTGTTGCCGTCAATGGTTTAAAAACCAAGAAACCAAAATGTGTTAATTCTTTTAGGGAAAGGTTACTATTCTTTATGGCTGTCAAAGCAATTTTTTTTTTTTTGTGAAGAAATTTCAGGCCGCTGGTTAAGTTAAAGAATTGATTGCCATCAAAATAATGATTGTTTAATCAAATTAGACTTTTAGATATTGACTTTTTATCAATATATAATTTAATTAAATGATTTGTAATATCAAATAAATTTTATATCCACAACCTTTATAATATATTTTTTTATGTTATAATGGTGGAATTGTTAGTTTATTGCTTGTGTCTTTTCTATTAAATAAATATTAATTATTCATGAATCATATTGATGAATAGACACATGTTTTACCTATACAAATTATTTTCTCAAGTTGATGTAATATTGATTGAATTGTTATAATTTGTATAAGGTGTTTATACAATTCTAATTTTAATCCCTAGTGATTTGTACGATAAAATTTTTTTATGATCTACATATTATTCATTCAATGTTGGTAGATGTAAATTTAAATTATTTAATTTTAAAAGTAAAAATAGAATTGAGACATAAATGCAACGATTGATGATGTGTGATCTAAAGAGATACATATTAATCAGTACCTCATATTAATTGATCACATGATATTTAATTATGGACAATTTATTAAAATATCCCGGTTTGGGAAATTCTATGAGTTAAGATGGATAGTTGCCACCAAAGTGGTCAATTTATTGAAATTTGTAGATTTTTCTCATGCTTTTGTTACGGAATTATCTCTAAATTATAATATACAATTACCTTGCCAAAGGGAGTTGTTGTGTATTGCAATTTGGAGATGTCATGAAACATTGTGGTAGAGGTGCGATAGTCTAGAAGGTTTATCTGCCCAAAAGGGATAAATTTTTCAAAACTTGAGCATTCTCATTGGTTAGTTTCATGAAAGAGAGGACCTATAGCATATTGCATTCTTTGCCCAAATGGGAGTTTGTAGTGATGTATTTGGTCTCTCTTAATAAAATATGACTTATTATGTTCAAAACATATTTTATTGCCCAATTTTACTAATTGTTTATATTTTCGTTGCCTTGAACAGTCTCTTTTGCTGTGAATAGTAATAATGTCAACATTGAAGTCTTAACTAGTTCTAATTATAAGATATGAAAGCAAGATATTGAGTTTACCCTAGGAATTGCTGATATACACTTTGCTTTGAAAGAGAATGAACCTGCTAAACCTACTAGTGAGAGTTACCTTGATGAAAAAGAACTTTATGCAAATTGGGAGAAATCTAATAGGCTAAGTATGATTGCCATGAAAAGGTCCATCTCTGAACACCTTATTAGTGGCTTGCCTGAAACCAAGACTGTTAAGGAGTTCTTCACCGCTGTAGGAGAGAGATACAAGGTATCCAACAAGACTGGAGCTGAGGGCCTAATGAATGAATTAACGAGTATGAAATATGACAATGTATGTGGTGTTAGGAAATATATCCTTAGAATGGTTCATGTTCAAACCAAACTCAAAGCCTTCAAAATTATTATTCCTGATGATTTCATTGTTCATCACACCCTTAACTATTTGCCTCCTGAGTTTAGTCAAATCAAAACTGCCTACAATACCCAAAATGAGTCCTGGACAATAAATGACTTTATCTCCAAGTGTGATTCTGAGAAAGAAAAACTTAGAAAATAAAACAGTGAAATTGTCTTATTTGTTTCTCAGCCTAAATCTAGTTTCAAAGGTCGGTATCAGGAAAATAATAGAAAATCTAATCATAATGCTCCAAAGAATGGTCGAAATTTCAAAAGACATGGTATTGGTCAAAATGTACGAAGTCCTAAGGCTGCCATTAAAGATGTCAAGTGTTACTTTTGCAAGAAAAGAGATCATAAGAAAAGTGAGTGCACTCGATTCAAGTCTTGGTTAAAAAAGAAGAATAAAAAAAGAAGGTAACTCACTATTACTAGCCTTTGTTTGCTTTGAATCCAAATTTTTTAATGTCCCATTAAATTCTTGGTGGATTGATAGTTGGACTTCTATTCATGTTACCATGACTTTATAGGGATTCACAAGCAAACGGAGGCCAAGTGAAGGGGAAGTCAAGCTTAAAGTAGGTGATAATAATGAAGTCCATGTTGAGTTCATAAGAACTGTTAGGTTGAATTTAGACACTGATTTTCAACTTGTTTTAGAAAATATTTTTTATGTACCATCATTTAGGAGGAATTTGATTTCAGTTTCTTTACTCGATAAAATTGGATATTGTTTTAATTTTAGTAATGGTAAAACTCAATTGTCTTTAAATTCTAAAATTGTTGGTCATTGTGTTTTATCAGATGATCTCTATAATATATGTTTGACTACCGATAATGAATATGATCTTTCAAATACTGTGAATGTTATATTTAAGAGACCTCTCATTAAAGAAAAATCTTCACAGTTGTGACATAAACGTTTGGGTCACATATCTAGAGAAAGAGTGGAAAGATTAATAAAGAATGATATTCTTCCTCCCTTTAATTTTGGAGACCTTGAAACTTGTGTTGACTGCTTTAGGGGTAAAATAACCAAGACTAAGAAGAAAAGTGCAACTCGCAGTTTAGATTTTTTAAAAATCATTGACACTGACATCAGTGGACCTTACTCATGTACCTTGTGTGGTAATAAATATTTTATTACATTTATTGATGATTTCTCTCATTATAGATATATTTATTTAATTAATGAAAAATCTGATTCTCTTGAGAAGTTTAAAATTTTCAAAATCGAGGTAGAGAAACAATTAGGAAAAATCATCAAAATTGTTAGGTGTGACCGTGGTGGTAAGTATTATGGCAAACATGACGTGTCTGGACAACATTTGAGATCGTTTGACAGGTACTTGCAAAATTGTGGGATTGTTGCCCAATATACCATGTCTGGTGGTCCTGAGCAGAATGGTGTGGCTGAAAGGTGTAATCGCACCCTCAAAGACATGATAATGAGTAGGTGTAATTTACCTGATTATCTTTGGGGAGAAGCCATTAAAACGGCTTCATACATTCTTAATAGAGTTCCTAGCAAATCTGTTCTAAAAATAACTTTTGAATTATGGACCAATAGGAAACCAAGCCTTAACCATTTTCGAGTCTGGAGTTGTCCTACTGAGGTCAAAATCTATAACCCTTATGAAAAAAAGACTAATCCTAGAATTATTTGTTGTTTCTTCATTGGTTACCTAGAACATTCGAAAGAATACCGGTTCTATTGTCCTACACGTGGCACTAAAATTGTTGAGTCCTTAACAGCAAATTTTTTAGAGTTTGATGTTGCCGATGTTGGTTGCTCGCAATCTATTAGTGAGCATGAGCAAGATAAATTTATTTCAGTTCCTTTACTTGTTGTGCAAGAAAATATTATACCTGCTCTTGTTGTTAATCTTTCTGCTTTAGTGATTGATCATCATGTTCCTACAATTGACCCTTCTGTTCCTATTGAGGCCCCTCAGCCTTTAGACCCTACTACTGAAATTTTCTTGAGAAGATCTACAAGATCAAAAAACCTACTATTTCTGATGAATATTATATGTAACTTGGAGAAATATGAGATGCATTCTATGGCACCCAATGAAGTGTGGGAGCTTGTAGAACTTCCTGAGGAATGTAAACTCATTGGTTGCAAATGGGTGTTTAAAACTAAGATGGACTCCAAAGGTAAGATTGAAAGATTTAAGGCTAGATTGGTAGCAAAGGTTATAGTCAGAGGGAAGGTATAAATTTTAATGAAACTTTCTCACTTGTCTCTACTAAAGATTCTTTCAGGATCATTATAGTATTAGTTGCTCATTTTAATCTAGAACTTCACCAAATGGATGTGAAGACAACTTTCTTGAATGGTGAGCTTAGTGAAAAAGTTTATATGATGCAACCTAAGGTTTTTAAAGAGAATAAGAAAGAACAATAAGTGTGCTAGTTGAAGAAATCTATCGATGGTCTGAAACAGGCTTCTCGTCAGTGGTACTTGAAATTTGATGATATAATAAGTTCTAGTGGTTTTGGTGAGAACAAGATGGATCAATGCATATATCTTAAGGTCAGTGGGAGCAATCTTTTTATTTTTATTGTTCTTTATGTTGATGATATTTGCTTGCAAGTAATGATTTAGGCTTACTTCATGAGATTTAGCAATTGTTGTGCAAAATATTTGTCATGAAAAATCTTGGGGAAGCATCTTTTGTTTTAGGCATTCAGATTCATCGGGATAGGAGTCGTGGGTTGTTGACACTTTCTCAAAGGACATATATATATCGTGTGCTTGAAAGATTTAATATGCATAATTGTAAGTTTGAGGATATACCTGTTGTGAAATGTGATAAATTCAGTTTATGTCAATGCCCCAAGAATGATCTTGAGGAGGAGTCTATGAAGAATATACCTTATACAAGTATTGTTGACAGTTTAATGTATGCAGAGGTTTGTATTAGACCTGACATTACTTTTGCAGTTAATGTTCTTGGCAGATATCTTTCTAAACTAAGATTAGATCACTGAGTGACAGCTAATAAAGTTATGAGATATTTGCAAAGAACAAACAATTGCATGCTTCTTTATAGGAGAGTTGATAGTCTTGAAGTGATTGGTTACTCAGATTCATATTTTACTGGGTGTCTAGATGATTTAAAATCCAATTCAGGATATATTTTCATGTTAGCTGGAGGAGCAATAGCATGGAAGAGTGTTAAACAAACTCTAACAGCTTTTTCTACTATGCAAGCTGAAGTGTAGCTTGTTATGGAGCTGCAACACAAGCTATATGACTCAAGAATTTTATTTCAGGATTTATAATTGTTGATTCCATCTCTAGACCACTAACAATTTATTGTGATAATAGTACAGCTGTGTTCTTCTCAAAGAACAACAAACATTCTAGTGGGTCTAAACATATGAAAATTAAATATCTTTCTGTTAGGGATCTTGTGAAGAAATGTGACATTGTGATCGAACATATTGATATAGAATCAATGCTTGTTAATCCTTTAACCATGGGACTAAGACTTGTAATTTTTTAAGAAACATGTTGGTAACCTGTGTATTTTTGGGTCTTTTGATGTACTTGGTTAGTGAGAGTTTATTTATGTATTAAGAACTTTAGTATTGATTTAATTCCATATGAGATATTTGATACTCATTATGGTTGAGATACATCTATTTGATGACTAATAAATATTTGGATGATTATTCTTATTGTTAGCATGATGTTTTTACTATTTTATATGTGTACATATTTATAACATGTCATTTTATACAAAATCTTAAGGCTTGGTGTATGTCTTAAGTATGATTGTTTTGCCAATTGAGTATGTCTCCAATTACACAATTTGAGAAAATATTGTGATTTTAAGTTTGGAGACATACTAGCTTATTGTTGAAGTTAATGAATTTCTCTAGCTTATTGTTGAAGCATGTTGTTAAAGAGAAATCATTTAAAGGACTAACAATGAAAATAACATAATTATCAGATCACATATTGAGATATTATTTTCTTGCTACACTACTACATCTTGATCCATGCCAATAGAATTATTATTTTTTGTAATCATGGATTTGTCCTATGTCAATAAAGGGTGTAAAGGCTGCCATGATTTAAAAATAGTAGTTTTATTGGACAGAGTTGTGTTTGAGATGTTGTGTCATGACCACATTATTTTCTATTATGGCCACATTGAATTTTGTTTGATTAGTCTAAGAATCCTTTTTCAAATATATATATATATATATATATTTGTTTTATTTTAAATGACTACAATTAATGTTGTCCGAGTGGGAGAATGTTAAAAATTTTCCTATATTGGACTTCCATTAATTGATAGTTAATTTTTAGTTTGTGAAAAACGGGCTAAATTTTTGGTCCAATGAAATGAGTTTAATATTATTAAGTGATCTATTTTGATGGGCTTATGTACATCTTTTAATTGGTGTGGTTGAGGTGATTAAGTGTAGGCCTTAATTTAATTGTGGCCCGTAATAGGAGGACCCATTAGATTTCATTATAAATACAGGCTAAACCCCCTCTCCACTACATAACCCTAAATTAGTTTGTCCCATTGAGAGTCGCCTATTGCTTTGAAGAAAGAGAGGAAGACTTTTCCCTTTCATAAAAGCAGTCAAGGGATCGAGTATCATGACTTACACATGTATATTCTAAATCTTGAATTTATAATTTAAATCTTGTAATTTAGGTGTTCTAAGTTTCATGTACAAATCATTAAAATTTCTTACAAGTTTGCCAATGGGCGAACAATCTGAGTCTGGTTAGTTACTTGGTTGCTAGCTTCATAGGCAACCATCCTGAGATGCAGTAGGTGTAACTTATGTTGCTAATTAGGAACCAATAGAAAGGTCTATGTACAAATGTAAACTAGTAGAAGGGGTATTTATTGAAAAATTTTGAATATCTTAATTAACAAGGATGAATCTATGGCACCGAAAGTTTTATCGTAGCATACCACAATTTTGTTTTTTCAATGGTTAAGGTATCTAGACCAGCATACAAGCATCTCGACTAATCTTCTCCTCGGCCCATCTGATCAAACGCAGACCATCTACGCTGGTACTAGAGTATTTATAAGGGATAAATCTTTCATGACCTAGTCCAAAAGATTTACAGTTTACAGCTCTTACCACAACGGTGGGCACATTTTAAGTACAAGTTGTACTTTTTCCTCTAATAAATAAAATAATGTGGAATATTTATATTTTTACATCGTATTCGATACTTATAAAACATTAAACATAATAGGTGCATGTTTGAAAAATAATAATAATAAGATAACATCGATATATCAAGGATCAATTATATAAATTATTTGACACAAATAAAAGTTACATTCTATAATTTTTAATCTTCTTTCAAATTCCACGTTTTACTCATTTTTGGTTATATATTCTTTAATTTTTTAACCAAAAGATGCTGCAAGAAATCATACTGATACTCCAACAATACATAAACATCACACATATGAATAAATTTTAGTTTGTTGATTTTAAGAGATTGAGAATGGATTTTTTATTTTTTTGTTCTAGTACCTAAACCTTTTTTGATGCAATTAGTTTTATTTTTCCTAAATCATTAGGGTGGCCTCAATTGAGGACATCCAATTGGGCCAAGACCCCTTTCTCCCTGCGCTACGGAAATCATTTTCTAGCGGGACTCCTTGAGCATGTGGGATTACAATAAAAAAAAAAACCATCCAATATCATCATGTAGACATTTTTTCTTTCCATGTAAACGGTTATGGGGTTAGTTTTATTTGGAAGTGGTATTTAGACTTAAACTTGTAGTCTTTTTAGACTATTTTGACTATAGGGTAAATTTGACCATCTTAACTATGATTTTACAGTTCAAAAAAAAAAACTAAGATTTTTTTTTTTTTTTTGCAAAGATAGTGTGCCTGTAAAAAGCAAGTGCCAAAAAAAAAATCTGTTTCACATAAGCCCATTCCTTAAATTTGTCATAGTTGTTTGTGTTGGGTTTTATATTGTTAATAGCATGGATTGTTTATGTAAAATCTCTTATGATTGTAGGATTTTCAAGATTATTGGAATTCCAATGATTGGATTGTTGGATCAGTCAAAGGAGAAGGTGCTTATAATCCATGTTTTCTCCACTTCGACTTTTGGAGACAAAGATCTATCTGAGTAGACGGTAATGGCTATTGCACATTTAAGTGGGTTGCCCTCTACAATTTTGTTGATGTTGTACAATATGTAGTTAAGGTACTCTTAACTACTTCAATTTGATTTACGATCTGTTTGAAGTTGCTAGGAAAATATACTGAACTTTGTTTTGGTGATAAAACATGTCTTGATTTTGGTGTATGATCAACGAGCTACCTTTTGTAGTTTATAAAATAGTGCAGATGTAGTAGTCAGATGGGGAATGATTTGCAGATTTGATAGAAACTTAGAGTCACCTATATTCTCCCTCCTCCATTTTTTTCTTTATTATATAGTGGTTAATCTTTTTATTTATATTATGTTTTGAATTCAATTTGATTGTGTTTAGTGTTTTTTATTATTGCATTTGAATTTATTTTTCATGGGAATCTAAAAATAAGAAAGGAAATTACTAGCCTTTCATAGTACATTTGCATCATATACAAATTGTGCATACAACTTGAATTTTATCATTAGAGGAAATTCTATCGATTTTTGTTTTTTGAATTCATTTGGCACAAAATTTATTAGGTCACCTGGATGCATTATGTGAGCCACTTTCCTTTTGATGACAATCATTTACAAAAGTAGGGAGCTCCTCAAATGCCTTTGTATGCTTACTTGGTAGATCATGAATACCAATTTTAGTTTTCCTATTCAAAAATAAAAGTGTTAGTAACCAATGAAAAGAAAGTTTTGATAGTACACATAGGTGTGCTCAAAATCCAAGAAGTAAAAGTTATAGAAAATTTGAAGTGGCATGGGAGATGACTTGACTTGAAGCATAGGTGATGTGAAGAAAGCAGTACGACAATAGTGTCTTTCTATGTATTTAATTCAATTGACATGGAACTATGGGTATTCATTTGTAATGTGTGACCAATTTTGTATGGTTTTAGTTTCTTTATCTTTTTAAGCAATGTCTATTTGTTCATTTGAGTGTGGGTGTATGATTAGTTGTGTTTAACTTCTTCACATAGAATTATTTGAAGAAAGTCCGTTTGAAGGTGTACACAATTCTATTGTGAAATTTATCTGACACTTTTTGTTTTGCTTCAATTTAATAGGAGTTATAAATTTTTTAAGTGATATTTTTGTGTTACCAAATTTCTTCAGCTAGGGGCTTATTGCACCTATCAATGGACTTACAATGACTATCAAATTTTCTCAATTTCTTAGGTGTGATTTTTTGCTTGATAATGTGCCTTCAGCACTGGCAGTTTTTTGCGATTTTTAGGTTTATTATAGAGTGATTTTAGGCAGGGTCAATTACTAGTTTATAGACAATAAACTTTGATACCACATATAAGTATTTTTAATAATTCGTATATGAAACTTATGACACTTAAAACATTAAGGTTTAGATTATACATGTGTAAGCCATATTTTTCGATCTTCAGGGTTTTTTTAGCAAAATGACAAGGTCTTCTTCTCCATCAAAGCAATAGACGACTTTCAATAGGATAAGCCAAATTAGATTATGAAGTGGATAGGGGACCTAGACTGTGTATTTATAATGAATTTAATAGGTTCTCCCACTACAGACAATGATTAGATTAATGTCTATACTTTACCACCTCAACCACATCAATTAAAAAGATGTGGATGAGCCCAAGCAGATAGATCACTTAATAATATTGAGCCCATCTCATTGGAACACAAATTCAACTAATTTTTCACAAACTCAAAATTAACTATCAATTAATGGAAGTCCAATATGATAAAATTATAACAAAATTGACATTGATAAATAGGCCAGTGAAACTAGTATCATAAACACCACATATCTGTAATTGAGATAAATCAAAACAAATCAAACAATCATTCAAAAACAAGAATATGCTATCGTACAAGAAGAATAAAAGCTGATTACATCATTTTGAAAACATGAACCGTTTGGAAAATAAGAAATAAAATTCAATGGAGTTTAATGTGAGTGATGCCATGACTTAGGCCAAAAACAATTGTCATGTCTGACCGGAGGGACTTGGCCACCCCCACTCGCTCTTGGATAACCAATTTCTAAGAACATCCAAAGTACATAAGTATATTCCAAACTATGTACTACTCTGAATCATGATCTATCGATCATTTTCTATGAGGAAATACTTTTTCTACAAATTTAGTGACTTTATCTAGTGATTTGATTAATCATAGTTATTAAATTGATAATATGCTGCTATTAATTGTGGAGTTCATTATTAATCTAATGACAGAGAATGATAACTTCACCAAATAAGGTCACTAATGTGGCATTGCCGGCCCTTTTCTATCACACCCTAACCTCTTTCCTCTTCTTATTCATTATCTATATTTGGATATGCAGGAATAAGTGTCCAAATGCAAAACATAGTTGGGTTAATACTATAAGACAATGTCATGCAGGTCCTCAACTGCCTCAATTAAAGTATTTCAAATGCTTTAAGAGATAAAGGTAAGATTATCCAGAAATTGAGGAGTCATCTAGAGCTGAAAACTTGCATGACAAACTACAATCAATTCTTCTCATTTATTGAACATCTTTTCATTGAACACTCAAACCAAATCCGTTATGGAGTAAAACTTATAAAAACTAAATGCTCAGTATTCCAAATACTTGCATAACATAACTCCTTGAAAGCACAAACACTAATCAACATACCTTCTGGAAAAAAAAAACACACTAATCAACATCCAGGCTCATATGGGAAAGGGATCGATTAACAATGAGGCAACATAATCTTTAAAATAGTTCTGGATGTGTGTATGCATCTCCATCCTTGTAAATTACCTCCAGAAATCTTGTCAGGTTGAGAACTCGCATGAGTATAGCCATTGGAAAGGGGGTTGGTTTGAGGCATTCCTAATTAATATCTTTCCATGCATTTGCAATCATTCGGTACAACTCATCAATAGCCTCTTCCTTTGACACTCCATAATCCTTCAAATAACATTCAACCCCTGTAGCAACATGCACCCTCTGATCTTCTTCCTTCAAATTGGAGAGATTTGCAGATGAATGTCACAAACAAAAATGTTTTTGACAATGATATATGTGTTGATTATAGAGTTAACTGATTTAAGTAACTAATATACCTCATGGCTTGCCATGTCGTTAATGAGCAGAGCAATTATGTTTGATGCAACAAGAACTTTAGGTTTGTTACGCATCCATTCAAATGCTTCAACTTTAGCAACTTCTCCCATGCCCAATAAGGACGATAATCCAACCAGAAAATAACCACCACTGGTCAACCCATTACTCAAATACTCATCAAATGTCGCCTTGTATCCTTCATTACACCAGGTAGCCTCAATTTCATAGCACTTTACTATTTCTTTAAACTGTGATCAGGAACGACAGTAAACAACCTTTTTTTTGTTATTTTCCGAAACATAAAAAGAAAAAATGAACAAGAGGAGAACAAAAAAATATAGAAAGCATATATAACCCATACTGATTCTTGTGAATAATAAAGGCGGTATGATATTCCTTGCTTTGCCATTTCCCCCTCTAATTCTGTGTAGATATTTAAGACATTTCTGTAAACTATTTTCATGTAATCTGGAAACTGGTCGATTTCCTTCATATCCCACCTAAAAAATAAAGCAATGTCATTTTAGTTCTTAATCTAATGAAAAAAGATAAAAAAAAAAGAAGAAATTGTTTCCTTTTTTCTGGTTGTCCACGGTGCAGGGGTGCTTCTTGAATAAAAAATGAATTATTGATGGTTCAACCAATTCATTTGTCTTTTTTATTCACATGCCTATGATATTGGAAAGCCCTAACAACAGAAGAATCCATCACAATTCAATATTATCCATCACTTTCCCTAGTTTTTGCAATAAACAAATGACTTTACTATGAGGCTATAAGAAAGATTCAAGGGCTTCAAGAAATTATAACCTCTGTATTGCTTTAGTGAAAAGTCTGAGTTCTTCGGGTAAACCATATGCATCATATGTATCATCTACAACAGTTAACATTGCAAACATTTTGGTGAAAATGATCCTGCTCTGGGAGTAATGAGGTTCATAATAGGTTGCAATAGCCCAAATGTAGCTCTCGACCAATCTACTCCTAATATGAGGAAGTTTTGATGAAAGTTCCAAATCTTTCCACCACCTAGAAGTAAAAAACACAAATATATTAGTTTCCCAAGTGCATATGCCATATCCCTCCCCCCCTGATAAGAATTGATGCAAAACGTGATTAATTTAGTTAGCAGAATTATGTTGATTTAGTCTTTAACTGTTAACTAGAAAGTAGGAGAGGAGTTGCATAAGACCTAGTCTACAGTAGTTGCTTTTATTTAGGAATTAGTTGCTACTTTATAGGCATTGTGGTTATGGTTTTAGGTTATAAATAAAGGGTGTAATCAGTCGTTTAAATGATGACAATTGCTGAGTATTTCTTCCATTGTTGAATTGATAAAGCTGTAGTTTTTTTCTTCTCTCTATTTTTTACTCTGTATTCAAACTCTTGTTGCCTTTGTCTCTCTTATTTCCAACAGTTGTGGTATCAGAGCCCAGGTCTGATCCAATTAGGCTTGAGGTGTTTGTGAAAAGGGTTCAAAGAGGAGAAATCATGAATTCTCTCAATGTATCACAACACCAGTCTTTAGTGCCAATTTTCAATGGAGAGAACTACAAGTTCTAGAGCATTAAGATGAAGACTTTTTTCATCTCACAAGACCTATGGGAGGTTGCTGAATCTGGCTATGTAGATACAACAGCTAAGGTGAGGGAGTTCGTAAGAAGGATGCAAAGGCCCTGCTTGTTTTACAACAAGCTGTGACAGAAGCTATTTTCTCCCATCTAGCAACTGCTACCAAATCGAAGGAAGCATGGGAAATTTTGACGCAGGAGTTCCATGGAGATAGCAAGGTAACGACGGTAAAACTCCAAACGTTGTGTCAGGACTTCGAAACACTCCTTATGAAAGGTAATGAATACTGCAAGATTACATTACTAGAGTGTCTATTATAGTAAATCAAATGAAAACATTTGGTGAGAATATTTCTGATCAAAAAGTAGCCAAGAAGATTTTACGAAGTCTTCCTTTCAAGTGGGATCATGTAGTCACTGCTATTGAAAAATCTAATGATATGAACACTTATTCTTTGAATGATTTAATGGGGTCTCTTTTAGCACAGGAATGTAGGAGGAACAGGGCTGAAAATAAGAATCTGGAATAGGTATTTCAGTCGAATGTAGATCTTTCCAAAGAAAAATTTGGTGAAGGTGGTTCTGGATATGGAGGAAGAGGCCGAGGTGCTTATCGTGGTCGTGGTCATGGTCGGGGTTATCAAAATGGTGGTAGAGGCAACCAAAGGCAAGACCACCAAGACATACAATGCTATTCGTGTAAGCAATATGGACACATTTCACCAAATTTCCCAAACAAGGCTCAGCAAAAAGCCAACTTTGCTAAAGCAGAACAAGAGGAAGATAACCTGTTTCTTCCATGTCTAGAGTCAAAAGCAAGTATGGGTGATATGTGGCTCTTGGATAGCGGTTGTAGTAACCATATGACAGGGGAGAACAGTCTCTTTCGTAGCATAGGCGAATCTGCAAAATCAAAAGTACGACTGGGTGATAACAAGCAACTCCAAATTGAAGGCAAGGGAACTATTGGAGTTAAATTCAAATAAGGTATTGAATGATCTATTAATGACATTTATTATTCTCCTGATTTAGCCCACAATTTGTTAAGTGTCAGTCAATTAGTTGAAAGAGGGTATTCAATGTTGTTTGAAAATAATATGTGTGAAATTAAAAGAAAAGGGGTATCCGATAAAGCTCTCGTTTAGATTCCCATGACTATGAATAGGATGTTTCCCCTTGATCATTCTTGTTTTAATGAATGTGCATTGGTTGCTAATGTTGAAGATGATTCTAGACTTTGGCATTTACGATATGGTCACTTCAATTTTAATGGGCTGAAGTTGTTAAATCAGAAGCATATGGTGTTTGGTTTGCCTTCAATCCATTGCATTGATAATGTTTATGAAGGCTGCATTTATGGGAAGCAACATAGGTTACCATTTCCTGTCGGCAAAGCTTGGAGAGCCAAGAAGCCTTTGAAAATTTTCATGCTGATATATGTGGCCCAACAAGGACCTTATCCTTTAATAAGAGTAGATATTTTTTACTCTTTATGGATGATTATATTTGTATGAGTTGGGTGTATTTCCTTTCTTACAAATCAGAAGCTTATGAAAAGTTTCAGGAGTTAACAGTTTTTGCAGAAAAGGAAAATGGGCAGGTCATAAAAGTTCTTCACACTGATAGAGGGGGAGAGTTCTTATCCAATGAGTTCACCTATTTTTGCAAGCAAAATGGGATTCAAAGGCAGCTAACAGTGAGAAAAACCCCAGAACAGAATGGTGTTGCCGAAAGGAAGAACCAAATTGTGGTGGAGATGGCTAGAAACATGCTAAATGAAAAAGGACTGCCCAATGAATTTTGGGCTGAAGCAGTAGCTACATCCGCATTTCTTCTCAACATATCTCCAACTAAGGCCGTCCGAAACATGACTCCCTATGAAGCTTGGTGGAACCAAAAACCCAATGTAAGTCATCTAAAGATTTTTGGTAGCATTGCTTATTCTCTGATTGACTCTAATGACCGTTCTAAGCTTGATAAAAAGAGCAAGAAATGTATCTTTGTTGGGTATAGCGGTGAAACCAAGGGCTATCGGTTGTATAATCCAGAAAATGGGAAACTCGTCATTCGCCGAGATGTTGTATTTGATGAAAACAGTTTCTGGAATTGGAAAGAAGAACAAAATCAGCAAGTGCCTTTTGAGGATATAGTCGAGCCGACACAAGCAACAGAGAATCAAGTGTCACCACAGTGTTCTCCATCATCAAATTCATCGGGTAGGTCTACTTCAAGAGAATTAAATAATGAAGGCAGCGATAACTCAAATTATGCACCTGATTCCGATACCCCTCCTCGTAAGTATCGATCTTTAGCCTAGATTTATGAATCATGCACTTTTGCTTTGTTAAGTGCAGAACCTGTTAACTATGAAGAAGCACAAGGGAAAGAAGAATGGGAGCACTCTATGCAAGAGGAAATTATTGCAATCGAAAAAAATGGCATGTGGGAGTTAGTAGACTTGCCATGTGAGAAGAAAGCGATTGGCATCAAATGGATTTACAAGGTGAAATGCAATCCAGACGGAACCGTGCAAAAGTATAAAGCAAGGCTCGTTGCCAAGGGGTATGTGCAACTACAAGGTACTGATTTTATTGAGAACTTTTATCCAGTGGCAAGATTTGAGACGGTTCGAATTGTTTTGGCTGTAGCTGCTCAAAATAAATGGCCTGTATTTCAATTTGATGTTAATTCTGCATTTCAAAATGGATTTTTGAAATATGATGTGTATGTGGCACAACCACAGGGGTTTATAGTCGAAGGTCAAGAGGAGAAAGTTTACAAGCTTAAGAAGGCATTGTAAAGACTCAAGCAAGCTCCGAGAGCTTGGTATAGCAGGTTGGATACTTATCTTCATCAAAATGGGTACCATAGAAGTGATAGCGAGCCGACATTGTATGTGAAGGAGACATGTACTGGTGATATTCACATTATATGTGTTTATGTAGATGATATTATATATACATCATCTTCTGAAACTCTTGTCAAGGAATTCAAGGTAAGCATGATATGGGAATTCGACATGACAAATTTGGGATCTATGCATTACTTTCTTGGCATCCAAGTTTAGCAAACAGATGAAGGAATTTTTATTTGCCAAGACAAGTGTGCACGGGAATTGCTGAAGAAGTTTAATATGATGGGTTGTAAAACCTCGTCTACTCCCATGAACCCAAATGAAAAGCTATGTGTGGAAGATGGGACTGCAAGGGCCGATGAAAGAATGTTCAGGAGCATGATTGGCAGACTGATGTACTTAACCAACACCCGCCCAGATATAATGTTTTCAGTGAGTCTACTGTCCAGATTCATGCATACACCGACCATGCATCATCTCGGAATAGCAAACAGAATCCTTTGCTATGTACGGGAAACTAGCGATTATGGGATTTGGTACAAACCAGCTGTTGAATTCAGTTTAATTGGTTTTACTAATAGTGATTGGGGAGGTTTTGTGGATGATAGGAAAAGCACGAATGGGTATATGTTCACTCTTGGCTTGGGGGTTGTTTCATGGTCTTCAAAGAAACAAGAAAGTGTTGCATTATCATATTCAGAGGCAGAATACATAGCAGCCTCATCTGCAACGTGTTAATCAATTTGGTTCCGATGAATTTTAGAGGAATTACATCAAGTTCAAGGAGCAGCCACAAAGATTTACTGTGACAAGGCCACAATCTCTATGACTAAGAACCCGGTCTTCCATGCGAAAACAAAGCATATAGAACTCCGACACCATTTCATTGGAGAAGCTGTTGCTAAAGGCATGGTAATGATGGAGCATTGCTCAACCAATGACCAAAGTGCAAATGGGTTTACGAAGGCACTCTCATATCTGAAGGTCGTGAAGTTTCGGTCCTCACTCAATGTTTCCAGTTTCGCATCAAAGGGGAGTGATAAGAATTGATGCAAAACGTGATTAATTTAGTTAGTAGAATTATGTGGATTTAGTCTTTAACTATTAACTAGAAAGTAGGAGAGGAGTTGCAGAAGACCTAGTGTGTAGTAGTTGCTTTTATTTAGGAATTAGTTGCTACTTTATAGGCATTGTGGTTATGGTTTTAGGTTATAAATAAAGGGTGTAATCTGTAACACCCCAAAATACACCCTAGACGGCATTACATTCTAATAACCATTTAAGCATGAGAGCACTAAGTAATCCATCAACATTATATCAACAATTTATATTGGAACAAAATTCGGGCAGAGTCTCCCTTGTACGGGGAGCTCTACCACAAAACTCAACCTGTGCAATTCTACTATAATGACCACACAGGGTCCATTTACCTACCATAAAATCAATTCATCAAATTTACATGTTATCCCAAAAGAATAGGCCAATCTATAGCCTTTACATCCCCAAAATCTAATAGCTATAGTAATGCAGCGGAATTACAAAATATGGCTAGGCTTTACATTGTTTCAAAATAATACCCTAGTCTAGAACAAAGGTAGTGTCCGGCTAAGAGTCCTCCCCGGGATCCACACTCCCGTCTTGCTGAATCTCCTAGGGTACGGGTTCCTCGAGTCCTAACTCCTCCTCAAGAGTACAATCTGAAATGTTTGTAGGTAGGGGGTGAGTACAAGACTCTGTAGGAAAATCCTTCCAAACCCATTCAAGGTTTTGAAATCAAGCAAAACAGGTAGGTCTCATTTCGAACATACATATCAATGAAATTTGAAAGAAAATAAGGACATTTTAAAAGAGATCTCAAGTTTGTACACTAATAAGGAATTGAAAGAGAATAAAATCAACTTTAGTTGGCAAACTATTTCTAACATAATCCAATCCACCATACACCATTTTCACAAGTTATCGCGGCATCCCATACTACCCGATACTCTTGGGGAAATAATATTTGATACAATGAACAATAATTTCTATTTGGTACCACTCAAGTAGGCTGTCGCTTCTCATGAATCTACCCAACGATTCTACCTCGTTCACCCATTTATAATAACAATCACAGGCCAATTTAGGAAGGGCGTGTACCGTCTCATACGGCATTGACAAAATCCTTCCAAGGTATTTAGTATACTAACCCTTTTCCCCGGTATCCGTGAACAATAGTGGTCATTGTCACCACAATGATCCACTACGAGCATTAGGCAACCATCTCATCCCCCATTGGGATAGACTAACCTCTAACGCTCTACGGCAGTTTTCGAAGGTAATCCAAGTCCCTCACAACACCATACCCAAGAGTGACATACCAACAATATACTCAAAACCTCATATATCATCAATTCCACAACTTTCCCAACTTTCACAAGCATTGTACATAATACAACAATTTAAGGAAAATTGCTCATTTCGCAAATCATGGTACAAAAGACAAGTTTAAAGGAAATAGGCATGAGATCATCCATACTACCATTTTAATACTCAACACAAAGCTCTAGCATTTTAAAAATCAAGAGGAAGTGAAGATATAGAGAAAAATCCATATTTCCCCCCAAAACTAGGGTTTGATGAATTTCCAACCATTATTTTGTTCAAATCATGTGTATGTTTGTACAAAGACTAAGAAACAATGAACCCATAACAAATACATACTATTTAGAGTCAAAATGTACATGTATAATAACCCTAACATCATTGGATGAAAATGGAAGAAAAC
>CM042188.1:8345674-8357304 GCA_023539305.1 Ilex asprella | reverse complement strand
GGATAATTTGTGACATTATCAAGAGGTTCCTTATAAGGATGCTTGAATAACTCAAACCTTGAGGGTGAGAGGTTCCTTGTAAGGATGCTCATGCCAAAAGAGGACAATAGTATATCATGTGTTGGAAAATAATGATATTTTTGAAATGGACAATTATGGGAATTGGTTGTTATGGTATATTTCTATTAGTATTGTTATTTAAACTTGAGATCCGTTGTTAAATGTCCTTGTTTTACTTCAAACATTATGTATGCTATTTGTGAAATGAGACCACCCATTTTATATGTTTTTACAAACCTTGTTTGAGTTTGGGAAGATTTTGCTACAGAGCTTCGTGCTCATCCCCTACAATTACATTTTTCAGATTTAGTGCTAGAGGAGGATCTCGGCATCGACGAGCCGGGACATTGGGAGGCTCCACTCGAGGGGAACCTAGACCCCGAGGTGGATATTTAGAACCGTTGTTTCTTTTGTACTAGACTAGAAAATTCTTTTGGACATGGTGTAGTCTAGTTTCTTTTGTAATTTCCGCTGCGCTATATTAGTAAACTTTTCATTGGGAATGTAAAGGCCAAAGATGGCATATTCTTTTGGGATATTGATGTAAATGTTATGAATCATTGCTATGAAGTCTTCCTTATTGACGATTTATCTTAGTGCTCTCATGGTATGAATGGTTATTGAATGTAATGCCGTCCAGGGGGTATTTTGGGGCGTTACAAGTTACTTGAGAACTGGAGCTAGAAATGCAAGAGAAATACCCGCACTTATTCGCTACTTGACGTAAGTTTCGAGGACAAAACTTTCTTTAAGGGGGGTGGATTGTAAACCCCCACAAGTTAAAGTAATATAATGATAACTTGTGTAGTAATGACATATATGTAATGGTGTACAAATGAAACCCATGAGTTATAACCATAGAAAATACTAATATTCTAAAATAATAGTTAAAGTTGGTTTAGCTAGTGAATATATGACATAATTTGTAAAAGAACTTCTATCAACTAGGTTTGGGGTGCAAATGTATGTTGTGTAAGTTTGGGTAGGCTTTGGAAGGGTTTAGGATGGATTGGAAATAAAAAAACGGAGGAAATAGGCAAAACTGGGTAAAACCGTACCGGTACTGTGTTCCAGAACACTTTGGTACAGAGAGTTAGACGTGCCAGTACGACCGAAAGAGGTGTGACAGTTTAATGTCACGATTTGGGTCCGTTTTTCCCCCTATAAATACATTAGGACGCCTCCTTAGCCTTTATTTCGGCCCTTCTAACCCTAGAAACACTTAGAGAGGAAGAGAGAAGGAGAAAGCACAAGATTGAAAGGGTAAAAGAAGAGATTTAAGAGTGATTCAATAATCAAAACCTAACTTTTCAAGAACAAAATGTAGGAGATTTCTTCTCTTTCTCTTTCATTTAAGTTAGGGCTTATGTATATATGTATTTTTTGCTATAAATGTTATATATATGATATAAAATCATCATCTCTTAGTCTTTTTGACAAAGAATATATGTTTTTGTCAAAGTTAGGATTGAATACCCATGAAATCGCTTCTTTTGTTTCAAAACCCTAGTTTTTTTGGAGAGTGATGGATTTTCTACTTAACTTCTTCCCTTATGATTGATTTCGAAATTATAGAGCTTTGTGTTGAGTAATAAAATGATGTTGTTGTGATCTCTTGTATTTTTCATATTTGGTTATTGAAATCGTCAGATGATAAATTTGGGAATTTTGTTAATACTTTGAAAATTGTTAGTTGATTGAGAATATGTTGGTTTCCTTATTGTATAGTTATTGTGATGGTCTTGATTTGCCTTCGAGAAATCCCGTAGAATGTTAGAGGTTAGTCTATCCCGGTGGGGGTAAGATGGTTTCCTAACACTTGTAGTGAGTTGTCATTTGGTAATGCGACCACTATCGTTCACTGAAGTTCGAACTAGGGTTGATATACCTTTCCTAGGAAGAGACTCGTCACTGCCATTGGTATGGTAGACATCCTTTTTCAAAGTGCTTGTGATTTGATTGTGATTGGTAAACTAGGTATAGTCGTTGGGTAGATTCCTGAGAAACAATCAATGTACATGGCACGGAGATAAACTAACATACATGAGATTGTTAACTATTGTTTGTTGTTGGGGAAATGGTTTCATGTCAAAAAAAATAATATTTTTTACTGTTTTCATTTAATTATCACTGTTGTGTAAACTTGAGATATATTTAAATGTCCCGGTTTTCTTTCAAAAATTGATATATGATATTTACAAAATGAGACCGTTCTGTTTTACATTTTTTTAAACCTTGTTTGAGTTTGAGAGGATTTTACTACAAATTTTCATGCTCACCCCCTACAGTTAAACATTTTTCAGATCTGGTGCTAGAGGAGAACCTTGAAGTGGACAAGCAGGAGTATTGGGAGGCACCAGCCGAGGGGAATTTAGATCCCGAGGTGGACATGTAGAGATATAGTTTCTTTTGTACTAGACTTGAGAATTTATTTTGAACCTTGTAAAGTCTAGTTCTCTTTTGTTATTTCCACAGTGCAACATTAGTTAGTTGTTGGATTGTAAAGGCCAAGATGAGTCTATTCTGTTAGGACAATGTTGTAGACCATTATACATATATGATGAATGAAAATTTATTTATTGATGGATTTATTTAATGCTCTCATGATGTAAATAATTTTAGGATATAATGTCGTCCATGGTGGTATTTGGGGCGTTATAGTACTGGTCAAAATGTGGGAGGTCCTAAAGGTTCCATTAAAGATGTCAAGTGTTACTTTTGTAAGAAAATAGGTCATAAGAAAAGTGAGTGCACTCGATTCAAGTCTTGATTAGAAAAGAAGAATAAAGAAGAAGGTAACTCACTATCACTAGCCTTTGTTTGCTTTGAATTCAATTTTGTTAATGTCTCATTAAATTCTTGGTGGATTGATAGTGGGACTTCTATTCATGTTTCCATGACTTTGCAACGATTCACAAGCAAACAGAGGCCAGGTGAAGGGGAAGCCAAGCTTAAAGTAAGTGATAATAATGAAGTCCATGTTGAGTTCATATGAACTGTTAGGTTGAATTTAGACACTGGTTTTTAACTTGTTTTAGAAAATATTTTTTATGTACCGTCATTTTGGCGGAATTTGATTTCAGTTTTTTTGCTCGATAAAATTGGATATTGTTTTAATTTTAGTAATGGTAAAACTCAATTGTCTTTAAATTCCAAAATTATTGGTCATTGTGTTTTATGAGATGATCTCTATAATATATTCTTGGCTACCAATAATGAATATGATCTTTTAAATACTATGAATGTTGTATTTAAGAGACCTCTCATTAAAGAAAAATCTTAAGAGTTGTGGCATAAACGTTTGGATCACATTTCTAGAGAAAGAGTGAAAAGATTAATAAAGAATGATATTCTTCCTCCCCTTGATTTTGGAGACCTTGAAACTTGTGTTGATTGCATTAGAGGTAAATTAACTAAGACTAAGAAGAAAAATACAACTCGCAATTTAGATCTTGTAGAAATCATTCACACTGACATCAGTGGACTTTACTCACGTACCTTGTGTGCTAATAAATATTTTATTACATTTATTGATGATTTCTCTCGTTATGGATATATTTATTGAATTAATAAAAAATCTAATTCTTTTGAAAAGTTTAAAATTTTCAAAACTAAGGTAGAAAAACAATTAGGGAAAGTCATCAAAATTGTTAGGTCTAACCGTGATGGTGAGTATTATGGAAAACATGACGTGTCTGGGCAGCATTTGAGACCATTTCCCAAGTACTTGCAAGATTGTAGAATTGTTATCTAATATACCATGTTTGGTAGTCTCAAGCAGAATGATGTGGCTGAAAGGTGTAATCGCACCCTTAAAGACATGATGAGGAGTATGATGAGTAGGTGTAATTTACCTGATTATCTTTGGGGAGAAGTCATTAAAACGGCTTCATACATTCTTAATAGAGTTACTAGCAAAATTGTTCCAAAAACACCTTTTGAATTATGGACCAATAGGAAACCAAGTTTTAACCATTTTTGAGTCTGGGATTGTCCTACTGAGGTCAAAATCTATAACTCTTTTGAAAAAAAGACTGATCCTAGAACTATTCGTTATTTTTTCATAGGTTATCCAGAACATTTGAAAGGAAACCAGTTCTATTGTCCTACATGTGACACTAAAATTGTTGAGTCCTTAACAGCAAAATTTTTAGAGCTTGATGTTGCTGATGTTTGTTGCTCGTAGCCTATTAGTGAGCATGAACAAGATAAATTTATTTCTGTTCTTTTACCTATTGTGCAAGAAACTATTATACCTGCTTCTGTTGTTAATCTTCCTACTCTAGTGATTGATCCTCCTCCTACAATTGACCCTTCTGTTCCTATTGAGACTCCTCAGCCTTTAGAAGATGTACAAGACCAAGAAAACCTGTTATTTATGATGAATATTATGTGTACCTTGAGAAAAGTGATTATAATATTGGTTAT
Organism: Ilex asprella; assembly: GCA_023539305.1. Lineage (NCBI taxonomy): Eukaryota > Viridiplantae > Streptophyta > Magnoliopsida > Aquifoliales > Aquifoliaceae > Ilex > Ilex asprella. Next base: position 8,352,816 of record CM042188.1, on the reverse strand, counting down.
ATTGTTGATCCTGTAGCATACCACGATGCTATTACTTGTCCTCAGTCTAATATGTTGGTAAGTGCTATGAAAGATGAAAACATTATATGGCACACAATGAAGTCTGGGAGCTCGTACAACTTCCTGAGGGATGTAAACCCATTAGCTGCAAATGAGTGTTTAAAACTAAGATGGATTCCAAAGGTAAGATTGAAATATTAAAGCTAGATTGGTAACAAAAGGGTATAATCAGAGGGAAGGTATAGATTTTAATGAAACTTTGTCACCTGTCTCTATTAAAGATTCTTTCAGGATTATTATGACATTAGTTGCTCATTTTGATCTAGAACTTCACCAGATAGATGTGAAGACAGCTTTCCTGAATAGTGAGCTTAGTGAAGAAGTTTATATGACGCAACCTGAGGCTTTTAAAAAGAATGGGAAAGAACAATTAGTGAGCAAGTTGAAGAAATCTATCTATGGTCTGAAACAAGCTTCTTGTCAGTGGTACTTAAAATTTGATGAGATAGTAAGTTCTCTTAGTTTTGTTGAGAACAAGATGGATCAATGCATATATCTTAGGGTTAGTGGGAGCAAATTTATTTTCTTGTTCTTTATGTTGATGATATTTTGCTTGCAAGTAATGATTTAGGCTTAGTTCATGAGATTAAGCAATTGTTGTGCAAAATATTTGACATAAAAGATCTTGTGGAAGTATCTTTTGTGTTAGGCATTCAGATTCATCGGGATAGTAGTCGTGGGTTATTGAGACTTTTTCAAAAGACATATATAGATCGTGTGCTTGAAAGATTTAATATGCATAATTGTAAGTTTGGGGATATACCTGTTGTGAAAGGTGATAAATCCAGTTTAAGTCAATGCCCCAAGAATGATCTTGAGGAAGAGTCTATGAAGAATATACTTCATGCAAGTACTGTCGGCAGTTTAATGTATGCACATGCTTATACAATGCCTGACATTGCTTTTGCAATTAGTGTTCTTGACAAATATCTTCCTAAACCAGGATTAGATCACTGGGTGGCAGCTAAGAACGTTATGAGATACTTGCAAAGAACAAAAAATTACATGCTTGTTTATAGGAGAGTTGATAGTTTTGAAGTTATTGGTTACTCAGATTCAAATTTTGCTGGGTATCCAGATGATTTAAAATTCACTTCAGGATATATTTTCATATTAGCTGGAGGAGCAATTGCATGGAAGAGTGTTAAACAAAATCTCACATCTTCGTTTACTATGCAAGCTGAATTTGTAGTTTGTTATGGAGCTGCAACACAAGTTATATGGCTCATGAATTTTATTTTAGGACTTATGACTGTTGATTCCATCTCTAGACCATTAAAAATTTATTGTGATAATAGTGCAGTTGTATTCTTCTCAAAGAACAACAAACATTCTAGTGAGTCTAAACATATAGAAATTAAATATCTTTTTGTTAGGGATCTTATGAAGAAAGGTGACATTGTAATCGAACATATTGATGCAGAATCAATGATTGTTGATCCTTTAACCATGAGACTGAGACCTGTAATTTTTTAAGAAACATGTTGGCAACATGAATATTTTGGAGTCTTTTGATGTACTTGGTTAGTGAGAATTTATTTATGTATTAAAAACTTTTGTATTGATTTAATTCCATATGTGATATTTGATACTCATTATGGTTGAGATATATCTATTTGATGAATAATAAATATTTGGATGATTATCCTTATTGTTAGCATGATTTTTTTACTATGTTATATGTATACACATTTATAACATGTCATTTTATACCTAATCTTAAAGCTTGGTGTATGTCTTAAGTATGATTGTTTTGTCAATTGAGTATGTCTTCAATTATACAATTTGAGAAAATCTTGTGATTTTAAGTTTGGAGACATACTGACTTATTGTTGAAGCTAATGGATTTCTATAGCTTATTGTTGAAGCTAATGGATTTCTCTAGCTTATTGTAGAAGCATGTTTTTAAAGAGAAATCATTTGGAGGACTGACAATGAAAATAACATATTTATCAGATCGCATATTGAGATGTTATTTTCTTGCTACACTACTATATCTTGATTCATGTCAATAGAATTATTATTTTTTGTAATCATGGATTGGTCTTATGTCAATAAAGGGTGTAAAGGTCGCCATGGTTCGAAAATAGTAGTTGTATTGGACCGGATTCTGTTTGAGATGTTGTCTTAGGACCATATTATTTTTTACTATGGGCACATTGAGTTTTGTTTGATTAGCCCGAGAGTCGTTTTTCAAATATATATATAGTTTTATTTTATTTTAAATGATTACAATTAATGTTGTCCAAGTGAGAGAATGTTGGAATTTTTCCTATATTAGACTTCCATTAATTGATAGTTAATTTTTAGTTTGTGAAAAACGGGCTAAATTTATGGTCTAATGAGATGAGCCCAATATTATTAAGTGATATATTTTGATGGGCTTATGTACATCTTTTAATTGCTGTGGTTGAGGCGGTTAAGTGTAGGTCTTAATTAAATTGTGGCCCGTAATGGGAGAGTCAATTAGATTTCATTATAAATATAGGCTAGGTCCCCTCTCTACTTCATAACCCTAAATTGGCTTGTCCCATTGAGAGCCGTCTATTGCTTTGATGAAAGAGAAGTAGACTTTGCCCTTTCATTAAAGCAATCAAGAGATTAAGTATCTTAGCTCACACAAGTATGTTCAAAATCTTGAATTTAGAATTTAAATCTTGTAATTTAAGTGTTCTAAATTTCATGTACGAATCATTAAAATTTCTTACAAGTTTGGCAATGGGCGAACAATCTGAGGCTGGTTAGTTACTTGGTTGCTAGCTTCATAGGCAACCATCCTGAGATGCAGTAGGTGTAACTTATGTTGCTAATTAGGAACCAATAGAAAGGTCTATGTACAAATCTAAACTAGTAGAAGGGGTATTAAATGGAAAATTTTGAATATCTTAATTAACAAGGATGAATCTATGGCACCGAAAGTTTTTTCGTAGCATACCACAAAAAACTCGACTAATCTTCTCCTCGGCCCGTCTGATCAAACGCAGATCATCTACACTGGGACTAGAATATTTATAAGGGATAAATCTTTCATGACCTAGCCCAAAAGATTTACAGTTTACAGCTCTTACCACAAGGGTGGACACATTTTAAGTACAAGTTTTACTTTTTCCTCTAATAAATAAAATAATGTGGAATATTTATATTTTTTACATTGTATTTGATACTTATAAATCATTAAATATAATAGGTGCATGTTTGAAAAAAATTAATAAGATAACATCGATATATCAAGGATCAATTATATAAATTATTTGACACAAATAAAAGCAATATTCTATAATTTTTAATCTTCTTTCAAATTCCACATTTTACTCTTTTTTGGTTATATATTCTTTAATTTTTTAACCAAAAGATGCTGCAACAAATCATATTGATACTCTAACAATATATAAACATCACACATATGAATCAATTTTAGTTTGTTGATTTTAAGAGATTGAGAATGGACTTTTTATTTTTTTGTTCTACTACCTAAACCTTTTTGGATGCAATTAGTTTTATTTTTCCTAAATCACTAGGGTGGCCTCAATTGGTGACATCCAATTAGGCCGGGACCCCTTTCTCCCTGCGCTACTGAAATCATTTTCTAGCGGGATTTCTTGAATTTACATACCGATTGATAGACTTGAACATGTGGGATTACAATAAAAAAAAAAAAAAACCCATCCAATATCATTATTTAGACAGTTTTTCTTTCCATGTAAACTGTTGCGGGGTTAGTTTTATTTGGAAGTGGTATTTAAACTTAAACTTGTAGTCTTTTTAGACTATTCTGACTTCAGGGTAAATTTGACCTTCTCAACTATGATTTTTTTTTTTTTGCAAAGATAGTGTGCCAGTAAAAAGCAAGTGCGAAAAAAAATATGTTTCACATAAGCCCATTCCTTCTTTAAATTTGTCATAGTTGTTTGTGTTGGGTTTTATATTGTTAATAGCATGGATTGTTTATGTAAAATCTCTTATGATTGTAGGATTTTCAAGATTATTGGAATTCCAATGATTGGATTGTTGGATCAGTCAAAGGAGAAGGTGCTTATAATCTATGTTTTCTCCACTTTGACTTTTAGAGACAAAGATCTATCTTAGTAGAACAGTAATGGCTAATGCACATTTAAGTGGGTTGCCCTCTACAATTTTGTTGATGTCGTACAATACGTAATTAATGTACTCTTAACTACTTCAATTTGATTTACGATATGCTTGAAGTTGCTATGAAAAAATACTGAACTTTGTTTTGGTGATAAAACATGTTTTGATTTTGGTGTATGATCAACAGGCTACCTTTTGTAGTTTATAACTCAGTGCAGGTGTAATAGTCAGATGGGGAATGATTTGCAGATTTGATAGAAACTGAGAGTCGCCTATATTCTCCCTCCTTTATTTTTTTCTTTATTATATAGTGGTTAATCTTTTTATTTATATAATGTTTTGAATTCAATTTGATTGTGTTTAGTGTTTTTTATTATTGCATTTGAATTTATTTTTCATGGGAATCTAAAAATAAGAAAGGAAATTATTAGCCTTTCATAGTACATTTGCATCATATACAAATTGTGCATACAACTTGAATTTTGTCGTTAGAGGAAATTCTATCAATTTTTGTTTTTTGAATTCATTTGGAACGAAATTTATTAGGTCACCTGGATGCATTATGTGAGCCACTTTTCTTTTGATAATAATCATTTACAAAAGTAGGGAGCTCCTCAATTGCCTTTGTATGCTTACTTGGTAGATCATGAATACCAATTTCAGTTTTTCTATTCAAAAATAAAAGTGTTAGTAACGAATGAAAGGACAGTTTTGATAGTACACGTAGGTGTGCTCAAAATTCAAGAAGTAAAAGTTACAGAAAATTTGAAGTGGCATGGGGGATGACTTGACTTGAAGCATGAGTGATGTGAAGAAAGCAGTACAACAATAGTGTCTTTCTATGTGTTTAATTCAATTGACATGGAACTATGGGTGTTCATTTGTAATGTGTGACCAATTTTGTATGGTTTTAGCTTCTTTATCTTTTTAAGCAATGTCTATTTGTTCATTTGAGTGTGGGTGTATGATTAGTTGTGTTTAACTTCTTCACATAGAATTATTTGAAGAAAGTCTGTTTGAAGGTGTACACAATTCTATTGTGAAATTTATCTGACACTTTTTGTTTTGCTTCAATTTAATAGGAGTTATAAATTTTTTAAGTGATATTTTTGTGTTACCAAGTTTCTCCAGCTAGGGGCTTATTGCACCTATCAATGGACTTACAATGACTATCAAATTTTCTCAATTTCTTAGGTGTGATTTTTTGCGTGATAATGTGCCTTTAGCACTGGTAGTTTTTTGCGATTTTTAGGTTTATTATAGAGTGATTTTAGGCAGGGTCAATTACTAGTTTATAGACAATAAACTTTGATACCACATATAAGTATTTTTAATAATTCGTATATGAAACTTATAACACTTAAAACTTTAAGGTTTAGATTATACATGTGTGAGCCATATTTTTTGATCTTCGGGGTTTTTTTAGCAAAATGACAAGGTCTTCTTCTCCATCAAAGCAATAGACGACTTTCAATAGGATAAGCCAAATTAGATTTTGAAATGGATAGGGGACCTAGCCTGTGTATTTATATTGAATTTAATAGGTTCTCCCACTACAGACAATGATTAGATTAATGTCTATACTTTACCACCTCAACCACATCAATTAAATAGATATGGATAAGCCCAAGCAGATAGATCACTTAAAAATATTGAGATCATCTCATTGGAACACAAATTCAACCAATTTTTCACAAACTCAAAATTAACTATCAATTAATGGAAGTCCAATATGATAAAATTATAACAAAATTGACATTGATAACTAGGCCAGTGAAACTAGTATCATAAACACCACATATCTGTAATTGAGATAAATCAAAACAAATCAAACAATCATTCAAAAACAAGAATATGCTATCGTACAAGAAGAATAAAAGCTGATTACATCATTTTGAAAACATGAACCGTTTGGAAAATAAGAAATAAAATTCAATGGAGTTTAATGTGAGTGATGCCATGTCTTAGGCCAAAATAAATTGTCATGTTCGACCGGAGGGACTTGGACACCCCCACTCGCTCTTGGATAACCAATTTCTAAGAACATCCAAAGTACTTAAGTATATTCCAAACTATGTACTTGTAACACCCTGCATTTTATTTTATATATGCATATAGACATATAGTAAATAATTGTTGTAAAAATGGGATATGTGTAGTGATGTGTGTTTGAATTTGGTAGATTGAAAAAGTAGAGATTTAAAATATTAGTGAAAATAATAATTGAAATTTAGTTTTAATAAGTAAAAATATGAAATTTTAGGTCATAGAACTTGTATTAAATAGGTTTGGTGTAAAAATATGAGTTGGAGAGGTTTGGGAAGGATTTGGTTGGCTTAGGAATGGATTGAAAATGGAAAAGGGATGAAACCGTGAACAGTGCACGTGAACAGTGCACTGGCTGCAACTTCAAGCCCAATTTATACCTTGATGCAATCAATAACTCTCAAAACTCAAAACATAAAATTTGTAGAGCTATTTCTTAGCATCTTGAATCATCTCAATCGGAACTAGGAGGAAGGAGTTATGCCCATATTACGAAGTAGTGTCAAAACTATCCAAAATCAGTCCTGCAGACTACCTTTCTCTAATTCGATCATAACTCCTTATTGGAAAGTCCAAATTGCGCACCGTTATTTTTGTTAGAACCCTAACTCGTATATATTTCCAACCATATAGGTCACACATGCTAAAAATACCTGAGTCAAATCAGTTTATTCTCCGAAGTTGACAAAAAATATGCCAAGCAGTCTGGCAGACTACCTCTCACTAATTTGATCATAAGTCTTTGTTGAAAAATCCAAATTGCGCACCGTTATTTTTGTTAGAACCCTAACTCGTATATATTTCCAACCATATAGGTCACACATACTAGAAATACCTGAGTCAAATCAGTTTATTCTCCGAAGTTGACCAAAAATCTGCACTATGGTGTTCATTGGATAATAAAGTGTTGTGCTTTCTTCTTAGACCTTGAAGGTGTAAACCCCCAT
>CM042188.1:8331922-8345574 GCA_023539305.1 Ilex asprella | reverse complement strand
TGTAATTGGATTGGCGGGAACATGATAGGCATGAATGAAAGGAGGTTGTCAATCTGGTAAACAAAAAAATGTATGGCTAATTTCATTTTAAACCCAGAAAGATACATCAATTTCAATTTATACTATTAAAGAATTGAATTCTCAAATTATGCCCTCAATGTTATATAACATGTGACATGTGGCCCCATTTCAAGCTCAAACTACACCCTCAATCTTAAATTTTACATTGAATTGGGCTACATTGCATCTATTTCACAACATTAAGGGTGTAATTTGAGAATCCAATTCTTTAAGGGTAGAACTTGAAAATTAGAACATCTTTTAGGGTGCAAAATAAGATTAACACAAAATAGTATGATTATGGAAAAAAAAAAAAGAGCACAAAAAATTCTAGGAAAAATTTCAGTCACACCCCTTCTCGTCTACTATAAAATTCATTTAAAATTTGAGCTGATTAAAATTTATTTTTTATATATTAAAATTTGAATCAATTAAAATTTATTTTTCTACATATTAAAATGTTAACGGATTTAAATAGATTCGGGCTGATTAATTTTTTTTTACATACTAAAATTTGAGTCTATTAAAATTTCTTTTTTACATATTAAAATTCAAGACGATTTGAGCTCAATCCTGAACTGTTAGCATCGATTAAAATTCAATTCGAGTTGATTAACATTTATTTTTTTTTTCACTTGTTTGTAGAGTTAACTGATTGTTATATTCAGATGAATGAAATAGAAGATTTGTTAAGAATGTTAATTTTGAATCAACACATAATTAATGAGTTATCATTGACTAATTATTTGCACGAAATTGAAAAAGACAAGATCTACTAACACAAGCAATAAATAATTTAAAGTATTGTTGAACACGAATAAACTGAAATTGATCAGATAAACACATTTAATATGCATTGCCCTGCTATTCTAGAAATATTTTTTTTAAAGAAAAAATCAAAAAATTTTATAAAATAAATCCAAAAGAATTACAAGAAGCAAACCAGGGCAAATCCCGATATACATCACCATTTTAATGCTTTAATCCTTCAAAAACATATATAAAAAAAAATAAAACTCTTTCACCTCCAGGACACTGGGCCCCTCAATAACTTCAACTCATTTCATCAAAGACCAAAATCCTCATGGTTTGAAGAACTGAAAGCTTCCTCTCTTCTTGTAACAGCCAGACATTCACATCAGTAGGCAGTTGCCTTGAGCCCGAAAAATCACAAGTAGCCCTTACCTTCATAGCCCGGTTAGCCAAACCATCAGCCACACAATTGGCTTCCCTATACACATGCCCCACACGATACACCATTCGATGGAGAAGACTGGTAATCTGGGCAAGTAACTCTAAACAAGGTCAAGCACACTTAATTTTACCCAAAATAGAATTAACCAATACAAGAGTAGTGACATAAACTAAATTATTTTTAGTGACATAATTAATTTAGTTACTAAAAATATGAAAGTTTTAGTGACGACTTGACAATCATCAATAAAAGTATAAAAGTTTTAATAACAACACCAATGTTGTTACTAAAACTATAAACGTTCTAGTGATGACATCAAAGTCACCACTAAAGCCATTAGTGTTTTGGTGACGACATTAAAGTCATCACCAAAACCTTGAAACTTTTGGCCGCAACTAATATCATTACTAAAAGTAATTGTTTATTATTTTGAGTGACAACAATAAAATTCATCACTATTTATTCAATTTCTGACACCATAAAGAATAATTATTCATCACTAAAAGTTAACTTTTTGTGACAAAGAGTGTTGTCGTCACTCATCCTAGACCAGTAGTGACAACTTCACATGTCATCGCTAAAAGGATATCATTAATGACTAAAATAACTTGGCCACAAAAAAATTTGTCACTAAACCCCATAATTGTTGTAGTGTAATTTTGGAATTTAAAGACAATTGAGTTTTACTATTACTAAAATTAAAACAATATCCAATTTTATTGAGCAAAGAAATTGAAATCAAATTCCGCCTAAATGACAGTACATAAAAAGCATTTTCTAAAACAAGTTGAAAACCAATGTCTAAATTCAACATAACAGTTCCTATGAACTCAACATGGATTTTAATATTATCACCTACTTCATTATTCCACCATTATAACATAAAAAAATATATTATAAAGGTTGTGGATATAAAATTTATTTGATATTAAAAATCATTTAATTAAATTATATATTGATAAAAAGTCAATATCTAAAAGTCTAATTTGATTAAACAATCATTAATTTGATGACAATCAATTCTTTAACTTAACTGGTGGCTTGAAATTTCTCCACCAAAAAAAAAAAAATTGCTTTGACAGCCATAAAAGAACAGTAACCTTTCCCTAAAAGAATTAACGTTTCTTGGTTTTTAAACCATTGACGGCAACAAGAATTTGGTGCCGCCGCCGTCACTTTTTTTTTTGATAAAGATCTATTGACCGCGGCTTGAGAAACTCGGTGCCGCCAAGGTCTGTGATTGTGTTCCATGGCCATTGACGGCAACAATTCCATAATGAAATTGAATATCACAAACTTGTAATATAGATTTTATCGGGTTCTAAATTTATGTACGATAGACTCTAATATCACATATAAAAAATTTTAATGATTCGTACCTAAAATTTAGAACACCTAAATTACAAGATTTAAATTCTAAATTCAAAATTTAGAACATACCTGTGTGAGCCATGATACTCGATCTCTTGATTGTTTTCTTGAAAGGGCAAGGTCTTCCTCTCCTTCTTCAAAGCAATAGGCGGCTCTCAATGGGACAAACCAATTTAAGGTTATGTAGTGGAGAAGGGACCTAACCTGTATTTATAATGAAATCTAATGAGCTCTCCCATTACATGTCATAATTAGATTAAAACCTACACTTAACCGTCTCAACCATACCAATTAAAAGATGTACATAAGCCCATCAAAATAGATCACTTAATAATATTTAGTTCATCTCATTTGACCATAAATTCAGTATGTTTTTAATAAACTAAAAATTAACTATCAATTAATAGAAGTCCAATATAAGAAAATTTTCAACATTAGCAAACTTCCCTCCAAGTATGTGGGGTGGTCGATTTGCATCATTTTCATTGGATAAACCAGTAATATATCTGGGATATGGCTAAATTTTGTGCTCATCTGTTTACGTGGTTGTCCCAGTCCGTGCACAGGGAGAGAGAGAGATCCCACCTAATGCCAGAACGATTTTCATGTGTAAGTTTTGATCTCTTTGATGTTAAAGTTCACTTGCGTTCCATTTGTTAAAGAATTTCATTAATGTATCATCCAAGTGCACTGGAAGTTACTTGATGCCGAGCCATTGAGACCTAATTAACTATCTTAATTTGTTAACTTAATTCACTATATTTATTATATTGATTGTAAACTTCATTAAACATTAAAACTTGATGTTAATCTAAAAATTATAATAAAACTACATCATTAAGTATACAAATTAAATTAAATTTTTAAGTCCAAATAGTATTACTCATCTTGTATTGACATTGTTCTCTTAGGAATCTCAGGCCATGTTTTAAATTGAACACTTTCATTCTTTATCTCCCATGTTTTAAATTGAATTGACACTGTCATTGAACTTGTGAGGGAAAAATCTTTGATAAAAAAGCACACCCAACAGCCAAAAAATAAAATAAAAAAAATAGCATTCCATGTTTGGGATTTGTTTTATTTTTTATTTTTGGGTTAATAACACTTTTGCATCACTTTAGTCCCTAACATTTCAATTTGTGTCACTTTGATCTCTAATCAAACAAATCATTATGTTTTTTTTTACGGAAGTGACCACGTGTTACTCTTTCAGATGGTATCACGTGATCATACCGTAAAAAACTTAACAATCCGTTGGTGTTGAAACTATTTTTACACGAATCAAATACTTTGAGAATCAAATTAACGAAATTGATACTTTAAGGACTAAATTGACAAAATGTGCATATTTTAAGAATAAAAAATACTATTTACATTTTATTTTTTAAATAAATAAACTTCAATACTTTTGTGCATCTTGGTTGGTGTGCTATGCAGGTGTGGGATGCGTATGCTAATGAAAATAAATTGTAGAAAGAAGAAGTGAGAAGCATGCTAGTAACTACTAGAATTAAACCAGTGGAAAGAATAAATTTGATTAACACACTCGAACGCCCTGGTGTGTCCTATCACTTTGAGAAAGAGATTGAAGACCAATTGAAGCACATATTTTCTTGCAATGATGACTATGAACACTACGATTTATGCACCATTGCGCTTCACTTGAAAATATTCCAACAGCATGGCTACAAAATCTCTTTTGGTATGCCCCTCTTAAGATAAGTTTTACGTGCATATTCTTGATTCTTGTATGCTCATTTATGTGTACGTGAGGGTCCATTTAGATGTGTAATCTAATGGGTTGGCCTATGAACCAGATGTCTTTAAAAAATTCAGAAGGAGCAACGTTAAATTCAAAGAATCCTTTACTAGCGACGTGTTGGGTTTGCAAAGCTTGTATGAAGCTGCACATTTAAGAACACATGGTGATGATATTTTAGATAAGGCACTGGTTCTCACCACCACGCACCTTGAGTCTCCATTGTGACCAATTAAGCCCTTCTCTTGCTAAACAAGTGACACATGCACTGAAACTGCCCCTCCACAAGGGGATCCCAAGGATAGAGGCAGGATATTACATATCTGGTTATGAAGAAGACGCTTGCAAGCATGACATGCTACTGAGGTTTGGGAAGCTCCATTTCAATCTATCACAATTGTTGCACAAGCATGAACTATGCCACCTCTCAAGGTGAGTGAGAGAGTGAGAGATTTGAAATTAACTTCTTCTTTTTTTCTGATTCTAGGTGGTGAAAAGATTTGAACATTTCATCAGAACTTTCTTGTACAAGAGATAGACTGGTAGAGAGCTACATATGGGCTATTGCAACATATTATGAATCTCATTACTCTTATGGCAGAATAATTTTTACCAATAATTTTTCTCTATTAGTGATTACAAATGATACATATGATACTCTCATGGTTCAATAGAAGAACTCAGACTTTTCACTGATGCAATACAGATGTTATAATTTCTTGAAGATCTTCTTTTTTATTTTTTCCCCCTCAAAGCCTCATAGCAAAAAGTCATTAATTTATTGATCGCAAAAAACAAGAGAAAGAATGAATTGATTATTTTTCATACTGCCCCTTGAGTACATTGATTTTTTCACCATTTCCCAATTGTAAACATTTGTTTATCTTTTCGGGGGCAAACTGAAATAGTTTTCGGTTAAATATGTGATGGACGCTAATAATTGGGATAATATGAAGGGTTTTTTTAGGTGTGGGTACAATTTTTAAGACTTATTTAGGCAAAAGTGTGTGGATAAGTTGTTTATTCTATTAAGTACAATTTTTATAAAACTTTTTGTGTTTAGGTACAAAATTAAAATGAATTAAAATTATTTTTACCTAAACACCCTTCCTTAATTTATGCAGTTATCATTGACAATTATTTTAGAAAACAAATATGTAAAAATTAACACTATATATATATATATATATATATATATATATATATATATTTCTCTCAAAGCCACCCAATGTGGGTGGGGGTTTGGCAAGACCCCTACCTGTATATATAACTAAAAGGAAAATTGTACAAGGGAGGAGGACATAGAGCCAAGCCTCCAGAAGTGGAAGAAAAACCAAGCAAAGAAATGTGGTGACTCACCATCAAAAGCATGAAAAATAATTAAATAGAAAAGTAAAGTGGGGAATCCACACAGAACAAATTAACAGAAAACATCAATTAAAATAAAAATCAACAACGCACGTGGGGGATCTGTTGAACGTCCAAGGCGAGGATGCCAGCAATCTCAGAAGGAAGGGATGACGAATCAGAGAATCGTTGATTGAGTTGCTGAGAGCAAACCCAATTAGCCATGAAATCTGCAGCCTGATTTGCCTCCCGCAGAACATGGCAGACGCGAGCCGAGAGAGAAGCACACAGAAGCCGAATTCGAGCAAGCAGGTAAGCATAAACCCAGCATCCAGTACCCTAAGAGGAAACCCAAGAAACCACTGTAGTTGAATCTGACTCCACTACCAACTCCGAAACTCCCAGATCTGAGGCCAACTCCAACCTAGCACAAATAGCCTTCAACTCCGCATATAGAATAGGTTGATGTCCCAAGAACAAGCCAAAAGCCCTAAGTACCTGACCTTGGTGGTCCCTAATAACACCCCCTGCCGCAAACAGCCCCAGATTGCCTTCAGAACAACTATCAACGCTGATCTTCAGGCAACCCACTATAGGACGAGTCCAAGCAACCAAGTGAGGAGGTCTAGGCCGAGGAACCAAGACCCTAAGAGAACCCACAAACTGAACTAACTCATCCCGATGCAACTGACTCGGAGCAAACCCAGAAGCAAGCCCAACCAACTGCATATCTGTCAAAACCATCTAAATCACAACAGACGCCTGAAAAGTCTGGCCATCGAACCTATAAGGATTACGAATCTTCCATAAGTGTCACAGAATGAATCACGGTAGTAGTACCTGCACGTGACCTACGGAAGGAGCACAACGCCGCCAATGTAGCATCAAAGCATAGGGAAACTAAAATGGCCGATAGCTGATCCCAAACATCCGATAAAAATGACCCCACACCTGAACTACAAGCGGACAATCCAGAAAAAGATGCTTAAGAGTCTCAATAGCCCCACCACACACACACCTGGATACTACATGGAAACCTCGTCTCTCTAAACTATAATTTGTGGCCAGGAAACCATGGAACAACCGCCACATAAAGAAGGAGATCGGAGTCGGAATATGCCTCTGCTAGACACAAGAAAACCCTAGGCCGAACTGGAGCCACACCCCGAATATCAGCCCAAGCAGTCCTCAATGAAAAATCCCCATCCAAAGACAACCTCCATCTCATCTGATCAACCCCTTGATCCAGAATCGGAATATGCACAATTTGTTCAACAACTGAAGAAGGTAAAACCCCCAATAATCCACCTCTGTCCCACTGTCGACCCGCCCAGTAATTAGAAACAGGAACCCAAGAAGCTGCCCCTAGATACACTAAAGCCAATGGGTAATCCCCCAACCAATAATCATACCAAAAACTGACCTCACCAAACCGTACTAACCATCTGATCCTCGGCTCAGCCACGGATCGAATCCCACACAACCGCCTCCAAAGAGGTGAAGCTGGGTAACGAAACTCAATCAGCCTAGGATGGGTGGACCTACAGTACTTGGCCCTCATAAAAGTGGACCAAAGTGATTGTTGAGCACAAAAACTCCACCAGAGCTTCACCTCACAAGCCTCAGCTAAGTCAGAAAAAGAACGCACCCCTAAGTCGGCCTCCTCTATAGGGAAACATACTTTAGCCCAATGACACCAGTGAATCCTCCGATGAGTAGTTGTATCCCCCCACAAGAAACAGGTGAACAACCTCTCTAACTGGTGAAAAACATCCGCAGGAGGCCTCAGCACGTGAAATAAGTGAATAGGCATCGACGTGAACACATGATGAATCAAAGTGAGCTTACCTCCAAAGGAGAGCAAACGATTCGCCCATCCAGAAATTCTCTCATGCACCTTCTGAATCATCTCATCAAAGTACGAGATTCGGAGATGACCCAAGTAGATAGGGCACCCTAGATAAATAAACGAAAGATCACGCCTCTGAAAACCAGTGGTCTACCATGCAATTACCTCTCTAGAATGCGATGCACGCGAACTGATATAGAAACTGCTCTTGGCCTGAATAACTAACTGACCAGAGACAGCATTATAGTGATGAAGAAAATCCATAACTCGCTGCAAACTCGATCGGCACCCATTAGCAAAAATAATAATGTCATCAGCAAATGTCAAATGAGAAACCGATACCCCAACTCCAGTACTATAAGCCACCTCCAAAAACTGAGCATACAAAGAGTCCAAGCCTCAAGCAGATACCCTACAACAATGATAAACAAACAAGGAGAAAGGGGGTCTCACTATCGCAGCCCCCCTGTGACTGGAAAAAGCCTTGACTGCCCCATTCACCATCACAGAAAACCACGGTCCCCAGATAGCCTGCCGAACCAAAGAAATCCAGCCCTCAGAGAACCCAAAAGCTCGCAACATCTGGAGAACGAATGTCCAAGACATCCTGTCATACGCCTTAGCCATATCTACCTTCAGCACGACATTCCCACCGCGGGAACCTCTCCCCAAATCATGAACCAACTCCTGAGCCAAAAACACATTGTCCTGTAACACTCAGCCCCGCACAAACCCACTCTGCGTCGGTGATATGATACGTGGCAACAAGGATGAGAGACGAGAGACGAGGATCTTCGTCAACACCTTGTTGCTCACGTTACATAAACTGATCGGACAAAAATCTGGCCAAGTAGAAGGTGACTCCTTCTTGGGTAAAAGAACTACCAATGTACTCATGAATCCCCGAGGCATAGGAGAACCCCGAAAGTAATCCTGAACTGTAGAAAACATATCTGCTCCCACAATGTCCCAACAAAATTGATAAAAGCGACTGCAAAATCCATCTGGCCCTGACGCACTATCTAAATCAATAGAGAACACGACTTATTTTACCTCATCCAAAGTCGGCATAGCACACAACCCAACATCATCTTCATCAGTCATAATTGCTGGAATAGACGAAAAGTCTACAAACTCAACCTCACTAGCCCCCGCAGAGAACAATCCCTGAAAAAAGGATATTGATGAAGCACCAATAGCCCCCAGCTTAGTGATCCACTCTGCGTCATCACCCCGGATCCGATGAACTGAAAGAACATGTCGCTTCTTCCTCACCGAAGCATGAAAGAAATGGGTGTTCGAATTCCCCTCTCGAAGCCAACGTACATAGGACTGCTGTCTCATAAAGGACTCCTTACACTGTAAAGCCTGTTGCAACTCAGCCCTGACCTTATGAAGGGTAGTCCTATTTGAAGGAGACCCTGACTGATCATGGGCCACCTCTCTCCTTCTAACCTCAGCCTCTGCCTCCTGAACTCGTTGAAACACATTACCGAGCACTTCCTTGTTCCAGACCTTTAGGGTTTGTTTCAACTGAATAAGATTCGATTGAAATGCAGACATCCCCGAAGTGAACACAGGAAGGGTCCAGCTCTGCCGCACAACCTCCAAAAAAAGCTCTGTTCCTAGTCCAAGTGTGAAGAAACTTGAACCGACTTGGCCTTCTGCTCTGACTCTGATCTCCAGAAATCAGCAGTGGTGAATGATCTGAATAAGTCCGGTTCAAGTGAGACACTCGAAACACTGAAAAATAAGAACTTCATTGAGCATTCACCACTACTCTATCCAATCTCTTCCAAGTCCGTCCATTCGTCCATGTGAACGGAGTACCCTCAAACCCAGCATCCTCTAAGTCATTGGACATCAAAGTTAGGGAAAAGGCATCAATAGCAGACTGAGACTTTGTATGACCCCCCCGGATCTCAAAATGGGACTCAACAACATTGAAATCTCCACCAACCATCCATGGACCATCATGAATGCCCCCAAACTGTGTCAAGGAATCCCACAATCCTTGCCGGATAGAAGCTACGCAACTGGCATACACAAAAAAACAAAAACTGGATCCGATAAGGAAGAATGCCGCACCTGACAATGCACCACCGACCATCTTCCTGAAGATCCTCCAACTAAAAAAGGGAAGACCAAAAGATCCAAATCTTCTCCGAAATAGAACAATAACTGTGCTTCATGTGCAATCGAATCTGAAAAGACTCTAACCGATCCCGATCAACAAAAGGCTCCAAGATACAGAACATTGATAAGTGGTGTGAGTGGATCGTCTTCCTAAGCCTTCTAATCGAAGAAGCATGACTGATTCCTCTAATGTTCCATATGAGCGTACTAATCATCAGAAACGAGTGGAAGAACCACACTAAGCGTCCCTCGGTCAGGCCTACCACCTCTAGCTCTTCTGCCTACTCTACCTCCCCTACCAATACTTTGAGATCTACGCAACAAAATCTGTCAGCCGGATTATGAAACATCATAAGGCATTAAAGCTCCTCCAGGCTGTGAAAGGCCCTCCTGTGGGTCAGAAAAGATCCAACATCACCACCCAAAGACTCGTCAGATGATATATCTCCAGTAGAGTGACTCTGAACCCCAGCAGACCATCTAGGGTTGAGAGGAATTTCAGTCGATATGGTACAATCCATGTGCCTCCCCACACCCTTATCTCCACACCTCAAACTAGTATCCTCAGAAACTGACATAATCAGATGACTCTAAACCCCTTGAAGCTCACGAATAGTCAGACGAACGGCCAAGGTAGTCACTGGTCCATCATGGACTAGCTCAAAAACTGTGTCAACTAAAGGGTCGGGGCTCAAACTCTATTACTACACAACACTAGTAGGGATAGTATCCGAACTGATCACAACCACAGGCTTACCCACAGTACGGGGCTCAACAACAACCTGAACAGGAGCAACTACAACAGTAACATCATCTGTCACTCCGCCAGAGGGTACTCTAACCTGTTCAGTACTCTTAAGAGGAACAATAGGAGCTGAAGCTCTCTGAATGGGTGCATCCTCCTGTGGTCTAGTCCTCTGTTGGCCATCACCTCGACTCTGCTGTAGCCGGTCTCCAATGACCTTCTCCCGAGGCTGGGAGTGGGTGATGCAGGTCTCCACTGAATGGCCTAAATGCCGACATCTAGTACAATACTGCAGTACATCCTCGTAAAGCACATCCTGCCAAAATCCAATCTTCTGTCTGCCTATCCTAATCCTCGCCACCCACCGCCATGTGGCATCATACTCAACCAACACCCTAGCAACTGAAGGCCGACTCAAACTCGCTGTGGCCTGGTCCACCCATAAAGGCGTCCCAATCGCCAAGGCTATAGAGAATAATGCATTCTGAGAGCGCACAAAGTGGACGGGTAAATATGGGACTGAAACCCAGATAGGAACTATGGGTGACTCCTCGGTACAACGAAATTGCGGAGTCCACTTGATATATATACAGTTTTTTTTTACTTTATACTTTACACACACACACACACACACACACATATAGCCACCAACATTGCTTCCACGTTATCCGACCAAAAGGAATAAAGTCTTTTACTATGATGATTGATTGAACCCTGAATGTTTTCCAAAAAAAAAACATAGATTCGGTCAAGATGTTTAGTTAGATATTATGTATTGGTCGTGGTTGGGATGTAAAAAAAAAGAACTTCTTTATTTTTTTTAATGGGTGTAAATATTTTTTTAATGGGTGTACTTATTTTTTTAATGGGTGTAACTATTTTTTTAATGGATGTAACTATTTTTAAATGGGTGTAACTATTTTTTAATGGGTGTAACTATTTTTTTAATGAATGTAACTATTTTTGAATGAGTGCAACTATTTTTTTAATGGGTGTAACTATTTTTTAATGGATGTTACTGTTTTTTCAATCAGTATAACAATCACAGTCTCATGTAATTGTTAAGGCATGATGGTGTAATGATACTAAATGATGCAACTATTTAGTTCATGTAAACAACTAAATAACAAATTGAGTTGACGTCTTAATTTTGTGTAACTGTTTGGTTTATTAGAATGCGTGAATAACTGTTTGGTATATTATATGACAATTGTAACTGATTGATGTAACTGATTAATGTGATTGTGTTGTTGTAATATTAATATAAATAAAGTAAGAGAAAATAGGGGGAGAGAGAGAGAGAGAGAGAGAGAGAAATTGTTATAAAAATATGCTCCTATTTTACCTCTCATTACTTGATTGTAGCCAAAAAAAAAAGTGAAAGAATACAAAAGAGTTTACATCCATATGCTGTTTATCGATGACAATAGTGACATTTTTAAAAAATATGTACTTTATCCAAAAAAAGTTTTTGACTTGTAGTTTTGTCTAAATAAGTCTAAAAAATTGTACCGGCTTCTAAATCACCCTAATATGAAACTAATCACTTAGTTTATAAAGCAATATGAAAAATATAATAGTTGAGGGTCAAAGTGAAGAGGGGGTCATAGTTAAGTATAATTTTCCCTATATATGTTTAACTCTATAAAAAAGTACATTTTTTTAGGCAGGTGAGGACTTCACGTGATATTTTTCGAAAATGTTATGTTATTTTTTTTTTCTGGGTAAATGAAAATTGTATTGATTCCAAAATGAATTACAACAGTACATCAAAAACAAAAAAACAAAAAAACAAAAAAAAAATCATTAACTGCCTGCTTGGCAGATATAACCAAAAAGAATAGGAAAACATACATGTTTGGTTACTGCTCCCTGGAGGGATCTCTCTCTCCATGTAGTTGCCGCCCATTGAATGAATTGATGTCATGATAAAGGTTGCCATGGGATGTTGCACTTTCCCAGTATTATCCTCCAATTTTTCTCTGAATAAGATCAGTCAAAGAATAGATGGGAGTGAGTTTCTGGATTTGCTCCGCATAAGACACATGTAGTCCCAATATTAGGAGCATAGTTTTGGATCCTATCTTTGGTAGCCAATTTACCTTTGATTGCAATCGAAAGTATACATGAAACTCATTATGGGATTATTCTGATCATACCAGACCAGATGGTGCCAGTTGACCTCCGATTGTTTGTTTCTGTAGATGTCCAATGCTGATGAGGTAGTATAGGTACCAGTGGGAGAAAACAACCATTGCACTTTGTCCTCTCTATTGGAGTTGGGTAGATAGGTGCGTAAAGATGTAATGATTTGTTGAATTTCCCTATTTTTTCTGGTATTGGAATGAGGCCATATCCATTGTTCTACCTCTATAACATGACTAACTTGAACTTTATGGGGGTAAACCAGAGTCATTGATAACTATTGTTTAGAAAGTAGAAGTACAGTTTTTTCAAAATGTATTTTTTTTATTCCATAATGAGATTCTAATTTTAGACACAATATATCAACTTAACATGAGATCAACGTAGAAGAAATAAGTTTAAATTTAGTTTTAATGGATTCGAATAATAAACTAGTTGAATTATTAAACACGGTTTTCAGGTTGCTTAATTATTACATGAACCCAACACTACACCAACTTGTCTACAAATGATTACAAATTAATGTGTCAAACATTACTAATTGAATTTTGACATGACATGATTTAAAAAGGACATGAATCTAATATGACAAGACTTATTAACAATCGTAATTGCCTTTCCATTAGCCCTATAGTTTTCTTAGAACGGATTTTATTAAGTATTTTCTTAAATTGATCTTGAGTAATTAGAGCAATTCCATATTAGACAAGATGTAGTGTATCTGCAGAACAGTGATTGTTCGAGAATTGTTTCATCTACTTAGTTGGATTTGTTTAAACTTTGTTGAACATCTTTATTTTTCTTTTTTTTGGTTATAGAATATGTTATTAATTGGAAAATAATTTAGTATTGACTAAGGTCAGGAGATTAGCGAACTCGAACCATCAAATCCTCCGTGACAAGGTAAACCACCACATCTTAAGTCCCTGACTGATTCTACCATGGTGGCTAAAGATACACTATAACTCCCTGCACACGAAAAATATACTATATCTATTTGAGAAGATTTTGATCAATCGCTTGAACTTGCCGTTCTTTCTTT
>CM042188.1:8277054-8331822 GCA_023539305.1 Ilex asprella | reverse complement strand
TTATTAACAAAACGAATATAAATTAAATAATTTCAAATGCCAAAAGATATAAATCCTTTAATTCAATTATTTTACACCATACCTTTTACGAGTCAACAGGTCAACTTGTCACAAAATAGTCCATGAATTTAACATTGGTAAAGCCCTGTTCAAAAAAGTAACACTGGTAAGGCACATTTCTTGGAAAGATAGAGCAAGTGGCAAAAGTAAAATGGCCTACCAAAATTGTAGCTATGTAGTAATTTTTTTTTTGGTCATTAGCTATGTATGGTTGGTGGGATGCATACTTGTGTGGTTATATAGACGCCAACACTTTGGCTGGTATTAGATATAACAAAACTGTTCATGATATAATTGAAATCTAATAAGGTTAGTTGGAGAAGTGTCATCATTTGATTGAGTTTAGCTCAAATCAATCCCAGATAGAATTTCATTGCATTATCCTTTTTATGTATGTGCACGACACAATCAAAACAACTCGATTCTTATGACACGGTTGCTTGGTGTAGAGGTAAAAAATTGATCATCTTCTGAGTATGATGAGATTTCTGGAAAAGAGTTTTATCTCTCAATATTCTTCTTGAAAAAATGAACAAACTGTCCAAGATCGAAGTCATTTGATCGAAGGTACTTGGATGCTTAAGTCAGTAATGGAACGAGAAGAATTGCACGAAGACAGGGAGAGTTCGGCGTACCTTTCACCTTGGCTTTCTGTTCCTTTTATAGGTTATTAACCCCTTAGGGTTTTCCTAAATTTAGATGCAAGGTGACACACCTTCCTTCAATTCAGCGATTCAGTTTGGGAAGTTGCTGATATTTTTTCAACAATTCCTCCTGACAAATCTATAATTCTGTTGATTAATTTATCCAGAATGCCTAAGTTATAGGCGTCTTTTTAGCACCACGTTCACTTTTTAAATAGCTCGGTCGTAACAGTTCGATCATGACAAACACCAAGTTCAATCTTTCATTTTCGAGCTTTTTTGTTTAGCTCGGTTGCTATTTGATGACAGCTTGGACGGTTATTATCCTCTGCTCAGTGGGGACGACCTAGCTGTCTATTCAGCCGAGTTTTATCTATTGCTAGGTCAGACCAATTTTAGCTCGGTCAAATAGCCTAGCTACTTGCTCTAATAGGTCGGACCTACTTTAGCTCAGCCCGGATTGCCTAGCTACTTGTTCGGTCATAGTAAAGTCATTGCAAATAACTCTTTTCAACACGTGCAACCTATCACGTGTTTAAGTCTAATTGTTAGATGATTAATCAGAATTTATCGACCCCTTTATTTGCCCCAAAGAATATTTTTCATGTGGCACACTGGAAGATTTTTTCTTTTTACAATCATTTCTCGTATTAATTGCCTTGTATTGTTCCTTATGAAAATGCATTTTTCGCGTCCCTTTCCCCTAGCATGGAGATCCTACCTCAATGAAGGGCTCGACAGTTCAATACTTAAGAAAGGTTCCAATCATGAACCTCTTCCCCTAGCCAAGAGGACTTGCCTCATTTAAAGGTTCGGACATCAGTTCTTGGTCACTTATTGTGGCCCTTGCACCGATCCACCAATATAATCGGCCTTCAAACTTTACTCGTTTAGTTTACACCGTTGTGTCTAACCGTGGGCCTAAGTTTAATCGGATGGCTGCACCTGAGCTAGGTCCCTGCCTCTGTTAGGATTTTTTCCTCCCAGTCGTGGCAGTAGGTTGGGTTATGCCCGAGCCTTCTCAGGTCTTTCATGTGGTAAGTACTCCACAAAAATTAGCTCCAAAGCTCAATTTTATTCATTCGCAGGAGGTACTCTGCTGTTAGATATCTTTCATGTGGCAGGTACTCCACAAAGATTAACTCTAAAGCTCAATCTTATTCACTAGCTGTAGGTACTCCACTGCTAGGCATCTTTTCTATGGTAGGTGCTCCACAAAAAGATTAGCTCTGAGCTTAATCTAATTTACTTGCGGGAAGTATTCAGCTAAAGGCATAGCTTGAAAGCTCAATCATATCTACATAGTGGAGCTACTCCCCTGAAGTGATATAGCATCAGTCATCCTAGCTCAAGAGCTTAGGCGTATCATTTTTAAAAGGACGTCGATTCTTGTTTTGGCTTGTAGTTTCTATCAATTAACATATTGACTTGAGGGAAGGTGAGCTCGGTACGTCCCACATCTTCCTCGACCTTGGCTTACTATATTGTGGAGGCACATGCAAGTCTGACTTTTCAATGCCTAGCTGTGGTTCGTGTTGATGAAGCACCATGGATTTTGTTACTATTTTGGATATTTTCCTTTCTTCAAGGAATTTTCAAGATGCCTCCCAAGGCTCATTTTGGATCTACGTGTGCTCTGTGTTCAGGCCCGGAGCCCAATGAGCCCCTAGATACAGGTTTTTGCCTCGAGTTCGTGCCCCCCAGTATTATGCTTGTGATATCACTCGACAATAGTTCTTGGTTGTTTGGCGAGAGAAAACAATAAGGGGTCAAGAGCTCAACCCCCTTCATCTTAACTCTCGTTTTGGTCTGCTCTAGCTTCCGTAGACAGCTCTTCAGAGTTAGAATGCATACGAAATGGGGCAATACATCAAAGCAAAGTAAGTCCTTTATGAAGCTTGAAAGCATATGGGGTCATCGCCATGTCCGTAGGAGCTTGGTAGAATTAGGAAGCCATTCGGCTTTGGCTTTTTCTGAGCAATCCCATCCGGAGTCAGTCTGTAGTGGATGATATAAAAGAGCCCGAGCTCGGTTACTTGATTGAGGTGAAAGGCCATCATCGTGGCTTTCCTGGGTGATTACAAACCCATCACTTGGAGAGTGAACACCGTTCTTTAGTCTGAGAACCCCCTTTTTTCTGAAAACTCTATTAAACGCTGAGATAGTACGTCGACGCTATTGTTGTAGAACCCAAGTAGAGATGATACGTTGATCTCTGACTGAGACTATGAGGGAGCTCGAATTTAAAACCCTTCATGTGAATCCGGTGCTTGATTGAAGGACCGAATAATTCTATTGGGCAGAGCAGGCTGTGAATAGACCGACCACTATGTAGAGGTTCTAAGGCGAGACCAATCATATTGGTCGGCCTCTTTGATGCTAATTTTCAGATGGTTGATAACCTAAAAGTTTCGGAAGGAGATTCTAGTGTAGCGGATGATAGTTTAGAAACTTTGGGAGCTTTTGTGATGTTCAATCAAATGCTTGAAGGAACAATTCCTTTTCGTGGATGTCAAATGTCAATTAAGTCATTGACTTTCTTGGGTCTCTTTCTCAAGTATCACATAATTAACCGCCGTGGGCGTGTTTAGTAAGATGGCCTCTCGAGTCGTATATTTTTTGATGACGTCAACATAAATCATGCTCGTATCATATTTCTCAACATCTTTGATCACTTTGTCGTATCAAAATATTGCATCCCTTGGGTGTCTTTTTCTAATTGATTAACCTCCTTTGTCATCGTGATACATCGATAGATTTAATAAATCTGTAATGAGATTCTGACCCAAGATCCATGTTTGATGTAAGCTCAAATAGATAATCAAACCAAAGCTTTCTAAGGATTCTTCATAGTTGATAATTCGGTGGGCTAAGAGAAGACCCTTTCGACCATTGAAATCACAAGAGAGTTTATTTGAAAATGTTGAACCATCATAACAAGATATCTCCATAGATTTGTAACTTGAGTAATACTCCACTTAGGAGAAGCTTGATCTTAAGCCAATGTTCATCGGGCATAGTGGCACACTACACCGACAATGGATGCTGCTTAATTCTAACGAGATCATGTGTAGTTAAACTGTTGAGTCTCACCAATGTCTATAGAGAGTTTTGCTGATGTCCATAGAGAGTTAATTTCTACTCCTGTAGATCCTTCATATTAGGAATTGAGTGGTACACTCTAATTTGCCTCGAATTCATAAAATTTAATTCTTATTGGTTGACACTTCAAGTCGAATATCAACCAATCGACCCTCTTGAATTTCTTTCGGTATCAAGTAATTGATCCTCTTGGATCTCTGTCGTATTGATTTTTATGTCTTCTTGGTTCTCTTTCTCATTGGCCAAATCCATCGTAAAAATTGGATCTTCTCAAAGACTCCATGTGTCATTATTTATAGCATAAATAATAGAGTTATCTCCAAAACATAATATAGCAAAATGAAAAAAATCAAATATCATGACAATCAAATTATCTCCGAAAAAAATCATATTTTCCTCTTAGATCTCTTACATATCAAAGCATGCTAGATTATGGGTGTCACATATTCATCACACATGTATACTCAGATTACGAGCATGTCAAACATGCAAAATAAAGTCAAAGGATTCTCATACCATAGGGCAGCTGCGTAGGGCTTATATGAAGAGATCCATCTTCCTTTTATATCCTTAGATGTCTAATAAACAATAGATTTTGATCACAACCATCCTTGCGGTATTTATTACTTATTCTAACGAGGGAGCCATACTCCACTAATTTCTTATGTAGTCTATGAGTACTTGGTTCCATACGAAAACCACCAGTTTCGTAAAGAGTTAGTCTCTATTTATGTATGTCCTGTCTACTAGGAATCAAGGAATCAAGTGACACACTTGGATCCCTCTTTATAGTCATCTTATATAGCTCTCATTGATTGAAATCTTCGGTTGAATATCAATTAGGTAATTGACCCTCTTGGGTCTCTTTCTTGTAGGTCGAATCTATTAGTCAAGTACTTCCTTCCGTTTGGATCAAGATTGGTCACAAACCATTGTAAAAATTAAATCATCTAAAATGCACCAAGTTTCATAATTTATCTCCCGTGTGCGAGATTAATGTTGAACATGTGTCGGATCCATAAAAAGATGAAGTGTGATACAAGCAAAGGCAATAGATAAGTTCTACCATGCAAAATAAACCAGAGTATGTATATATTGATATAAGCCATTAATTTTGTCATTTGATGTTGAATTTCATCACCTATGTACTGAAAATCAAGTGGTACACTCTGATTCCTCATAAAGTCATCACATTTAATTCTAATTAGTTGACCCTACGTTGGTTCAAGTAATTGACCATCTTGTGTCTTTTTATGGTATCAAACAATTGACCTTCTTGGGTTTCTTTATTATATGATCAAAATGATTTAATTATGTTAAAGACATCATATTTTAGGCCAATCACATATTAACTAGTCTTATATTATACATAAAAACTAACCTTTAAAGTATTCTTTGACATCCATGACATACCAAAAAGTCCCAGACTTGTCTCTTTGTCTTGGTCACACAGAGGCCAAATAAAGGGCAGCATACTTTGTTGTACAAACAAATTCCATGGAAGAGATACCACAGCCAGCAGTTTATGCTTCTGGAAGATGAATAATTCTTCTTGCTTCAAGAGACGATGTCCATCACACAAGACAAAAAAACGAAAAACCATGATGAATGTTACAGATGCACGTTCTTCTCGCTCTTATACGCTATCCTCTACTCGGCCAGACTAAGTTTAGGTCAGTCAAGCTAGTCTAGCTATCTGTTCGGTCGGATCTTACCCTTTGCTTGGTCGGGATAGTCTAGTTACTTGCTCTGCTTGGCTGGGGCTAACTTTAACTCGGCTGAATAGCCTAACTATCTGCTCGGTCAAGTTTTATCCTTTTCTAGGTTGGACCAATTTTAGCTTGGCCGGGATAGCCTAGCTCTTTGCTCGGTCGGACCAACTTTAGCTCGGCCGGATAGCCTAGCTACTTGCTTTGCTCGGCAGGGCTAACTTTAGCTTGGCCGAATAGCCTAGCTATTTGCTTGGTCAAGTTTTATCCATTCCAAATAACTGTTTTCAACACATGCAACCTTTGTGCTGGTCGCACGGGTCCCAAATAAAGGGCAACTGACTTTGTTCTAAAAACAAATTTCATAGAAGAGAAATACCACAACCAGCAGTTTGTGCTTCTGGAGGATGGATAATTTTGTTTTATGATACAACGTCCATCACGCAAGACAGAAATACCGAAAACCATGATGAACTAGCTCTCGTACGCAATGTTCGTGATCTCAATTGTTGAACATACAAATTTATCGACAATGCTCATCATATTATAGGGCAAGATCGATTGAGTACTTATATATTTACAATTCACGGAAACTTAATCATCTTTTCTCATAGACGGCGCCAAAATGTAGAGGTAAACAATTGATGATCCTTTGAGTATGATGTAATTTCTAGAAAAGAGCTTTATCTCTCAATCTTCTTCCAACAAAACGAACAAACTGCCCAAGATTGAAATCCTTCGATTGAAGGCACTCCGATGCTTAAGTCAGTAATAGAACGAGAAGAATTGCACGTAGATAGGGAGAGTTTAGCGTACCTTTCACGTTGGCTTCTTGTTCCTTTTATAGGTTATTAATCCCTTATTGTTTTCATAAATTTAGGTGCAAGGTGGCACACCTTCCTTCAATTCAGCGATTCAGTTTTGAAAGTTGCTGATATTTCTCCAATATTTTCTCCTGACAAATCTATAATTCTGTTGATTTGTTTATCCAGAATGCCTGAGTTATAGGCGTCTTTTTAGCACCACGTTCACTATTTAAATAGCTCGGTCGTAATAGTTCGATCATGACGAACACCGAGTTCAATCCTTCCTTTTCGAGCTTTTTTGTTTAGCTTGGTTGCTATTTGATGAAAGCTCGAACGGATCTTATCCTCTGCTTGGTTGGGACGACCTAGTTGTCTGTTTGGTCGAGTTTTATCTATTCCTAGGTCAGGCCAATTTTAGCTCGGTTGAATAGCCTAGCTACTTGCTCTGCTAGGTCGGACCTACTTTAGCTCTGGCCGGATTGCCTAGCTACTTGTTCGGTCATAGTAAATTCATTGCAAATAACTCTTTTCAGCACGTGCAACCTGTCACGTGTCTAAGTCTAATTGTCAGATGATTAATCAGAATTTATCGACCCCTTCACTTGGCATGGAAATTTTAAAATTATTTTGAATTCTGTAATAAAGAAAACAAAAGGTAAGATTCAAACATTATGCCTTTTCTATGTATTATACATTGAGGAAATTACTATTCATAAAAATACTGGTATCATATATATTTGATAATCAGTAATTTACATTTAATGTCTTATACAATGAGCAAATTACTATTCATATAAAACGTGGTGTCATATAATCGGTGATTTCCACTCTATAATTGTGCCTCCGAGATCTACTAACCAATCTTAAAACCAGTCGCAACAAATCTATAGATATTTGATCATTTGTATTTAATAATCAGTGATTTACAATATTTGTCTTGACAGTCTTGTACAATAAGTGAAAAAAAAGTCCATCAATCAGAAAGTTCATGGCCACTCCAGAATTATGCCTCCTCTGCTGTTGGATGTTAAAATTGTGGATTTGAATCTTGTCATCTCCATTTTCTGTAATATTGTTTGACGCAAAACAATAAAATTAAGTCATCTTGGATTCGAGTAGAGATGACAATACCCGATAAACCTGTTAAATATACTGGTCCACATTAATTAACTATAAACAGTCTTCTACATTACTTTTGCCGGACAAAATATTTGATCCTACTAAGTGTCGCTGATTTTATTGTGGTGTCTTGCCTTGCCTGCATGCCTACGTGGAATGCTTTCTGCTCTGGTTTGTGTGACCCGATTGGATTTTTTTTTCTTCTTAGATTCTGTTTTGATTGAGATCTTTCTGTTTTTTAGTTCGATTGGGACCCTGTTGTTTTTGTTGGTTTGTGCTCTGGAGGTCATGAACCTTTCCTTTGATGCCTTTAGGTTTAGTTGGTTTTTGTTATATGTTTTTTTTTCGGAAAGTAAATATCAATTGAACACAAGGGGAAAACCCCAAACATTACAAGTGTGCTAAAAGCATAAACAAAGGGAAAACCCAAACACAAGCAATAAAGAAAGAACATGAGGGACCAAGCTTGGTGCCGCAGAAATCAGAACAACAGGGTCAAAAACATCATCTGTGCAAAGATGTGAAACAATGGTAACTGGATCAAAAGTGGGGCAGCTGAACCAAGGGCCAAAAGTCCAATGCCACCATCTCCAAGGACAATACACAACCAGCAACAGTAAGGCCAACAACCAGAAACATCAGCCACATGACAACAAATGGGTTTAGTTGCAATTGGAATCCACAGAAGCAATATATAAAGACAAATTGAAGAAAATCATGAAAAGTGAAGGGTTGAATTTTAGAGGAAGTGTAGGCCTTGAGCCAGAACTTCCACCAAAATACAGACAAAGTGAAAGGAGCAGAAGAACTATGTCCAACAGTCACACGGGACAGGAACAGGGGACACGAGTAGCCGAAACCAAAAATCCATGGAGCAATAAAAATTGTTCAGATCAACAAGAGGACGGTGCAAACCCCAGAACTATCAAAGGGAAAAGAACGTTGAGAGCTGGAAATGGAGAATATGGAGCAGGCGTGAGACAACAACCCAAAGTGCAGCAGATAGCAGCGGAGGACAGCTATAGCAACCAGCAACAAATGCGTGGTATCCCCCAACCAAGCAGCCCATCAGAAAACACAAACATGAACTAAGGATCAACAAGCGTATTGCCTTGAACCACAGGGAACCCAGAACACTCCAAAGAAAAGCAACGGTTAGGTGAGACAACTTGAAGGCAGACTCCATTTCTGAATAATTTGGAGATTGGTAAAGGATGACTTGAATTTAAGGGAGGCAAATCTGCACCAAACAGAGCGTCTAATAAGGAGGGTAACAGAGTTAGAATCCATGAATTGATTTCTAAATCTTCTATTATTCATCTCCCTCCATATATGGTAAACAGAAGCAGCCAAGCATAGTCTGCATATAAGATTCTTCATAGTTTTGCCCCTTTAATTAATAGTTGCCTAATCAACAAAGTCATACCAGAGCATAGGTTGCCAAATCTCCCCAGCAAATGCAAGTGTAGCAGTCCACACAGAAGAGGAAAAAGCGCAAGCAAAAAACAGATGGGCATGAGATTCAAGGGAGTTTCTGCACAAGATACAACCCACACCCAAATGAGAAGCAAATGTTTGCAAACGATCAAGAGTGCTAAGCCTGCTTCTAACAGCAAGCCAGAGGGTGAAACACATTTTAGGGATAGATTTTTCAGACCAAACAAGGTTAAACCAGCTCACAGGGGGTACCCTTGATCTGATAGTAGCCCAAGCCGAGCTGGAGCTAAATCCCAAGCTGCAATTAGGAGTCCATTTGATAGAGTCCACAAGAGTAGGGTTGGGAGAATAGCTAGGCATGGAACTAATCACATGGGTGAAATTGGGGTATGGAGGCCAATGCCAATGGTCATTGGTAATGATATTACTAATGGGATCATCCAAATTGCCCAAACTATCCACAAACCCACTCAAATCAACACAAAGATTAAGGGGGCCTAAGGGATGCCAGTTATCGAACCAAAGCTTTGTAGAATGACCATTTCCAATCACATGTTTGATGAGAGGCCTGGTTAAGGATCTCAACTTAAGCAGGCACAACCAGTTCCAAGAGCAAGACTGAGGGACTTTGATTCTCCAGAAACTTCTACCCTTTAAGTGATAAATATGAACCCATTTGACCCAAAGGTTTTGCTTATCAGTGAAAAGCAGCCAGATGTACCTCATCATCATAGCAGTATTACAATCACTGATCTTTTTAATACCCAGTCCACCTTCTTCTTTGGGTTTGCATACACCAACCCAAGAAACTTTAGCTCCAGTGCTTCTCAAATTAGGACCATTCTAAAGGAATCTCCTTATAAGCTATTCAATTTTATCAATGATCTGAGAAGGCAGGAATAAGTGGGCAGACCAATAAGTATGCATGCTGTGGATAACACTCTGGATCAAAGTTAATCTACCAGCAAATGACAGGAATCTATTCCTCCAAGAATTGATTCTGTTTTCAATCTTGGTGATGAGGATATTATAATGCATAGATTTCAGTCTAGTGGAGATCAGGGGAATGCCCAAGTACTTGACAGGCAGCTGGTCCAGATTGAAGCCAAAGAGCTGAGTAATCTGTACCTGAATCTCAATGGGTGTAGCACTCATGAAAAGACTGCTTTTGTCACAGTTGATTTGCATCCCAGATATGGCTTGGAATAAATCCAGGGAATCTTTGAACACCATGGAAGATGCAAGATCACCATGGCAGAACAGCAGGATATCGTCAACAAACATAAGGTGGGTGAGCTTAACTTTCTTGCATCTCCAATGGTAATTGAACTTCTCATTAGAAGAAACCTGGTGCTTAATAAAAAAGGGATAATAACTCCATTGCAATCACAAAAAGGTAGGGAGAAATAGGGTCACCCTGCCTTAACCCTCTCATACTAGGGAAGAAACCGGCAAGTTCCCCATTAATATTCACAGAGAACTTGGGGGTGGAAATACATTGCCACACCCACTTCTTGATCAAGAATGGAAACCCCATAACATCAAGAGTATCCAATAAGAAGTCCCAACTAATGGCGTCAAATGCTTTCCTCAAGTCCACCTCTATTGCACACCTAGTAGCGCCATGATTCCTGTGATAGTTTCTGAACAATTCTTGAGAGATTAAAATATTATCACCAATCCTTCTGCCGGGAATAAAGGCAGCTTGACTATGATCAACAATATTATAGATAACTTCCTTGAATCTAGAAGCTATAAGTTTAGAAATAGCCTTATAAATGGTATTGCAGCAGGAAATAGGCCTAAAGTCATTCATGGTAGTAGGGTTAGGCACCTTAGGGACCAGTGTGATAATGGTGGCATTGAGTTCCTTGAGAAGCATACCTTGGGCGAAAAATTCATTAACAGCATCAATGACCTCCTGACCAATGATAGGCCAAGCCTTTTAAAAGAAGTAAGGGTTGAAACCATCAGGCCCAGGAGCCTTATGATCACTCATAGAGAAAAAAGCCCACTTGATTTCCTCACTAGAGCACATCCTAACCATATTACCAGACTGCTGATCGGAGAACTTCCTTTGAATGATGCAGTTAAGACTGGTCAATCTTTCACCGGTAGGCATAGAGTCACTAGGCTGACCCAAGAGATGCTTGAAATAGTCAATGGCTTCAGACTTGACCTCCTTGTCGCAGTTAGCAGTAAACCCATCCATTCTTTTAATGGAAACAATTTTCTTCCTATTTTTTCTATTGGTCATAGTCCTGAAAAAGTAACTGGTATTCTGGTTACCCTCTTTAAGCCACAAGAGCCTTGATTTTTGCTTGTAGATTAGCTCCTCGTCTTTGGCAATCGCCAAGTAATCATTCAGAAGTATTTTTTCCTCCTAAACCAAGTTATGGTCAGAAGGATTTCTATCAATGTTAATTTGGAAATTCTCCAAAGCAGCTTTAACAGATTGAACCCTCATAGAACAGTGGCCATTTTCCCTGCATAAAGACTTAAAAATGCCTTTGAGCCTCTTAAGCTTTGAGGAAAGACTAAATTGGAGAGAACCATGCACCCCACTCGCCCAAGCATTGGCCACAATGTCTAAAAAGTTCTCCTTATCCGCAAGGTGACTGAAAAATTTGAAGGGAGTCCTCCTCTTCGACACGATGAAGGAAGAAACTCAGTTGCAGCAAAATGGAATAAGGCATTCCAAGATTGGTTGAGAAGGGCCCTATCCAGTTTTCTGGTGATAAACCTAGTCCCATCTCTCTTATTTCTCCAAGTAAATTGCACCCCAGTATATCTCAGATCCTCAAGTACCGAGTCCTGTAAGCATTGTTCAAATTCTAGCATTGCATTAGTCCACTTCCCTGAACACCCCACAGATTCAGTAGGGTTCCTTATGGTGTTAAAATCCCCAAGTATAATCCAAGGCTCGTTACCAAAGAGTGAGGAGTGAAATCTCAAATCAGCCCAAAGGGGCCTTCTATCCACCATCTCATTCATAGCATAGACAAAAGTAGCAAAAAAACTTGTGTTACTCACTAAATGCTGGGCATGACAGTGAATAGCCTGGTCTGATTCAAAACGCTTGGTGACATTAATAACACTGGGGTTCCAACCAATCCAGATCCTCCCAAGTGTGTGGCATTGGTAATTAGCCCAGTAACTCCAATGCCCAAAAACTTGCTGCATAATAGTAGAGTAGTTAACACTTCTAACTTTGGTTTCGATAACACCCAGAATGTCCAAATGAGAATCGCGGATTAACTTCCTGACTTCCGCCTGCTTAGAGGGGTCATTAAGTCCTCTAATGTTCCAATAGGCAATATTAATCATGGAGGAGAGCTGTGCTGAGTTTAAAGTGCTCAGCTCCTTTTACTTTAGCCCCAGGTTTAGGCTTCTTTTTTGACTTTCTTGTCTTTTTCTTTTCCTGGGTGATCCACATATTTGTAGACTCCACAAGGTCTTGTTCCACCATCTCAGCAGAACTAATGTCAACAACAATGGAACCTCCATCAAGTTTTAAAATGCCATCCAAGTTGGATACATGGGTATCATTATCATTATCCGACGGACTTGGGGGAATGGCCTGCTCAACAGGAACCACCAATTCGATATCTTTATTCAAAGCTTCAGAACTGCAAGCCAAATGCGAAGGGGGGTAATATTCTCAGATAGAGAAGGTTCCATCACCACCACAGTAGTACTAGCAATGGATTTACCTTTGTCAATGCTTGTAGCCACATATACATCCGGCCTAATCTCAGAATGCTTGATGCAATTAGACAGATTATGGCCAAAAGTCTGACAGCCGGGACAGACCTTTGGTTTCCATTGGTATTCAACCCCAATTATTACCATAATTGTATTACCATTTTCATCACATCTCTCCAACTGTAAGTCGAACGACTCAGTCAAATCACGTTGCGCATTGATCTCCACACAAACACGAGCAAAGCTAATCCTCCTCCTTGTAGCTGTAAGGGAATCAGCATATAGTGGTTTACCAACCGCACTAGCAATGTAGCTAATTCCTTCGGCGGTCCAATACTGCAGGGGTATATTATACAACTTCACCCAGACAGGGATGACAGAGTGGTCCTCCTTAGATACAGCGACATCAGACTGCCAACTCTTAAGGAATAGAGGCCTACCTTAGAAAAACCATGGGCCCGCTTCCAACACCTTGGTTCTAGATTCCTCATCCTCAAATTTGAAAAAGAAGAACCCATGCTCATTAGCCAGGACCTCCAATAGACCCATTTTGTCCCAAATCTTATGGGCAATGAAAGAGACTGTTGTGAATGACAATTTTTTCTCAATGAAATAACCCACAAGGTAGTTTCTCCATAAGGCACAGCCTTTGGAAGCAACCTCAGGTGGAGGTTGGACAATAACCCGGTTATTAACTCTTTTTGGTTCAAAGTATTTCAGCTTCATAGCATCCTGCTCAGACCTACTTGTTTTCAGGGTTAGGTTGATACCTGCCATATTTTAGAACATGGTTCCATGGGGTATTGGTATCAGATTTATGCTGAGAAGTGGAGATGTCCCCGGTTTTGGTAGGGACCTTCGTCTTTTGGATTTTGCTGGTAGATGCAATGTGACCCACCACAGGTTCGGTGATGGTAGGGGCAATAAAGAGAGCATTAACTTCCTTAGCAGTGGGATCCCTTTGTTGAAAATCTACTGGCGCCATCTGGAATCTACCAATTTGGCAAGTAACTGCAGTATCTACAGAAGGGGCAGAGACACCCGATGTAACAACCCTAGGAATAGAAATGGGGAATGGGTCCATTCCGATAGGAACTCTGATGTTGGATGGTGGTTAGAATGGTGGGGATGGTGAGGAAACGATGGAGAAGAAGAAGATGCAGAGGAAGAGTGCGTTGGGGAGAATGAGAGGTTCCATGGGTACGCTTATGGTAACCAGAGTGCAAGTTGTTATGGTTTTTGTTATATGTTGATGATTGAGGTTTTTGAGAATTACAGGTCATCTCTCATATGAATGATGAACTATCACAGGTTTGTATTCTTTTTTGGTAGCTTATAAGTATCTGTAAATCATACACTATACATGTTTTTACTTTCGGTTAATGAAAATTCTTACTTATCGAAAAAAAAAGTCTTTTACATGACCCAAATTACGCTGCACTTCATTACAAATAAAAAAATGAGAAAATTTGAGACTACACAAACTTAAATAAATTCGGACACGACCCGATCCATTGATAATCCAAATTTTAATTTTTACTTGCCCAATTTTTTTAAAGAACTGACTGTATTCAATATTTCGTTAACCTCGTGACTCGGTTAATTAGAGAAATCCTGATGTATATTAGGTCTGCTCTATCTCCTGAGCAATTTCTTTTTGAGAATTCTTCCGTGTTCTCAATTGGGAGTGCTTGAGCTTTGTTGAATATGTATATATACCTTTCTTCTTTTAAATCAAACAGTGTAAGATACAAAAAAAAAAAAAAAAAGAGCTAAACAAGGGGAACAACAATGCAAAGACCATATCGGCTCGGCAACACCATGATGTTTCCCTCTAGCTCACAACTAATAAATTAGATTCTATGAAAATGTACACGTTCAAAATTAATAATGCTACACGAGTCCTAATATTAAATTGGTTTTACTTTTAATCCAATGATAATAGTAGAGTTACATAGACCTTATTGAGTCATCTTATTTGGTGACCTATTTGGGACCATTTTAAATTTAATAGCTATGATTCATCATGTCATCAAATAAGGTTACAAAACTAGGTCAAAAAATATTTTTCAATTAATAAATCAGCAAATTAAGCTAACAAAATAAGGTACAAGTAATCATATTGTAAAATTATTGTGGCTGACATAGGACAAAAAATAGAGAGCAAATAATAAAACACTGGCATATGGTGAGCGAAATTTGGATTTTAAATGAATTAAAATAGAATCGAAAGCAATCCTATAAGCATCTCTGATCTTTATCCTTTTTCAAACCCAAATTTAATTTTTGGTAAAAATTCTTAAAAACCTTTTTCAATTATATACATAAACTCATACTAAATCAATAGAGACTCATTTTTTTACTCAAATTAAGATAGACTCAAATCTAAACCAAAATCTTTAAATGTGAGATTTCACACTTTTTTAACGATCCAATGGTCATATTTTTCATTTTTTAAATTTTGGTTGGTCCTCGTTATATTTGGGTTTGTCTTTATTTAAATTTGAGTTTCTCTGTTAGATAGGTGTATACTTGTTTATACACAAAATATTAAATCTTATGAATGTTCAACGTATTGACAACTGCCAATTTGGATACACTAAGAAGATGCCACGTGGAAAAACTGAAGAAAGTTGGGAGATGATTAGCCACTCCCACATTTCAAAAGAAGAATAACTAACTGCAAGTTACCAGTCAGATAACTGTTGATAGAGACCAGTGGTTATAAAAAGGCATGTAGTGGAGAAGATGAAGAATACATTCAAACCCCCACAAGGCCCATGATCTGGACATTTTTAGAAGTAGTTTTAGATTAATTTTTTAAAGCAAATACTAATGCAATCAAAACTATTTTTTTAGTCTTTTTTGTAATTGAAGTCCATTTGATTCAATTAGTAAAAATCATAGTTTATTAGTTCCCTGTAATGTATGTTTATCCATTAAATTCATCCAAGGAATTTGTAAAATGAGGCATTTGAACCACTCACAAATAATCGCGTAAAAACTGTCTGTCGATTGTGATTCTTCTGTCTATCAAACAGATTTTGGAGCGACAATCTTTTGGCATTCCCACTGGAACAATATTACCAACTTGGATCAAGAAAAATGGATTAGAACTAGAAAACAAGATGAGTTTGTCTTTGGTACCAACTAAACTATGGAATTGGCGGAAAACAATGGCAATCATGAAGCAAATTCAACTACCAACCCACTGAAATCTGCAAATTCAGGAAATGACCAAGATAGTTTGTATATGAAAGAATTTATACAGATCTTGAAGCAGGTATCACACAATCCCAATTATGGCATTTGACAAGACTTAGTTAATATCATGTATGAGTTAATGAACGTCCAGATACTACTGTAAGAACCAATTAATCAAAAAATCAATTACAGTAATTAAAAATGAAATGGTAGAAGAAGGAAACATTAGTCTTGTGGTGCTTCCTCTAGGAAGTCAGAGACCACCACTAATGATTACCAACGAAAAACTAGGCCCACCACACCAAAATCATTTTAACATGGTGTTCGATAGGGAACCTATTGAAGTGTTCCCTAATTTTTTTACATGAAGGAATCCTAGGGCAGGAAATGGGACAATAATGTCCCCTGAATTTCCTAGAAGTGGCCGTGAGAGGCATGCTATACCCCCAAGGGAACCTATAGAAGCATTCAACCCAAGGGGAGGATTAACCCTTTGACTAATTTGAAAACATAGAAGGCACCAAAACATGAATTTTAACATGAATGAACTAGTAGAAAAGATTAAAGACTTGTATGGCCTTGGCCTCAAAAAAATTGAGAGACTTGTGTTCAGGAAACCATATCTAGCATGGATTGACTATGAGAAATTCTCAAGGGGATACAAAATTTCAAAATTCCATCTTTAATCTAGTGTAGTGAATCAATTGACTACAAAACACAGATAGATTCACTTTGCAACTTGGGAAATTTTCAAACAATGAAAATCTAAAAATGAAATTATTTCCACAATCTTTAATAAACACAGCCTTTGCTTGGTTCATAAACTTGTATGTCAATTCAATTCAAACTTGGCAAGGGATGGAAAAGTAGTTTCATGCTCAATTCTTTAGGAATAAACCAGAGGTTTCAATGGTAGTTCTGTCAAGATTAAGACAGAAATCGAATGAATTTGTAGAACAATACATCGACAGATTCAATAAAGACAGAAACAAATGTCATGTTAGCTTGCTTGAAGTTGAATTGGTAAAATTGGCCGAGAATTGTTTAGACATCGAATTAAGAAATAAATTAGAAGGAATGGAGTTCAAAGATCGCTTTGAACTCTCTTAGCTAGGGCCACCAGATGTGAAATGCTGCTCAGGATAGAGTAATTGAGGAAAAACAATTCACTAGGAACTTACTTTCAAGACTTTGAGGGAGAAGTTGAAATAGATGTGACACAGATCATAGGAAAGTCACCAATTATGTCTAACACCTTCAAAAAGAATGAGGACCAAGAGAATATACCATCTACCCATCCTTTCAAGAAGGATGCACTCTCAACCTTTCTATAATATTCCTTTGATCTATCGATGGCTACTGCTCTGAATGATGAGTTAATCAACTAAAAATTCATTGTTTTATCTTAATGACATAATATCCAACTAGAAAAAGATAGAAAGGGCAAAGAATACTAGAAATTGTGTGAAAGATTTAATCCAAAAATGAATGCTTAAGTATGCCACAAAAGAAGAAAAAGCTATAGTTGTATACAAAGACCCATTACCTAAAGAAGTTATTATTAATGCAGTTTCTCCTAATTTGCAGGAAGATAGGAAGGTTGCCAGTTTGGTAGTTGGTAAAGAAAGATTTGTTTCCAAGATGAGGGTACCAGCCCATTGGAGACTTGGTCTTAGATAGGAGGAGGTATTCATTATGTGCTTTAGATATGCCAAAAAAGATAGCCAAGACAGATGTAATGCCACTAGATGATGTGGTAATAAAATTCATTGATAAAGGCCTCCAATTCAGTACCAAAGGAGAAGGAGATGCACATATCTACCATGATTCTGAAAAAATATTTGATGGTGCAGACCTAGGCATATTAAAGCTATAAAAGAGGTACCAACATGGTACCCATTATTTTCCTAAAATCCAGAGAAATCCAAGAAGCACTGGTTAACAAGGTCAAGCCAAGAAAGAAATGTTGTAAGGGGTGAACCATTTTACTGGACCATTGATGACCAAGAAAAGTGTTTGACAAAGAATCATGAGACATGAATAACAGGAAAAACAGAATCAGAAGAAGAAAAATGGAGATTTTAGATTGTCATAAAGGCTAGATCAAGAACAGTGAATCCCCCAGAAGTTCATGATGAAAAATGGCACCATATTTAGCACACAAAGTTCCCATATGAGGCATGGTTCCAAACATTTACTAGAACCCATAAAAGGAGAACAAAGAAATCTTGCTGCTTGGATGAGCAGGTGAAATCCTATTCCCCTTTAAGTCTATTTAGGGTCAAGTCCATCGATGGAGAAGAAAAATCCCACATGGACAAGAGAACAAGAAAAGAAAATGAAAGAAATCCAAACCAAGCAAGACATTCTATATAAAAAAATTGTTGAGTCAAGGAAATAATGGATCTATTTGAAGGAGAACTAGAGAAGATGCTAGAAAACCCATCAACAAAAGGAAACGAGAAATTAGAAGAAGAGGAAAACATGCTTTCAAATGAAGAGCTTATGGACTTTGAAGATGTAGAACCTCTTCTTAAAGATGATGCAATAGGCAACATGATATTGGCTATGCCTGAAGCATTTAAGGCTAAGCAAGGACAACCAAACAAATTAGTAGGAGATGTGGAAGGCAACATTAATCTAGTAGTAGTCTTCACATAAACTATGAAGGAAAATAGAACTGATGAGAGCTTTATAAGTGTAGAACAAGGAAATTGGGGGTCAGACAGATTGAGTGGTGTTTCGCTCTCCCAAGAAAGGGTTGGTCAAACACTTGAGACCAGTACATCCAAGCCCACATTGATGGTCAACCAGTTAGCAAAGTTTTGATTGACAATGGGGCAATAGTCAACATCCTACCCTCAAGGATGCTAAATGTTTTGAACAAAAGAGAAGAAGACCTACTTCACACAGACATCACAGTCAGTAATTTGGCTAGAGAATCATCCTCTGTAAAGGGAATTTTGCCTGTGCAATTACAAGTGAACAATAGGAAGACCACAACAATATTCTTTGTGGTAAATTCCTCATCCAATTTCAGTGTTCTTATAGGAAGAGATTGAATACACACTAATGGATGTGTGCCATCATCCCTACATCAATCACTAATCATCTTGTCAGAAAGTGATGATATAGGAAGAAAAGGGATGAAAGTACATTGGGCAGATACTAAGTCTTTCTTTGCAGATGCACACAATGTGGAAGCCCAATTATATCACAAAGATTTGACTTCAGTTAGGCAAAGCAATTGCAAAAACCCATTCAATAAGTATGTTGATGAAAACTTGCATCAAATCTGCCATGGCTTGGCTAGATTTGGGTTTTTGCAACCTAAATTTGGAAGTGAAGGATTAAAAAAAGTTTACAATACGACCTGCAAGAGGTCCTAGAATGGAAAATGGCTTCATTAAAACTAAGCTGACAAGGTTATCATGATAGACCTTGGAAGAAAATGAAGGCATTGAGTGATGCCTCTATCAGTTGGGCTAAAATATTGAGAATTAGTCAAGAAAGCATGAGATAAAATAAATGAGTACAAAAGAAGATGACCAAGTAAATTGGATATCGAATGACAAATTGTACGCTAGAAGGCTTTTCAAAGAGCTAAGAAAAAAAGAAGGCTTTTCAAAGAGTCAAGGTAATACTTGATGGATCTTCTAAGCATGGATGCCACAAAAGATTAGGAACAAGTCATTTAGTACTTGAGTAAGACGATTGAATAGTTTTAAGTGTAAGTTCTCTGTAATAAGAAGGTTTTGCATCTTTTAAGCCATGGAATGAAAACTTTATTTTCATTCATTAATTGGAATCGATGTTTGATGGTTTCAATCATAATACCATGTAATGAATGAGATTGTGAGCGATAGATGGGAAGATATTTATTTTTGTATTAATCAAAAGACCAATCGACCAAGTTACTTATGTACAAGATTATAAAAGAAGCCATAGTAAATATTGTGGCCTCCTAAAAATGCTAAGGTGGATGAAAGTAGAGCTTGAAGGTATCCCATTCATTCGATAGTAGTTTCAATTGCTATTGGGCATGCCTCAAACTTTTTGTTGTAGTCTACAGTTTACCATTTCCATCCTAGTAGTCAGTCAGTAGCTCCTTAGTTTTCAAAAACAAACTCTCCATTGCTTGCCTTTTTTTTTTGGATCTATTCTCAACTATCTTTGACAATTTTTTTTATGAGTTTCATTTCTTCTTGCAATAAGACTGTATCTTATTGATTCAGCTTGTCTTCATTTTTTATATTTGAGGTAAGTTGACGAACAAAGTCTTTCATAGAATTAGCAAAGCCGATTTTACTTTTCACTTCATATGTTGAAATAGTAGGCCTATGAGATTTTGGTCTGAAGATGAGTGCTCATATAGACCACTGGATACTGTTGTTGTTGTTCATGTTGTTGTTCTGTGAAGTAAGTAGAAGATAAATCAAAAATCCTGGCCAGGCTGGAGATTATGGCAGATGGTCATCTTAGAAGAGTTGATGAAAGAAAGCTCAAGCAATTTAAAGAAACGTGAGAATTCTTGCTACAGAACGTCTTCGATGGGAGGGAGAGAAATGCTAGAAGTAGATACAAAGTTAATTGCCTTTATGAAGTCATCTACTTTTTTATAGACAACCTCAATATCAAAATCTAAAATTTAGGTATAAGAGGTAGATTCAGAAATTGACTGCAAAATAAAAAGAAAGTTGGTTAGGGAAAAGCAAGAAAATGAGTAGGAGAAATGAAATAGTAGAGGAATTGCTGAGAAATTACCTGGTTTATAAGAGAAGAAGATGGGAAGGACTTCTTCAGTTGATCTATTTGGCCATCAAGATTAGCTAAAGGATTGTTAGTAGAAGTTGGCACAATAGGACCCTTATAGGCAACTTCCTCAAGAATAGGACTTGAATTAGTAGGAAGGTTTTGCTAAGAAGGATCCGGTTGAGGAGAGTCGCCTTCATTCTCAATGTAAGCACAAGGGTTGGAATGGTAGACTCTTCATAAGTAGGCTCCTTAGCAAGGATGTTGGTCTCAATAGGAGAATTGTGGTGGGTAGCTGTTGGTTCGCCCTCAATAGGCAATAAAGTCATACATTTACTCACAAGAGTGGCAATGACCATAACTGCCATTGTGTTTTCTCCTTGGTCCTCTAGGATGGTAGTATATTTGTGCCTGGAAGGAGTTGGAGAGGGATGCTCAAAATTATTATGCTCTGATGGCACAATTAGCATTTTATCCCCTATTTGAAAGAAAAGAGATTGAAACATTAGAAGGCATGCCTAACAGAGGAAAGAATAAGCAACATGAAGATGTGGTTCTTACATTAGCAGACACTTTGAACCTTCTACCAGTTTGCCTGACTGTAGGGATAAGCTTGCCAATCAACATGTCCCCTCTATTAGATGGACAATGAATTACTTCCTTATCTCCCTTCAAAAAAGGATCGGCTAACATTGGCAATGGAAGTCCCTTCACTAAAGTTATCTCTTATGATTTATCTAAGGAAGAGGGAGTACTTGTCCTTTATAGAGGAGAATGGACATGGGTTATTCTGTGCGAATGACCATAGTCCACAGTTAGTTGGATATGCATATGTTGGGTACTCTTCTGATCTATGAAAAGCTCAATCATAAACTAGATATGTGTTTACTTATGGTGGTATGACTATATCATGAAAATCGGTTAAGCAAACAATAGTAGCTACATCATCAAATCACTCCGAAAATATTAGTGATCTATGAAGTAAATCGATAATGCATTAGCTAAGATCCAAGATCCAACATATTTAAGAACAAAGTGCACTACCTTCAATAAAACACATTCCAACAATATTATATGAGTAAAATACAATTTGTATCAGACAACTCAAGGAAGAAAATATTGAAGGCAACATAACAAAATATATATCACCAAAATTCATTTACACCTATGAGCTAGAAAAGAATGGTGTAACGCCCCAAATTTCACAATGGAGACATTAATTAACTATAATTCATCAAACCATAAGAGCATACTAAAGTACCATTAAATAAATACAATGATTCTTCATTTAAATAGATGACTAAACAAATCATCTAAATCAACATAATTGAAACTTTCTTGTTACATCCAAACCAAAGTAAATCATACCCCAACCAACTAACTAACAAAAACCTAAATATGTTGTTACATCATCAAAGTGCAAAATTTATAAACGAAATAAACTTAGTAGAAAATTTTATACAAACCCAAACATAGTTTAGAAATCATAAATAACACGTAAGTCGTAGTTTATAAAATAAATATATAAATTTTGAAGTAAAATAATGACATTTAATGACGATTTCAAGTTTACAGGACAAAACAATAAATTCAAGTAGAATAGAATCATTCACAAAAGTAAAGCTTAAAATACAGTATCTTATATATTTAGGTTGACTAACACAAATTTACACACCGAATGTATCTCGTCCACCCACCACAAGCACAACCATTTCATATCAATCATCGATAGGCCACAACACTTTACTAAAAGCGTGCACTGACATATTAGCATTGACATGTTCTTTCTTAGAAATAGTAGACTATCTCCCAGCCTCCAACCTACGTGAAAAAATAATGGTTGACCCTAGTAAGAAACCAAATTTGCTACAAGTGTGAGGTAACCAACAAACCCCTCAAAGTAGAAAAATATCTAATCCTTTAAGATACGAATTCAAGTGTAATCCACATTCATCACACCCACCCATAAAAGAGATAACAACAACACTTTTTTCATAAAAAATTACGTATACTAAAATTCATAGTTCCACGATTCTCAAGTAGAAGAGTAATCGAAACAAAACATGAAATTAATCATAAAAAGAAACCTTCATATTCACAATATTCAAAATCTAGGGTTTTAATCAAAACATATAATTTTTTGATGTAAAATGTGTATTTATATGTAAATCACATGTCTATTCAAGAATTTAAGCATATATTCAAAAAGAATATAAAATGTTGAAGATCTATCACATAGATAGAATTGTAAGTTAATAATTAGAATTTTACAATCAAGAAAGAATAGATCTTGTGCATAAATTATGTATTTTCCAAGAACTAGGATTTCTACAACAAGAAAGAATGAATGTTGGATATAAACCATATATTTTATTCAAGAAAAGAATCATAAGTTCCAAAAAATGAGAAAACATTATGGCTCCATTATTTATATAACAATAGAGATGAGAAAGATATTGTATATAGCCCTAATCATCAATGAATGAATCTGAGGAACAAGCCCTACCTTAGTCCGTAGATAATTGATCCTAACACATTTTGATGTCATTACTGCGCGTTAATTCTTCAAGATTTAGTCCGTTCTTTCTTCTTTTCTTCTCTGCAAACTTTTTTAGACTTCTTGGGGTTGACTAACATTAAAATTTTTTCTCTCTCTCTCATATCTATCTATATCCATATATAGATTAAAACTATCTCTCTCTCTCTCATATATATATAGTAAAAAAAATAATATTGAATATTTTAGAATTTTTTTTGAATAAAATTGGGGTTTAAACCAATAACACATCGAGAATTTTTAATGTAAAAATAGGAAAGAAAAAATAAACACTACAACCACCACTGCCATTGTGCCACCACCTTGTGTCGTCGCCACCATCATCATTGTGTCACCGTCACCACCAC
This sequence comes from Ilex asprella, assembly GCA_023539305.1. NCBI lineage: Eukaryota > Viridiplantae > Streptophyta > Magnoliopsida > Aquifoliales > Aquifoliaceae > Ilex > Ilex asprella. Next base: position 8,308,380 of record CM042188.1, on the reverse strand, counting down.
CACCATTATTGTGCCACCGCCACTCCCATCATCGCTATGTTGTCGCCGCGGACACCGTCGCCGTCATTATGCCACCACCATTACCATCACCACCATTGCCATCCCCATTGTGTCGTTGTCACTATTACCATTATGCCACCACTACCGCCACCATCATTTTGTCGTTGCCATCACCACGGTTATTGTGCCACCACCACCATCACCATGCCGCAACCATTACTACCATTATGTCACCATCGCTATTGTGTTACCGCCACCATCACCATTTTGTCACCGTCACCACTACCATTGAGTCGCCGTCGCCACCGCCACCGCCATTGCCACCATTATTATTACCAACACCACCACCATTGTGATGGTGGTGGTAGGAATAAGGTAGTTGAGGAGAAATGGTTAAAAAGAAGGAAAAAATTAAAATAATAATAATTGTCAAACTTCAGCTCTTCATATTTGTCAAACAGTTTAATTCAATGTAATACTTAAATGATACCAAATAATCTACGAATTAAAAAATTCAGTATTCAGCACTTAAAATTTAGCATTCAATTTTAAGTATTTAGCTTTCAATTTTATCAAACACCATATAAGCAAACAACTAGTTCTCTTGAGCACTTACACTTGAGTGCTCAAGAGGGGTCCACAAATTGCTCAAACTAAGTTTTCAAAGCATAAAAACGGTTTATAAAATCTTTTCATTTAAAATCACCTAAGAGTAATACACAAATTAATCCCTAATTTAATACTAATCCTTCCGAGCCTATTAAACTAAGGGATCATTTTAGGTATGTAGGTCATTACCTTTATCATAATCTTGAAGGCACAATCAGAATGTGAATGATGTAGCTTTGACACTTGATCTCCTCCCTTCAATTACGCTTTCAGATCTACAATCTTTATAGCATCATTAGCATGGAATAGGTTGAGATCTACAATAGATTTCACAAAATTAGTCAATTATAAACGTATATCTACCAAGTCCGAATGTAATTTACCCAAAAAATTTGATTGATATTAACTAATTCCTTCATAACCTACATAAATAAATCAGTTATCCAACTCTGTGGCAACGGAGTTGTGTTATTCATGTTCTAACTGTCATTTGGGGTTCTTGATGAATCTAAGTAAAACCTTAACCTAGCTCATTTAATAATCGTTTTAGATGTTATGACAACAATCCGGTGGGTTCATTACTCTGTCACTTTCGAGTTGCTACACATAACTCGTAAAGTAAGAATCTCGCCTAAGATCCTCTTTTCTCCTACCTAAAACATATTACTCTCGGTAGTCTATAAAGTTAAAAAATGCACTTAATTCATATTCTATCAAGGCCATATAAAAAAAATCATTATACAACCCTTATTTTTTGGTTATACAACCCTTATTAAATTAAAAAGAAAAAAAAATTGACATTTTTTCCACTCAATACCTCTTAAACAAGTTTGTCTTCTTAAAATGGATTATTCGTGTTTGACATTAGTCAGACTCATTTATTATTCTTATTAAGAGGTGGTGCTATCTTCTAATCTTGTGAAAAATTAGTCATCCCAAATATAATAAGTTGGTGTCGTACTTCCCTAGGATTACAACATTTACCAACTCCCGTCTGGACACAATTGATTCAATTTTATTATGTTTGGAAGCGATGCATTTACATGAACACAAAAACGAAAAAAGAAAATAAAGTGATGCCTTTACTTGCCGACAACATATAAATCACATGCACAAAAACTAAAATAATCAAAGAAACAAGCATGAAATGTGCGGAAATAACACATACCAATCCAAACAACATAGTTGTTTGGCAAAATTTTCTAAGGAGAAGACATAGGGCATTACGAAGCAATACAAAAATCAGGAGTGCACAACATGAATTCCTCATCTAAGTTATCCTACTCCAAAAACCTAGGGATAAAATCTTGTCGTGTCATATAAATTCTTTTCTTGTTGAATTATTGTTGTACCAGTACACCTACAAATTTATGAATACGTTGCATCGGGGTAGACGGATTTCACATGCTAAAATAAATATATTATGTGGCAATATTCTTAAGTAAAAAAGATAAATATTATGAGGGTATTATAAGAAATGTTCATATCATGATTAATAATTGCATTCGTGACAGGAACATTTCCATTGGATCACCGTTAAAAATTCGAGCACTCCTATTTAATAAAAAGTTTAATTGTGTTTGAAAGCAAATTATGAAATGAAGAACGACTAGCCTCAAATATGATAGCTTCTGGCAGGGTTTGAATCGTGTGGAAAATTCGTATATGGCTAGCAGCAACCTTTACAGTTCATTCCTTCTATCCCTATCCATGAAAGAGAGTTTATGCCATTAATTTGGTAGCATAGAGTCCCCTTCAACGATACAAAACGTTGAGAACTAGTTAAAATTTGAACTCAACCAGGCCTAAGCAAAATCAGTTCTTATTGACATTGGCGCACTTTCAATATTAGCAATCTCAACGCTCAGTGGCTCACAGCTGGTTGGATTGTAGACAGAAATACTTTCAAATAATGATTCATTGAAAAGTTGTAAATTGAAATCCAAAAAAACAATAATGAGCAATGACTTAAAGCATGTGTGGGTCTTATATTAATGTACTGGATAAATATGGGTTCCACTTGTAAAATAAAGAAATTTGTATGAATCAAGGATTTTAATTATAAATTCGGTACCCTTTGTTAACATTTTTTGCCTACTTATTTGCTTTTTCATGTACTTTTAATAGTTTGTTTTTGCAATATTTATTTTTTACATTTTCCTTGTTAAGGCTTATTGCAATCTCTAACCTCAATCATATGTATAGTAATATATAGAAAATAGTAAATATATTATTCAATCTATGCTTGTATATCAATTTCGCATTTAAATTGTTTGGAGAATTGGTTTTTTTTTTTCCTTAAAAAAATTACTCAAAAAATCGTCACAAAACCATACATATTAATCCAAACCCACACCAGTTGCCTTACCAACTTGTCTCCCCCAAATTTAGTCAAATAAAGCTGAGAAAGAAAAGGTAAAAAGAAAGGGATGCAAAAACAAATGAAGTACAATACAAAAACATATGGTACTGCATATAAAGTTTTGACTTGCAAAAACTGGATAACCTAGGGGAAATAGCAGCCTTCGTTAAAGTCAAAAAATGAGAAATTTTCCATAAGTGGGAAGAGATGTCAAATGCCATGAATATAGAGTTATCAGAAGTCTTGGTTTCAATTTTAGACAACTGAATAGAAGTATATCAATAGCATTCAATGATCAATAATCAATTTTTTTTGCTTATAGGTAGAACTTCATTGTAATCTGACAGTATTACTTGCACCCCATGTCAAGTAACACAGAAAGTTCAATGCCGATATTGTTATCTTTTTATGAAGAAACAGTTACATTGAAAGTTCATCAGTGAAATCATCTCATGATTTCCTGAATAGTTTTGCAGGATGAAAGAAAATATTATTATTATTAACACAAGTGCAGATTGTATCAGCTACAACGTTAAAATCTCCTATAATTGTTACACCATTGCATGAATCTCAGGCTGCCTTATACTGTTCCAGAAAGCTTGGCCTGCAAATTATAGTTTGGAGTGGAGGGCATGATTACGAGGGACTTTCTTTCCATTCAAAAGTCCCTTTTGTCATAATTGATATGAGAAATCTTCAATCAATCTCTGTGGACACTCAAAATAATACTGCATGAGTCCAAGTTGGTGCCACTATTGGACAACTCTATTATGGGATTGCTGAAAAAAGTCAGACTCTTGTCTTTCCTGCAGTTGTTTGTCCTATGGTGGGTGTTGGTGGCCACTTAGTGGGGGAGGGTATGGCATGATGTCCCATAAATATGGCATTGCTGCCGATAATATAGTTGATGCACAAATCATTGATGTTAATGGGAGAATTCTTGACCGAAAATCTATGGGGGAAGACCTCTTTTGGGCCATTAGAGGAGGTGGAGGTGCTAGTTTTGGAGTCATTTTTGCATGGAAGATAAAATTACATGTTGTTCCACAACAAGTGACTGTTTTCAATGTAATCAGGACTTCAGAGCAAAATGCGACCAAGCTTGTGCATCGTTGGCAATAAGCAGAGAAGATTGATGAAAACCTATTCATCCGACTTCACATAAGAACTACCAATTCCACTTCAATTGGAAATAAAACAATACAAGTTTCCTTCACTACTTTGTTCCTTGGTGGAGTCAATGAACTCCTACCGTTGATGAAGAAAAGCTTCCATTCTTTACTTTGCAGGCTTTCCGAGTGGAGAATCACCCGATATTTTGCGTAATGGGACTGTTGTTGGTAGATATCTGGTCTCTTTTTTCAAAGGAAAATCAGATTACATGAAAGAGCCTATCTCTGAAGACAGACTCGAAAGGATTTGGGAATGGTTATATAAGAAAGATATCGATAATACCGAGTTGTAGTTCAGTCCTTACGGTGGAAGATTGAGTGGGATTTCGGAATCTGAGATACCTTTTCCTCACAGATCAGAAAATATTTACATGGTACATGATCCAGTAGGGTGGGGGGAAGAAGCGGAAGGCGAAAGACATATGAGTTGGATCCGAATGCTTTACAGTTTTATGGTTTCTAACGTTTCCAAGTCTCCAGGAGTTGCGTATCTCAACTATAGGGATCTAGACTTGGGTGTGAACAATAAAGGCAATACAAGCTATATGCAAGCAATTATTTGGGGTCTTCGATATTTTAAGAACAACTTCAAGAGATTGGTGCTAGTGAAGACGATGGTTGATCCCAATAATTTCTTTAGAGATGAACAAAGCATTCCTTCTGCAACATTGTGGTAGAAATCCTGGAGCAGAGGAAATACGTGTTTGCCTAAGTGTTACATGTTTTATGTAATATTTTTAAATAAGACTCATGAGATATTGATCCGATACATGTTTATGTTATTATTACATATGAAATGCATAGTAAAATTTTGATTTTTTAATTTCACCATTGCTTGCAGTTTGATAAATTTGATCTTATTTGGTGAATGAGAGTAAAAATTACATGTTAAAGAAAAAGAAGTAAAGAAAACTTAACTAACTTGTACACTGCGCCACTGTGGTGGAACAATAAAAACATTCAACCATTGTTATAACCCAAAGGAGAGAGACTTTTTATAATCATCATATATTTAACCCGATCTGGTCTTGGATTGTTCTTGGTTACTTGTAAATCAGTATGATGATTGGCCCAGTCCTCCAAAGCCCAATCAATTCCTCATAGGCTTATGCCTAATAAATATTTTAAATAATAACCAATACTCCAATAATTTTCATTCACTTGGGTACAAATTTGAGAAGCAAAGCATTTCCCATTGTAAAAGTGCAGCAGTGCTCACTTCTTCTTGAAGCCTATACACCCAGGGGTAGAGACCGAAAATCTTCTAAGAGTGAGCACTTAAATTTTTTTTTTCTACTCAATAAAATTAAGTTGATACATTAATTATATACATCATATTTGACATTTAAAAGTTCCCTAAACCAAAAATTTTTATGCATAGTTTATACATACAAAAAACAACTAAAAAAGGATTATTTACAATTCTTTAAAAAATTACAATCATTTATAATTTCGATCAGTTTTCACATGTTAAAAAACCTTGCATGGTTAGTAGTATTATTGAAAATGTTTTTTGTATAAAATTATATTATTAATCTCCTAATTATTACCCATTCAGTTACGCAATCGAGTTTTCACACTTGTTATACTTCAAAATTCTATTCCTACAATGGCAGATGTATAACTGGTAAAATTAATGACAAAGCCACAAATAAATAAATCAATAGATATATTACATATTTTCTAATCTTAACCAATTTTTTTTTTTTTTGAGTAAGACAGTCAATTCCTTTTAGTTGTCAAAAACATAAATGATTAATATAGTTGTCAAAAAGTGGTCAGACTAATCTAGTATGGTAGTATTATCATTGATTATCCGGACCTCAAATTAGGGCTATTCGCATCTCTAAAGGACAACATAATTGTTAGAGAATCACACAATAATCGAAAGTTACACTTGTAAGTCGGTGAACTCATGGACATTAACTGGTGGTGTTTTCCCATGTACTAGTAGGAGAGGAAGCGTTTGACGGTGGTTACGCTTGGCAACGGCTACAACCGTTGGTGGTGATTTGGGTCGGCAACGGACATGATCTTTGTCAACGGTTATGTCTTCTGTTTGATTGGTTGCATATTGGTAACCTTTAAAAGTCTGTAAATATATCTTTGATCATGAAAGACTTCATCTCAAATATCCATAAAAACTTCTGATCAATTCGTTGAGTCGACATATTTATTTTATCTCCGAGTGCACGTGATCAACAGCCTAACGACAATTTGCAACCGCTTGTATTACGTCTAGGACCATCAGTGGCAGCAAAGCAAGGTTTTATGATGAATACTGATTTTTTGAAAAAAAAATTGTGCCGATCAAAATTTAAATATCTTCGATATTGGTTGAGATTCTATCGAAGAGGATTGTGCAAGGATTATTCTGACAAATTTTTCGTGTGAAAATACCCAAAGATTAAAGTGAAAAAGCTCTTCATCAGATTTTATAATTCGCCAAAATTTCTTTTTGCCGGCCAGTAGTTTCAACGAAGAAGACAACTCCTTTTGTTATAAAGGAAACTGTCCTCATTTAATCTAAGCCCACTGTCTTCATTTGATTCAAACCCAAGGTCCTCATTTAATTCAAACCTAGGGAGACTCTCTTGATTTAATTCAGGTCCAACCACTCAAGCCCAATTTAGCCTTTTGCTCATTTCAACCTCTTGATTGAATTCAAGCCCAACTACTGCCCAAGCCCAATCCAACCCATTTGGACCCTTTTTCAAATCAGTTTAATTTTGAACCGGTTCGAACCGATTCAGTACATTTTGAAAGACTATACCTTCTTCAATCGGACTCCGATTTAGTCCATTCAAAAACCGACGAACTCTATTTTATGAGTGCTATCAAATTACAGTTTGAGAATCGAGTTTTTAATAATTTTGAAGAAGGTCATTCTCCTGTGTCAGAGGAGTCATTATTTAAACCTCGGATACCTTGTTATTGGCTCCGTCCTTTCGACAAGTGCATTAATTTCACAATTTCAAATTTGGTCACTTTAGAGATAAATTCTAATCGCAAAATTAAGGGGTCACGACCTCTAAGGATCTCTAGAGAACTTGTAAGGGGAGGTTCTGCTACTTAATTCTTTAACAGTTTTGGGAGCCTGATTATTTTTGCCAAAGCTTTTCTGTCAGCAAGCCCTATGTTGTAAAGGTCCTCCTCGAGCTTCAAATCGAGACATATTTCTCCAGACAACAAGAAGGCTTATCGACATGGATATTTTAATAAATATTACTCTAGTCGATTTCTAGAAAGATAAGTAATATTTTTAGTTTTTTTTTTTTACTTTCAAATAAAGTAGTGGTGGGATTTAGTATTATTTTTGTTACTAGTATACAATATTGCATTAAACATTCCTCACAGTTATAGCAGTTGGTAGTATTATTAAATTTTCTCGTGGCTAGTAAAGGAGGTGTGGATATTTTTAAGGTAGAAAAATTGAACAGTATAAATTATCGTATTTGGAAGCATAAAATCACTTACGTGCTCACACATGAGAAAACATATTATACAGTCAATACAACCAAACCCAAAGAAAATGTTACAGATCCCACAATTAATTAAAAAAAAAACTTGGTGGGAGGAAGATAATGATCTAGCCCGAGCCTCAATTCTTTTTAGCATGCAAGATGATTTAATTCCCCTTTAAGAAGATTTCAAATCTGCTAAAAAAATTATGGATGCACTCGAGACCGAGTATGGTCCTGTATCTGATATGCATATACAATTTCTATTAGACAAATTTAATGGGATACATCTGCGTGAGGGCGATAAAGTGGTGAATTATGTACATCAAATGGAATTACTTGCAAATGATTTATCAACTGCTGGACTTCCACTTATTGATAAGATACAAGTAACCATTGTTCTTAATGGCCTCCCAGATTCATTGACGCATGCGGTTCCTTCTTTGACCTATGGAGAAAAAGATTTAACTATGATCACATTACCAGCATTATTGGCACTTGAGGAGGAACGGAAGAATAGAAAAAGAAAAGAGACTGATAGTGAAAAATTGTTGATCGCCGAGGCATCTGGATGGAAACCGGAAGTGCAACACAAGAAACAAAGGAATTGGAAGAAAAATGGAAAACAACGGTTCAAATTCATAAAGTTCAACAACAAATGTGAAGGGGCGTGTTTCACTTGTGGACAAAAAGGGAATTTCAAAGTAAAGTGTCCGAATAAGCAAAAGGGCAAACAAAAGGAGGCAGTTATGACTATTTTTGAAGCAATGCTCTTTGAAGATTCAAAAGAATAATGGTGGATCGACTCTGGTGCAACTAGACACATTGTAAGGGACAAAGAGAGTTTCTAAGAAATCAATGAAAACACACTAGGTGAGCATCTTATTTACATGGGGAACAATACATATTGTGATGTCCTAGAAGAAGGAACTTACAAAGTGATGTATAAGATGTCAGTCTTGAATCTTAAGAATGTGTTGTATGCATCCAATGTTAGAATGAATCTTATATCGGTGTCTATATTGGATAAAAGGGGTTATGATGTAAGGTTCAAGTCAGGTTTTGTTTACATCCGAAAGGATGATGATTGTAAAGGGTTCAAGGGTTGATGATATGTACCGTATCCACAGTAATAAAATTTCTTATTCTGAGTACATGAATGTTTCAACTTGTGAAAATAATTCATATCTATGGCATTTAAGATTAGGTCACATCAATAAGGACAAGATGCTCAGAATGAGTAGATTGGATCTTATACATCAAATGAATACAATAGACTTTGATATTTGTGAGTCATGTGTTAAAGACAAAATGGCTAGAAAGTCTTTTAACAAACATTCGAAGTCTTTGGATTTATTGGAGGTTGTCCATTCAGACATATGTGGGCCTTTAAGAACAAAAACTCATAAAGGAATGAAATATTTTGTAACTTGTACTGATGACTATTCAAGGTTTGGTCATATCTACTTAATCAAACATAAGTCTGATGCATTTGATAGATTCAAAGAATGTAAAAAAAGAAGTAGAAATACAATTGGGTAGACCAATTTAGCCTTGAATAATGATAGGGGTGATGAATATGAAGTTTTTGACGAATTATGTAAAGAGAATGGCATACGACATTTATACACCATACCATACACTTGAACAAAATGACATTGCAGAAAAACGTAATAGAACTCTATTGGATATGACAAGGTCAGTGATGGCTTATGTTGATTTTCCCTTTATTTTTGGGGAGAAGTCTTGTCTACTGCAGCTTATATTTTAAATAGAGTCAAGACAAAGGCTAAACCTCAAACTCCTTATGAATATTGGACTGTAACAAAACCTGACATAACTAATTTTAAAGTTTGGGGTGTAAGGCACATGTACTTATTCTGAAACCTCTCAGGAATAAGTTAGGAACAAAGATGTGAGAATGCAAGTTTATAGGATATGTTGAGAATGGAAGTGGATATAGATTCTTCCATTTAGATAAATGATTGATTGAAAGTAGGGATGTTATTTTCATTAAGTCTACCAATCAAATAACTCTTATTGATCTGGTCAAATTGTTAGATGATGAGATTACGAGTCCTATTGATAACATTATTGATCAGAAAATGATAGATGACCAAGGTGAACAAGCTTTACAAGATGAGAAAAGTGGTAGTAAAAGGAAGAGGGTGCCATCTCAAAAAGTAAAGAATCATTTTGTTTTTAATCTAGATGAAAACATAATATCAAAAGATGACCCAAAGGACTTTGAGGAGGCAGTCAATAGTAGTGATGCAGATTAATGACTTCCAATTATGAAAGAAAAGCTTGATTCAATTAACAAAAATGATGTATGGGATTTAGTAGATCTTCCCAAAGGAAGGAAAGCCATTGGTTGCAAATGGTTCCTTAAAAAGAAATTTAAAGTAGATGGGTCTCTAGATAAGTACAAAGTAAGATTGGTTGCTAAAGGATTTACTCAACCACCTGGAATAGACTTTATGGATACATATTCTCCTGTTGCTAAGTTTACTTCAATCAGGATACTCATGTCAGTTGTAGCTAAGATGGATCATGAGTTACATCAATTACATGTGAAAACAGTCTTCCTTAATAGAGAATTAAAATAAGACATCTATATGGTTCAATCTGATGGTTTTCAGGTTAAAGGACATGAACACAAAGTCTATAAATTGAAATAGTCTTTGTATGAACTCAAACAATCCTCTAGACAATGGTATTTAAAGTTCCATCATGCAATCCTTGAAATAGGATTTGAAGTTAGTGCTTTAGACCATTGTGTATATATTTGGATACGCCATGATAAACTAACGATTTTGTCACTCTATGTAGATGATATTTTATTGGCAGGAAATTGTCTAAATATGAACGAAGAAACCAAAGCATAGCTGAAATCCAAATTCGAAATGAAGGACATGGGTGAGGCTAATTATGTCTTGGGAATTAGAATCTCTAGAAATAGAAATTCTAGACTCTTCTATTTGGATCAAGAAAAGTATTTGGAAAAGATGCTCAAAAGATTCGGTATGAATAATAATAAGTCGTTGAGCATTCCTGTCTGCATAGGTCAAAGTCTAAGTAAATGTATGTGTCCTAGTTTAAATGAGTAAATATTTGAAATGAGTAAGGTCCCCTACGCCCAAGCTGTGGGTAGTCTCATGTATGCTATGACAAGTACAAGACCCTACATTTGTCATGCTGTAGAATTAGTAAGTAGATATCAATCCAATCTAAGAAGGGCACATTGGCAGATAGTGAAGAGAATATTTAGATACTTGAGAAGCACGATAGGTATGAAATTATGTTTTGGACTAAATAATCTAGAAATTATTAGCTATACGGATGCAGACTTTGCAGGTGATGTAGATGACAGAAAATCTCCAAGTGGTCATATATTCTTATTTGGTGGAACAATTATTTCTTGGCTAAGTAAGAAACCGAGTTATGTTGCAAAGTACACAATGGAGGCCAAATACATAGCATGCAGTACAGCGGTAAGTAATGTTGTTTGGATTAAACGTATGTTGATAGTTTAAAGTTGGGTATACCTAGTAGGCCAGTCAATGTGTTTTGTGACAATAAGTTTGCTATCTCTTTAATAAAAAGTGGAGCTAATAGCTCTAAAGGAAAACACATTGATGTAAATTACCACTATATTCAAGATATAGTGGAGATGGGTGACATAAAAGTCGACTATATATCATTGGGAGAGATGGTGGCTGACCCTATGACCAAGGGGTTGACTCTGGAAAAATTCAGAGAGCATGTAACTGCAATGGGTTTAAGAAACACTTAGGTATTGCAGTATTACGCAGTGAAGGGCATTTTTAGAGAAATTTTGGGACGCCAAAAATTTATAGAATGATGTGACTCTACCTGATTGGGGATATGAATTGGTCAGATAAAAAGTAGAGGACGCTAGTAGGCATTCCAGGGCTATCGTTTGCTCATGAGTGTAAAGTCCACTTTGAGGCACCATGAGATCTCTACATAGTCACCTAAGGTGCTTGATGTATTAAGTCGTCGATAAGGTGTATTGAGGAAAGCCTTTGCATCGGCTTTAGAGGAAGTACTTGATCAAATTTCGAGTGCAGGTCGACACACTGATTAAATTTGTGTTTGATTGAAGTCATCAAAGATATTAAAGGTGTGGACCTTATGATCCCTAGTATGGAGCATTGATGCCAATCACTTATTAATAGAGTGAATTCAAGTCACCTAGAGTATGCTATGAACAAGAATAGCCTATGTGGAAAGGTGCAGTCAGACTCGAAGGCAGAAATGTGCGCACGTAAGTCTATTGCCATATTTTGATGTCAATCTGTAAATGGTTACAGATACTAAGTTGGTGAAAATAAAATTTTGGTACCAGAGGAAAACACCAACTTGGAAAACTCTTGAGTCATGTCCATGTACGTTCAAGTGGGAGTTGTAAGTCGATGAACTCATGGACATTAACCAATGATGTTTTCCCATGTATGGGTAGGGAAGGAAGCAGTTGACGGCAGTTTCGTTGGCAACGTCTACAACCGTTGGTGGTGATTTGGGTCGGCAACAGACACATTCTTTGTCAAAGGTTGTGTCTCTTGTTTGAATGGTTGCATATTGGTAATCATTGAAAGTCTATAAATACACTTTTTTTTTTTATGAAAGTCAAACTACTACACAACTCCTTAAAAGTCTATAAATACATCTTTGATCATGAAAGACTTCATCTCAAAAATCCATAAAAAATTCCGATCAATTTGTTGAGTCGGCATATTTGTTTTCTCACCGAGCGCGGGTGATCAACAGTCTAACGACAATTTTCCACTGCTTGTATTACATCTCGGACCATCAACACTCACCGGTTACTTTTTCCCTTTCTCTGTTGGTTGTTTGTTTTGGTCTAATGAAAATAATCATGTCAACTAAACATATTTCATTTGTCTTTTTTTAAAAAAAATCTAAATGATTTTGTAACTACAAGTTGTGATGTGTGATTATTTTATAGACTATAATATGACCTTATATTTTATTACATAAGAATCAAAATTTTATAAAATATCAAAATAACCTCATTTTTTTGTAAAAAATTATAAAATAAGCTCAATATATGTCCAAAATTTATTCAGCTGTGACCAAAACGTATTTGACGCGTGTCAAAAAGCTCGTAGTCATTTAGATTTGTATACAAAATAATATGGCAACAAAATAATATAGGGTGGTGGGAAAATCAAAATATACAACAAAAATTCTAAAATTATGTATAGATAATTTTTGGGAAAAAAAAATCAGGGAGCCCATGTTAATACACCATCCGGTTGTAAGGAGTTAGATGAGAGAAGGTAATCTAAATCCCCCCCCCCCTAAAAACAGAATGCTAGTATCCAGAACTTGAAAAGGTCATACTGATATGTACAAATTAACCTCAGCGATGCCTAAAATTGCACGAGGAGTGGTTTACAACCACACAAGGTGATGGTTGTAAAATAGGGTAGGCCAAGATCTGAACAAGACGTAGGAAAGAGTCCTTTATTTAAGTTCCCGTTTACACCCCCTTACATGCTTACACATAAAGCCTAACCTATCCTTTTTGACACATGGACTTAACTTCCGCAGATGTGGATGAAAACCTAACATTTTAATCAAAAACTATGGAGCAATGTGTATTTTCCGAAATGTAGTACTTACACATCATGGGCGAAATCTCTGATCTATATAAAGGCATATTTAGTGATCCCAGACTTCTGGGACACATTTTAAGGTCAAAATCCGAAATTGGTTTCTAATATGCATAAAGGCAAATCGTTCAGCATGGGGTTTTGGTAGCGATGGAGGTCAAGTCGTGTCTTGTGGTGTTTATGTCCTGTCATTTTAAATTTGTATTATTCCGTATCATATTATTTTTCATTTGAGCTCTCACAATTTAATAGATTTATGATGTTAAAATCAATTATCAATGTTTGACACTAATTTGACCAATTTATTATTTATATTAATTAAATTATGTAGTGTCCGATTATCCTAATAAATCTGTGGTGTCACAAATTGCTATTACTACTTTATAGGATGTCCATTTGTTACCAAAAATTGACGTTATTCTAATTGGTTCCTTATACAATTGGCCCGGAAATGAACTATGAAATCTTCAGTTTTGGAACATAGACGAAATGCTACATAATCTTGACAAGCCTAGATCCAACGGGCCTGGTCCAATTAATGGGTTAAATTCAGATCATCAAAAGACATGTTAGGATTAGTTTATAATCTCAGTTCAGTTCAAAGTTTAATGTTCTGATTGGTAAGAATGAAGGAAAATAAGAGGAATACACTTTCTATTGTCGGAGGAAAGAAAGTAAGAATGATACATTTTCTTTCCACTGCGTTTGGTAAATTTATGTGAATGAGCAGAAGCTATGGATTGTGCTTGACAGCTTGGATCTGAGTTACAAGGCCCGTGGGGATTGTAACATGGTGTTTTAAGGATTTGAATCATTAAGGGGGGTTTGCACGGTAAAAATATAGTGATTCACCGGTTCAGGAGCTCAGCCAGTCCACTCTTCGATGGAGTCTCTTGCCCTTTTTCTCTTTATTCCTCACTTGAATGACTTACAGAATAGTCTGAATGCCACTAGGGTTCTACCTCCTCAATTGAGGTACTGTTGAGAATATATAGACTCACTCCTAGCTCTAAGGGATTCATGCCGAGATCCTCACCTAAAATCAGTGGGATCTCCCTTGATTTTTGGAAGAGGATCTGAGTTGGTTGAGAGTTTTGTGCCTTGAATATAGCTTGGCTATTGTTTTGGGGATCTCTTTTATTATCCAGTCGTTCCTTTCTTATATATTGTATCGTAAGTTCTAAGAGAGGAGCCCGAGGCCCAGACTACTTAGCTCTGGATATTTTACCCGACCTCCTTAAATGACCTCTACATCTGAGCTCATATTTCATTCTATGTATCATCAGTTGCCCATCAGCTCATAAATGACCATACGGTTACTTGAACCGTCTTCTTCCACTTTCGAACTTCCTCCCTTGTTTCTCACTCCTCGAATTCTAGCTCTCTAGTTTGGAGTTTCCTCATTCGTGACTTAAAATCCAGCTTTTCTGAGTTCGATTTAAAGATTTTCACCGCTCGTTTCTTTTAACTCCTCTTCAAGTCGTGGTTCGTCACTTTCACCAGATCTAGGTACGTCTCTTGCCCCTTTTACCTTTTTCCCGTTTTGGATCCCTCGAGTTCGAGGTGGTTGTTGTATTTCTGGGGTTTTCGATTCTTTTATTCCTGGAATCAAGACTATTGCTTATCTCCTCTTCCTTTCTGCATGAGTTGGGGTTCTACCATGCGAATTCTTGGTGTTGGAAGCTACTGTTCTGACCCTAGGGTTATTAGGGAATGTTTAATTAGCGTTCCTCCTCTCTACCGTTCTTTTAATCTCCCTTTCTCTCGTCCAGTCATGGCTGCTCCTTTTGAAGCCAACCCCTCCTTTTGGTGTTAAATCCCACATTGCATAACCTCTATTTTTTACATTTCAAGAGGGTCATTTTAGAGCTTATTTTCTCATTTATTTTTTACTCGATTTAAACAAGTGAATATATTACATTATTCTCCTCATGGAATAGAATATAAACTCACAAAAGTTTACTCGAAATAACAAACGGGTCTCATTTTAATTTAGGTTCAAAGTCGACCAAAAATTCAATTTTTACACTTAGGTAACTGTTTTGAGAAACTATTTTTGGTCCAACACACTCTTCTGCTTCTTCGGTGAACTCGACTAGTGCTGAAAGTTTACTTTAATAATGTTATGAAAGACTTCTTGATTCACTATCACAATCTTTCTTCCACTACGTATATTATGAATACTAAAGTTACACCCTCTAATAGCTTAAGTTTTTAGAATAAATGCTTATTTAACATGGACGTGAGAAGGAGTAGTTTAAGTTTTTGGAGTAGAAGGTTGTTTAAATATTACTACACATGCACCCAATAGTGATTAATCCTAATTAATGCATGATTTAATTAAGTTAATAGGTCAATTGTGTTAATTAAACAAAGTTAAACGAATCAAAATTGACCTATTAGGGTTAGTGTGTGAATTAGGGATAATGCATTAATTGTTATTTTTTTCAGGGTTTTACGCGTCAAAACTACAAACTACCGAAAAGTCAATTGTGATAAAGCTACAAACTATAGAATGCCAATTATTAAAGCTCAAAACAAATAGAGATTAAAGTAATCCAAATAGTATCTTTGGGGCTTAGGAATGTCATCTTTTGGAAGCTTGTGAATGACAATTTTTGGAAACTTGTGAATGACATTTTTGGGGTTTGTGAATGTCATCTCTTTAGGATTGTAAATGGCATCTTTTGGTTGCCTATAAATACCACCCCTTTATGAATGTCATCTCTTTAGGAATGACACAATTTTTTTACTAGAGCTCTTGGTAGTGGAATACCCTTCAAGTTGTTGTTACTTTCTTTGTATGCTTGCTAGATCTCTCTTGGTTGTGAAATACCCTCCAAGTTATTATTGCTTACTTTGTTATTATTTTCTTTGTATTATTACTTTCTTTTATGGTATTATCATCTCTTAATTGTGGAATATCCTCCAAGTAGTTATTGTTTTCTTTTAGATAATTGCTTTCTTTTATTGTATTATTTTTTTCTTTTAATTTAAGTGTTATTTTCTTCCATAGTTGGAGCTTTTTTTTTCTCTTAGAAGAGTGAAACTCTTCCACTTTTCTAGAGTTTTACCAAAGTCGTGAAGGGTGGAACGTGATTCACGTATTTTTTGTCGAAGATCGTTTATATTGATGCATTTCGTTTATGCTTAGCTCTAATATTTATTTCTTCATAATGTCTTCCCATTTCATTTTTTATTCTCTTTCAAGCATGAGTAGCTAAACTTTTAGTTGGCTAATCCAAAGGAGACCTCCTATTGGGTATGCCATTTCAACTTTTTTTCTTTCCTTCCCTTAGAATACGGTGGTTCGGTTTGACTCGATAGAGGGTGGCAGAGATCGTGAGTCTTTGATATTCCGTAGATTTGACACGGTTTATGCTTAGATCCTAACTTCATCTCATCCCTGACTTCTCACGAATCAATCGTTTATCTATGCTCTATTGGAAGAAGGATTTGGGTTGAATTGGTATTCCCATTGGAGTGACCCCTTGGATTAGCTAACACTTATTTCCCATTTTCACTATCACAACACAAACTACCATCAAATTCCAAAACACAAATGATTTTACACTTTTCTTTAATAAGAATCACCTTTATGACGATACACCTCCTTCCCTGAGGAGACGACCTTGAAATACCACCAAGTGAAACACAACTCGCAAAAGTTTTCTTGCGTTTGAAAAGCATTTTTGCCCGCACACACTTTTGTTCATCCACATCCAAGATTTTCACAACATTCCATTGTATTTCCTCCTTGCCATTTTTTTAACATCATCCCAAGGGAGAGTGGCACTCCCCCTCACACATACATCATATATACATTGAGGGAAGATATCTAGATGTTAGAGACAATAGAGAAATAAATCAAGCAACTAGACAGCCTTATTTTTGCTTTAAAGTGTATTGTCTCTTCATCAAATTATTTGAACTTTATAATAGACAAGGCACACAATGGAACAAGTCTCTGATTGTTGCGAGTTTATGCAGGGTCAAATGTATGCAGTTTTTATTTTTTATGAAGATGTATTTTTTTTTTTCGATTCATACTCTAAATGCTTTAAGAATAACCTTACAGCTGCATTAAACCACACATCGTCATTTGACCTTGATGATTATCTAAATTCATCTATGTCAACATTTTCAACGATTCTGGCCTTTATTATTTATAGCTGTCCTTTGGAAACTTCTCAAGGTGAAATTATATAAGAAGATACTCTTTACTTCTTTTAGCATAATTTTTATTGGCACACCAGTTGACTTTGAAACAAATAATATATAGAGAGGAATTTTCAAGCCTAAAAAAAATAAAAGGAATTTCCTCCTTTTGCTTCTTCTTCATGTGTTATCAATGCATTTTTTTTTTCATTTCTAAACTTTTCCATGCTATAAAATTACGAAACGACCAATAAGTATTGTATTGTTGGAATACTTAAGAAGCTGGAGCAGGGACCAGCAACCTGTTCCAGGAGAGAGAGAGAGAGGGGGGGGGGAGGGGGCATTTAGTTAAAGCCTTCTTTGAGGAAAGCTTGAACTTCACAGAGAGGCCGAACAAATAGAAGAAGCAAACTGGTTTCCCGTCACGTTCACATGGTAGCAACTTCACAATCAAACATATGGCTTTATGAGTTTTATCCACTCGATGTCAACTGGATTTGAGTTAGATGATCGACCACATGATATTAGAGAGGCACTTCTGCAAACTTTGACCTAGAATTTATATTTTAAAACCCCACATGCCTTAATTATTTCCCATTTTTAATTTAGATGTATGCTTTATTTTATTTTTAATCGTTTCTTTTTTATTTGTTCATCTACCTTTCTAGTCCAAGCACGTAGCTTTAGAGACCTTATAGTGTTAGAACGTATACATAAGCATTACGGACCTAAAAAATCATTGCCAATTAATACTAAGTAGGATGCTTTAACACAAACATCAGGATGCAAATGCATGACTGAAGCCTATAATGTGACAATTAAGGTCAACCTGTGCGTTGGCCCAAGTGGCAATTAAGATTATATAACATACTTCAGGATATGCCCAAAACGCTGTCAAGTTAAACTCACACTTGAGATTGTCACAATACAAACTATTCAATAAGAAAAGGGGAGTCACAGTTTTGATTCCAAAAAATTAAAAAATTCTCACTTTACATCCTCAAAAATTAAAATTTTCATTTTACACTCCAAATGTACTAGAAGTGTCGCAATGAGAGTCGTCCATGAACTTTCGTCTCTTATTTTGTGAAAGCAAATGGAATGAGCATTGAATTTTTTTAACTTACGTTTCTTATTATGTGAACTTTCGTTGCACTATTATTGACGTTGATGGAATCACCAGTGAAAGCAAATATATATAAGGGCTATATAAAAATATTTTTAGTACATTAAGGGTGTAATATAAAAAAATTAATCTTAGAGGATGCAAAATAAGAATTCTTAAATCTTAGGCTTCCAAATTTTTGGAGGCTCCACTTTTAGGAGTTTCAATTAAATCTAATTAGGGTTCAAAAAAATTAAAATGTTTCCTATTTTTGGGTTTAAAAAAATTTAGATTGATATTTAACTAATTTTATTTTAATATTTAGTGTTTCAAATAAAAATTTTAAACATAAGTTTCATTAAACCAAATTTTATTATTAGATCCCAAATAAAATTTTTAAAACTCATGTTCAAGTAAGCTCCTTTTTATTTTTAGGGCTCCAAAAAGAATTTTTGGACCTAAATTTAACAAAGCCTAATTCGAATCCTCTTATAATTTTTTTATACTTACATTCAATCAAAGCAAAATTGATTTTTAGGGCCTCTAAACATTTATAGGAAAGATTTTAGATCCAGATTCAATTTAGTTCAATTTTATTTTGTGATGCTAATTTCTTTCATAATAATATCGTGCAGTTCGGTCCAAGAACCTTAAATTTTACAAGTGATTCAAAATATCAATTCCTTACTAATGGGGCCTTGAACCTCCACCCACTCAGGTTCCATCTTAATCACATAGCTGGTGGTATTCGGTAGCCGCCCGTCCTTTGTTTCACATGGTTTTGTTCAATTCTCCACTCCAAGGAAATGGTAATCCGTTTGAGTATTGCTTGTATATGCACATAACAACATGTGATCTATAAGTTAGAACCATCGGCATAGTTACGTAACAGGTCTTACTGGACCAGCACACCAGTTTTTTGTTTTTCTTTTGGTTGATTTTTCGTTTTGATGTACACAGACGCCAATCAAAGGAATTTGAATTTGAGTTATTTACGTTGTCACAAGTGGTTCCACTAGGCTATGCTACAGACTGTGATCTTCTCTAATACACTGTTCTTCAAAAAAAAATTATTGAAGCATCATCAACCATTAATGAGGGAGGGTCTCAGTTGTATAAAATGATGTAAGGTATGTTATTAGAAAAAAAAAATTTGAATAGAAAATGTATTAAGGGATCTCAATCCTTATGCTATATGATAATATTGGAAAGGGCAATGCTACATGGACTTAAAATGTGGACTTAAAATATATACTTTATCAGCATTTATTGAGACTCATTACTTATTTAATAGTTGTGATCGATCAAATCTAGATTTTAAAACTACAAGCTTAACATGGAAGGGATAGAAGGAGTCATAAATTAATATTTAATAAATTTGACAAGAATTTTGCATGCTGTTATCCCTGCCTATGTCTCAAAGTTCCCAAGAGAGGCATTTCTAAACTATAGAGACCTTGATATAGGTATCAACCACAATGGACCTAATAGTTACTTGGAAGGACTAGTTTATAGGGTTAAGTACTTTAAAGCCAATTACAACAGGTTAGTGCAAATTAAGACCAAGGTTGATCCTGATAATTTCTTCAGAAATGAACAAAGCATCCCAACTTTTCCATCCTCAAGGAAGTGAAGTGAAGACTTGATGTGTGGAACAACTTGATATGTGTGTTTGTTAAAACTATTTGATCGTTGAATATATCAGAATAAGCAGGTGCTTTATACGGTTCCACAAAATGCACAACGTAATAAAGGTGAAAGTGAAGAATGGTTTTTTTTTTCCCTTTTTTCATCTTTTCTTCTTCCGTTTCCGTTGTATGTTTTTGTAGTCCATCTTTATCCATTTGGTCTTTTTTTTCTTGGAAAAAGAGTGGGCGATCAGATGTTAAGTACTTATCTAGGCTCGAAGCAACACCTGGACTCTCTCACCTCACCTACGGGATATGTGCTCCACTGCGGCCCAAATGGGACCTTTAGGTTCTTTCTAAAGATGACTTGACCCATAGTCAAACAACATCCTTTTCAAACTCTCTAAATCAATTTAATTAGTTATCTACTCTCTGTAAATTGAACCTAAATGAATGGGGCAGTGCCACCGAACTACATGGCCTGCGGGTAACAAGGGATGGTGTTACTTCTTCAATAACAGGTTGAGATGGTTATAATGGTATGTTTGGTTATCTACACCAGCAATGAGACGTGAGATACCTCAGATAAGGGAGGTAAACATGTACATGTTTGCCACTTCGCGTGCTAATGGAGTTAGCAAGCATTTATTCCTTAGCGTTAAGAAGGGTTAAATCCGAGTACCACCAACGTTTAGATTTCGACTTCTTGTTGAATTCAGGTTGTCGAATTTTTTTAGATCCAAATTAAGTTTAAATCAGGTTCATGCTAGGCTTGATTCACAACTGCTCGTGTTGAGGTCAAATTTATGGTTGGATCTAGAAAATATGAAACTCCAATTTGTGTACTGTCAAAATTTGTAACACTTCAATTTTTTTTTACCAAACTCAACCTGAGTACTAAAAATGTTCGCCCAATTATTGTCTATGTTGGACCTAGCAAGGGTTGACTAACCCAAATTAAATTTGAAGGTCTTAAGGTTAATTGCATTGAAAGTCCCTAATGTATGGACAAGTTTAATTATTTTTGCCTATATTTTAGTATCACATGAAAAGTTTATAACAAAAAATTATTAGCAATTTGGATGTTGTCAGTTTGATGGACCACATAAAAACATATTCAATATTTCAAATACCAAAATAATATAATTGAAATATTAGGGACCAATATGAGACAAATTTTATATTTTGTTGACCTCCAGTATAATTAACCAAAAGTTTTATATTTACACATATACAAGAAAGAGAGCATTTCTAAAGAGATGAGGAGAAGTTAGAAATAATAACAACATAATAAAACCCCAAAAAAGGGGCATAAGAAACAATGCTAGATAATCCAGCATGAGCCTGATTTGTTCTTACAACACGTTAAGATGTTATATGGTGCTAGATAGTCCAACTAATTCAGCAATTAATTATTGAACAATTTTAAGATTTCTTCCAAAACAAGTGTTTTTTGTTTTCAAACAGGAAGATTTTTTCAAAGAATGTCAAATGAGTGGATATTGAATTAATCTGCATAATTTTTTTGAATCACCTGTCATCGAGAGTTCCTTCTCGAGGCTTCGATGGAGGCAAATTGTTAAAAATAGTAGTTATCTCTTATTTACTAGGCTCAAAAGACAATAAATTATTTGAACAGTGGTTGGCATAGCAAAGTGGAGCGTGAGCATAATGTAGAGCAACGTAGCGGTACAGTTATATTGAGGATTTCTAATTATAAGTGTTGCTCCAAAATTTGTTGGGATCTTCACAAATATCCCAATCAACAGACAATTTTCATGCAATTGTTGGTAAGAGTTTCGAATGTACTGTTTCAGGACTTTATTGAATGAGAAATAATGAATAAACACACAATACAAAAAACTAATAAAAGATGGTTCATTTATTAATTCAATCAAAGGAATTTCGGTTGTAGAAAAACTGAACAACTAATATAAAACTACTCCTAATAATGCCCAAATTGTGAGTCGTGTGAGGGTTTGAGTGTATCTTGTCTTTTCCACCGAATGTCTTTTTATTGTGATTGGCTTCGACGGTTTTTCCTCCCATCTACGATTACTGACAAATAACTTCCAGTTAGTTATTCTTCTTTTCAAACATGGTTGTGATTGATCGTTTCTCATATTTTTTCAGATTTTGCCACGTGGTACTTCCTTAGTATATCTAGACTTCTAGATGTCAATACACTGAATATTTTTTATATTTAGTATTTTATATCCAAACAATGCCCCTCATTTAATTGGGTTTAATTAATAACCCGAATGAATGAATAGTCACAACCATTTTTTTTTTCCAAATACCTACAGTTTTGGCAGCTAAACTTATTCATTTGCTTCTTACTTTTCTTCACCTCTAGAGATTCTTTTTCTCTAGCATTTGTAGTGGCTCCAAAGACACAAAATGCTCCATCGTCGTCTTCTTCTAAAATCCCCTTCTCGCCAAGATTTCCTTTTGTCATGAAGTAGATGGCCCATGACCTAGTGGATCATATGATTTTTTTTTATACCCCTAGTTCTGGTGGAAATCTTGCTCTTAATCCTTCATTCAAGTTATATGTTTGTGAAGGATTCTCAGATCAATACCTTATTCATGAAGATGAAGCCCTAATGTTGAATCAATCCAAGATTTTATCAAAGTCTTAAATTAGGGAACCAATTCTCTACGTTCTTGGATTAATCCTAGTCAACGATGAGTTGATTGGGTTGCAAAATTAAAGCCTCATTTTGATTCTCAATTGAGACGCTCAGGCATCTTTGAAATAATAACGCTCTCCATCTGCAAAATGCATATGAATCGGTGGCTTATTGGTGTTATCTCATGTTTCTAGCCACAGTCATGCAATGCCATACTCCTTCCTATTGGCATGATGTCCCTAACTGGACATTGTTTTTCTGACGGAGTTTCCATGCAAAGGTATGGATGTAAATGCTTGCATCTCCACTAACATTGGTCGTGATTTTATCCATATTCCTTCTAGAATAGGGTATAATGACCTCATTAATCATTTTTTTGCTTCTAAGTCTTCTACCCCTATGATTGGGGAGCATGTTGCTTTCCTTTTCTATTGGTTCTGTTGATTCGTTTTTTGTGTTCCTAGCTTCAAAGTAACCTAGGAATAAGTTGTAGTAGTCATTCAATTGGATAACAAAAAGAAACTTGCCTTGACCTATTGTTTTAGGAGCATTATATAGAGGTATTTTTAATCTAATAGAAAATAGAATTGCTATCAGTTGTAGAAGGCCTTTCTAGCTTTTCCAGGCTTAGCTCTATGCCTATTTTCCTGAGGTTTGGCCTCTCGGGTCTTTGCATAGGCCTAAATATCAACCGCTAAATTATTCTCATTGATTTTTGTCTTCTAGCCTTATATATAGAGAGAACTTTTGATTTTTATTTTAGAGTCTTTTTTATTTTAGCAAGGATAGGTTATGTTCTCTCTACACTCCTTTTTATGTGTTTCTCTACTCTTCTTCTTCTGTTGAGCTATTTTTTGCTAACCCAGATACTGCCTTTGAGGAAGCTAACGAATTGCAACGTACCTTCTAGGATAGTGTTTTACTACCTCGTTACCTTCACATGGGGGGCTTTGTAACTTTCCCCAAAACATTTTGATTGACCCAAAACATTCATTTCCCCTACATGTACCCTTCTATCGATGAGACTACAGGTGAGAGAATAAAAAAATAAGATATTATAATTCACCAAATTTCTTAAGCTTATGAGCAAGAACCTTTTCACTTTTCTCATTTTGCCTTTTTTCCATCACAGTCTTCCTTTGATTCAGAGTGGTGGTAGAACATCTCAGCCTTGATTTTCATAAATTCCATAGATGAGTATATGTCTAGGCTGTGTTTTGATAATCGACTAGCAAATGAGGCTCTTTCTAGTCGAAAGAAAAAATCAATTGAAGCATCTACTCTTGTCCCTTCTCTTCCTATCGATCCAAATAAAGGTAAAGCTATTGATTGACGAACCAAAAACAAAAAGGACAAAGGGGTTCTAGTCTAAGACTATTGCAGTTTGCAATTGATGCTCATGACACTACTACTTATTCCTTGAAAAGTGCTAAGCCTCCCCAAACAATTACTAATGTACCGATGATACCTACTACTGATGAGCAAGAAGTTGAAGAAACCCCTCTTTTCGCAAAACTATAAGTGCTCCTCCCTCTTTGAATGCACCAGAAGAACGAGCTCCTTTGAAGAAACCTCCACTACCACCATCATCTGATCCTTCTTTAAATGGAAATGAAGAGGTAATTCCATCTCCAACTAATAATAAAGATTTGTTGATTAGCAAGTTCATCCCTATAACCAAGAAAACTGGCAAAAAATTAAGATAGTGGCTAAAGTAAGAACTATATCTTATGTTTCTTATTCTTTCTTCTCTTGAACATGCCTTCTAATATTTTAATCTTCATTTTTTCAGAGGTGGGACAAGAAGCTGATTGTGCCATCAGAACATAATAGTTCTGATCATTTTTCTCCAACTCCTTTAAGACAAGAGGATAGTACCATCCCAGAGAATCAAAGAGACAACCCAATGGTAACTATAGTTGTTGCCACTCCTATGAGTAAGTATATGCCTCTTCTACCTATTGAGGGTTAACCTGTATCTCCTTAACAATATTCTCCTCCTGAAACAATCATTGTTCTTGAGGAGACTTCTTGCAAGGACTTCACTATTCTAGGTCCTGTTAATGACCCTCTGGCTAATCTTGATGGCCAAATAGACCAACTGAAGAAGTCTTTTCCATTTACTTCTTTTGTGAAGCATGTAATCTTTCTACTAATTCACTTGTCTAACCATTTGTTTTATTCTTCTTAACCCATTCTCTTCTGTTCTTTGCAGTTAATGCCTTAATCTGTCTCTCACATTTCTATCTTAGACTCTGATATTGAGGGCATTTATCAGAAGACAGATGAATTTATAAAGGCAATGGACTCTATGTTCTCTTCTAGCATCTCTCTTTCTCCCATCGAATGAGCTTTG
Organism: Ilex asprella; assembly: GCA_023539305.1. Taxonomy (NCBI): domain Eukaryota; kingdom Viridiplantae; phylum Streptophyta; class Magnoliopsida; order Aquifoliales; family Aquifoliaceae; genus Ilex; species Ilex asprella. The sequence goes on along the minus strand of CM042188.1, from coordinate 8,283,233 downwards.
AAGCAAGATGTTGCATATTTCTTTAAATTGCTTGAGTTGATCTCCTTTGATCAACTCGTCCAAAAATGACCCTAATGCTGTAGTTTCTTACATGGCCAAGATTTCTGTTATCTCTTCTACTTACTTAACAGAATAACAACAATAGCAAGGGGCCTACATGATGCCCATCTTCAAACTAAAATCTCACAAGCTTGCTATTCCAAGGTGAAGTGAAGAATAAGATGGGCTTCAATGACTCTATAGAATACTTTCCTCCTCAACTTGCTCGAAACAAAGAGAATAAGAATAAGTTGAAGCAAGTAGATGACAACTTACTGCAGAAAGAAATGGGGTTTATGAAAAGGTTGTTGAAAATAATTGAGGACATAGTTACAATAAGGAAAGAAAGAGAGAATTTGCTCCTAAGAACTAAAGAATTGTTGGCTAGCCGCCAAGACAGAAATAGTCAATTGTTGGCCGCAACAAAAAGCTTGAGGCATGCCCAACAACAATTGAGATTGCTATCAAATGAATGAGACACCTTCAAATTTATTTCCCTCTATGAAACCATATAGTCTTTCATGGCCTATTTTTTTATTTTGTATTCATGTAACTTGGCCACTTAATATTTTGATTAATATAAAAGAAATTTTCTTTTATATATGGCCCACAATTTTTTGTTGTTATTCACTCATTAGATTATATTACCATTAGAAGCATATAAAAAGTAGTTGCAAATAATAAATGCAAATGAATGAAAGCCTTCATTTTATTATTATTTTTAAAAAAAAGGTACAAAGCCAAACAAAGATTTTCTATTGTAGAGTGACCACATTTGACATCGTTCAATTTCCTACTAAGGTAATAGATTACTTATTTATGGTCTTAGTCATTGTCTTGTGCAAGTGGGCTACCAATAAACTTCTCCTCTGTAGAAGAATACAACTTTTAAATGGGTTGCCTTCTTTTTGTGCCATTAATACTTACAGGCTCTATCAAGTATTCCTTTGACTTATCAACAAATCTTCTGGTGTACAACTTCTTATTCGACATCTAATCTTGCTTGGTCATCTTCTGTTATATCCATATGTTCTGGTTTGTGATTTTTGAACTATTTTTCAACTCACATTTAACCTAATCGATAGAGCCTAATGGCCTTTCTTTCTTCCAAGGTATATTCAAATAACCTTGTCAGTATGTCTTTAATGCCAACCATCTTGCCATTATAGGACCTCTTGCAAGTTATATTCATCGATTTCTTTGGACTCTTCAATTTTCAACCTTGGTTGAAAAAAACAAGACCTAGTCAAGTCATGATAGATCAGATATAGGATTTCTTCAACATAGTTACTGACTTTGATGTTAGTATGAAGTAGGTCTTCATCTCCTTCGTTCAGAACTTTTAACATCCTTGAAGGTAGGATGTTGACCACTGTCCCATTGTCAACCAGAACTTTACTGATTGGTTGACCATTAATGTGAGCATGTATGTGTAGTGATCTCAAATATTTGACAAATTCTTTCCTAAGGGAGTGTAATACCACTTTCTCTATGCCCAGTTTCCTTTCTCTATACTTATAGACCTTCCATCAGGTTTGTTTTCTTTTATAATTTATGTGAAGACTACACTAACTCGGTGTTGACTGCCATATCTCCCAATAGTTGGTTTGGTTGTGTTGGCTTAGCCTTGAATGCTTTAGGCAAAGCCACAATCATATTGCATGATGCATCATCCATGAGGGGAGGCTTTATGTCTTAAAAAAAAATGCACACGCTCCTTATCTGAAAGCAAGTTTTGTATTTTCTATTTATCTTTTCCTTTTGTTGATGGATTCTCTAGTATCTTCTCTGGTTCTCGTTCAGACAAATCCATAATTTGTTTGAACTCAACAATCTTTTGATCAAGGATGTCCTACTTTATTTGGACTTTGATTTTTTTTATAGTTCTCTAGTCCATGTGGGATTCTTCTTCCCCATCAATGGACCTGTTTATTGATAGGCCTCAAGAGGAGTAGGATCTCGTCTATTCGTCCAAGTGAAAAACTTCTTTTGCTCTCTCCTTTTCTGAGTAAGGTTGGGTGCATGGTACCATATATGCTCTAGAAAGGAATTTTGGAGGTTGAACATGGTGTCATTTTTCGTCGTGGACTTTAGGAGGATTTACTGTTGTAGATTCTGCCATTTTTATTATCTCAAACCTCCCTTTTCTTTTCTTGTTTAGTCTTTCCTATTGTTCTTGTTTCATGATTTTCTGCCAAACACTTTCCTTGGCCATCGATGGTCCAACATAATGGTTTATCCTTTGCTGCCTTTTCCTCTTGGCATGGCCTTTGATTTTTTGAAAACTAATAAGGACCATTCCCATGTTGGTACATTTCCTCTAATTTGAAAATGTATGGGTCTATACCATCAAATATTTTCTCAAAGCCATTATAGATCTATACAACTTCTTCTCATCCAGTGCTAAATTGGAGACCCTTGCTTGTATATTCTCTTACCACATCATCTAGTGATATAACATCTGGCTTGACCATTTCTTTGGCACACTTGAAATACATAACTAGTGGCTCCTCTTCCTTTGGACTAAGACTATTGTGGACTAGGTTTCTCATCTTGGGAACAATCCTCTCTTTGCCAACTACAAAACTGCAACATTCCTGTCTTCTTACAAATTAGTAGAAACCATATTAATATTAACTTATTTAGGGGAATGATCTTTGTCCACAACCATGGTTTCTTCTTCTTTTGAAGCATACTTAAGCATTCCTTTTTGGATTAAATCCTGCACACAATTCTTAAAAGTATTGTAGCTCTTAGTTGATTGCCTAAATGAATTATGTCATTTACAATATTATTTTCCTTTGCTATTCTTTTCTGGTGAGATGTTATGTCCTTGAGACAAGTCAATAAATTTTTGGTTATTAACTCATCAAATAGAGCATCAGTCATCAATAGATCAAAGAAATAATGTCGATAGGCTGAGGGTGTATCATTCTTGAAAAGATGGCTAAATGACATGTTCATAGGATCCTCATGACCAAACCCGAATTCAAGGAAGTTGATCATTTATATACTAAAAAAATTGAAAAATATCACAAATGGAATAAAAAAATGAAAGAAAGCATACGTGTGTTCAATAACTCTTTCCAATATAAAGCAGAACTCCTTCTGTAGAATCTCACTAAAACTAATTCAATCTCAAAGGTTATTTTAGATATGATGAAAGCGTCAATCTTTTTCAAGGAGTCCCACATATTGGTGACTTCCCTATGATCTATGACACATCTATTTCAACTTCATTGAAGTCTTGGAAATAAGTTCCTAGTGAATTATTTTTTCCCTGTTGCTCTTTCCTAAGCAACATTTTATATCTGGAACCCTTGGATGAGAATTCAAAGAGATGTCTAAACACCATTCATTCAAATTTATTTCTTAATTTGGATTCTGAACCATTATGGGTTAGTTTAACCAATTTAATTTTAGGTAAGTAAACATGACATTTATTTTTTGACTTTTTGAATCTGTCAATTTTCTATAGATTCATTTGATTTCTACTTTAATCTTGATAGATCTACTATCAAAACCTCTGGTTCATTCCTAAATAATTGAGCATGAAACTGCTCTTTCATTTCTTCTCAAGTTTGAAATGAATTGGTAGGTAAATTAATGAACCAAACAAAGGTTGTCTTTGTTAAAGATTTTGGGGACAATTTTATTTTTAAATTCTCATTATTTCTAACTTCCACACAATGGAAAGTGAATCTATATGTGTGTTTTATGGCCGATTGATTTTCTTCACCATAAGTAAAGGTAAAATTCTAGGATTTTATATCCACTTGGGAATTCCTCGAAAAACAACCATTGGTGGATATGGCTTCCTAAACACTAGCCTTTCAGTTTTTCTAAGGTTAAAACCATACAAATCTTGAATCATCTCAACTAGTTGATTTCTATTAAAAACTATGTTTTTGTGGCTTTCTAAGTTTCAAAATTGGTCAAAGGGTTGCTTCTTGCCCTTGGGTTGAATTCCTCGTCCTTGCTACACTACACCTAGAATTTCTTCTTGAGAAGAAATTAGGGAACATTTCAAAAGCTTCCCTATCGAAAACTATATTGAAATGATTTTTGTGTGGTGGGCCTAGCCTTTTGTTGGTTATCATTGGTGGTGGTCTCTGATTTTTCTATAGGAAGCACCACAAGATCGGTGTTTTATTCGTCTACAATTTGATTTCTAATGATGGTAGTTGATTTTTTATTAACAAGTCCTGAAATTGGTGTATATGCACTTATTAATTCATTCATGACATTACATAAGTCTTGTTTAATGATGGAATTGGGATTATAGTATCTGTTTCAAATTTTGCACAAATTAATGCATCTGTAAACTATCCTGGCCACTAGATTGGCCATTTTTAGGATTTGCAGACTCCACTGGGTTAGTATTTGAACTTGTTTTATGATTACCAATGTTTAGCGTCATTTTCACAGTTTCATTAGTGCCAAATACAATTTTGTCTTGTTTCCTTGTTCAAGCTATTTTCTTAATCCAAGTTAGTAGTATTGTCCCACCGGGCATGCCAAAGGGTTGTTACTCCAAAATTTGCTGAAATCGACAGAGATATCCCAATCAGCAAACAGTTTTCAAGCAATTTTTTGTAAAGGGTTCAAATGTCTTGTTTCAAGACTTCGTTCCATGAGAAATAATGAACAAATACACAATACATGAAACTAATAAAAGATCATTCGTTTATTAATTCCATCGAATGGACTTCAATTACAAAAAGACCAAAAAAACTACTTTGATTGCAACAATAATTGTCTCTTAAAAACTAATCTAAAACTAATCTTAATAATGTCTAGATTGTGGTTTTTGTGGGGGTCATGTCTTTTCCACTAAATGCTCTTTCTATAATCGCTGTCTTCGACGATTTTTGCTCCCATTGACGGTTATCGACTGATAACTTCTAGTTGGTTATTCTTCTTTTTCAAACATGGTTGTGGTTAATCGTTTCCTCCCTTTCTTCAAAATCTTCCACGTGACACTTCATTAGTATATCCAGATTGTTAGGTGCCAATATATTGAATATTCCTAAAATTAAATATTTTATGTCCAAACAATATGGTAGATGAGTTTTACCAACATTGGTTATATTAAATTTCTTGCAATTAGTATTTTGAGTTGACTCAAGATTAGGGTTATTAATTGACTAAATAAATTATAACCCTTTTCAAATTAGAATATAGTAAAGCAATTGCTCCCATGAATATAATTAGTAGAATTTTTACGAAATCACATAAATTTTGTATTGTTGATCTTGATGGTTTTTCTTAGTTGACTGATCATTGTACTACATGTGCAACACAAACATTCATTAGGGAGGTCCTTGCATTTTACGACAGCTCTTATGAACCCTTTTTTGTGGTTGTCTTTTTTTTTTGGGCAGGGGGGGTAAGTAGCTTTTATGAATCGATTGTGAGCAATGAATGTATCCCATGTTTGAAATATTTCTATAAATCTATGAATTCTTTACGATGACATTATCCATGATAATTAAAAGATTTATATCTCATCTATAAGGACATCTTTGGAATTGGTGGATTTCTCTTGGTGAGTATCACCAACTATAATTTTGTCAAGCACCTTCAGTCAAAGAATTCATGAATTTTCTGTAGTAAAAATTGGAAGTGAGTCCCCTTAGATGTACTTGTTTGGAGATAAGTCCTGAAAGGAAACTTATAAGGGGCTAAGTCCATGTTTAAAATTATATGTAAGGACTTAAGTCCACTTTTTTTATATCAAAAATACCCTTCCTTGAAAGGAAGTAAAATTAATTTCCAATTTTAGAAATTGTTATCCCTTAATTCAATGCCAATTAAAATATGTCAATAAAATCTCCATCATAAATTTGAAATTCAAATTCAAAGCTCTCTCTCTTCTCTCTTCTCTCTTCTCTCTCCTACGTATATATATATTCAAAGCTCTCTCTCTCTCTATATATATATTCCAAGTTCTCTCTCTCTCTTTAAATATATATATATATATCAAATTCAAAGCTCTCTCTCTCTCTATATATATACACGTTGGGCTGTTATAGAGATGATCCAAGTATAGTTGTGTAACACCCCGTATTTTCTTTTTATATATTTGTATAGATATATATAAGAAAATATTGTTGTGAATGTGTGGATATGTATAATAA
>CM042188.1:8229255-8262877 GCA_023539305.1 Ilex asprella | reverse complement strand
AAGGAGGAAGTCAAACATGAGAACTCAAAGTTTTGCAATAATTTTATTACTTTTTGCCCTTTTAGGATCTGTTAAATGGCCAAGTTCAGTTCATGATAAGTTCCTCCAATGCTTATACAACCATTCTCTACCCTCTTCTCCAATCTCCACTGTAATCTACACACCAAAGAATTCTTCATATTCAACTGTTTTGCAATTTTATATTCGAAATCTTCGATTCAATGAGTCTACAACCCCTAAACCGCTGCTTATAATCACTGCCTCGGATGTATCCCACATCCAAGCAGCCATTATCTGTGCCAAATGTCATGGATTGCAGATGAAAATCCGAAGCGGAGGACATGACTACGAGGGTGTCTCGTATGTATCCAAGGTTCCCTTTGTCATACTTGACCTGTTCAATCTTCGATCCATAAATGTTAGTATCGAAGACGAGACAGTGTGGGTTCAAGTTGGTGCAACTCTAGGTGAAATTTACTACAGTACAGAATTGCTGAAAAAAGCAACACCCATGGCTTCCCTGCCGGAGTATGCCCCACGGTTGGTGTCGGTGGCCATTTCAGTGCAGGTGGCTACGGTAACATGATGAGGAAATACGGCCTCTCAGTCGATAATATTGTTGATGCATTGATGTTAATGCCCGAGTTCTAGACCGGAAATCTATGGGAGAAGATTTGTTCTGGGCCATTACAGGAGGTGGTGGATCTAGTTCTGGTGTCGTGCTTGCATACAAAATCAATTTGGTTCGTGTCCCAGAAACAGTTACTGTTTTCCAAGTCCAGAGGACCTTGTCACAGAATGCAACAGATATCGCGTATCGTTGGCAATACGTTGCAGACAAGTTGGACAATAACATCTTCATTAGAATGGTTATCGACAATGTATATGATACTACTACGATCGGGGAGAGAACGATAAGGGCCTCGTTCGTCACCTTGTTCCTCGGGGACTCGAGAAGCCTTCTGTCCCTCCTGAATCAGAGCTTTCCTGAGTTAGGGTTACAACAATCAGATTGCATCGAAATGAGCTGGCTTGAATCGGTCCTTTTCTGGACTAGTTTTCCCCTTGGAACTCCAGTCAATGCTTTACTCAGCAGGGTTCCTCAAGTACTAACCCATCTAAAAAGAAAATCTGATTATTTGCACAAACCAATTCCCAAAAATGGCTTGGAATACATATTTAGCCAGATGATCGAACTTCAAACTGTGGTATTGAGGTTCAATCCTTATGGAGGAAGGATGGCGGAGATTGCACCATCTGCAAAACCTTTCCCACATCGAGCCGGGAACATAGCCAAGATCCAGTATGCAACAGACTGGAAAGAAGACGGGATCGACGCGGCAAATTATTACCTGAATTTGACAAGAGTTCTGTATGATGTTATGACTCCCTATGTCTCAAAGTTCCCAAGAGAGGCATTTCTAAACTACAGAGATCTTGATATAGGTATCAACCACAATGGACCTAATAGTTACTTGGAAGGAACAGTTTATGGGGTCAAGTACTTTAAAGCCAATTATAACAGGTTAGTGAAAATTAAGACCGAGGTTGATCCTGATAATTTCTTTAGAAATAAACAAAGCATCCCAACTTTTCCATCTCTAGGAAGTGAAGTGAAAGCTAGAAGTGTAGAATAGCTTGACATACATGTGTTTTTAGAACTATTTAGCTGTTGAATATCGTAGCATGAGAATGAGCAGGTGCTTCGTACAACTCTATAAAATCGACAATAGATTAATACTATTTAGACTTAAATATTTTCTCTCTACACATAATAAAAAGAAAACATTCATAACAAATTTAGAAAAGTCTGAAATAAGGACATAATAAAACCCCAAAAAAGAGGACAAAAGAAACCAATCGTTGCCTTTGACAAGAATGATTCAAGATTGGCAAGTTAAGGTAGACCTAATTGTTTAAATAAGTCAATAACTTGTATTACAAAAAAACTCGTCTATTTTCCTACTACCTATTTAAAAATACATATATATTAACGGTGTTCCTCATGTAAGTCCCACCCTTTTGGTGGAGTTATGAAATTGATTTGTGGTTCTACGCAGTCTGTAAAACATCAATAATGTTAGAGTGACCAAATTTTGGGACTAAATTTAGAACCCAAATGACATGGCAGCTGATTTGGACTTCTTTTTTTGTGCCATGTCATTTGGGCCCCATCTGTCCCTTTAGCAGCGCATTGTCAACCTCAAACAGTTTGAGAAGAACCAAAAACAATTAATGCACTTTCTTTGAGTGATCAACATCATCATAAATTCTCCTATTTATGAATGATAATCATCAAGATATATTTTTGAATCGAGAAATCCAAACTACATGAGAGAATTATTATTATTGGAAGGAGTAATGCTACACTGACCAAATTTTGAGATCAAATTTGGAGCCCAAATGACATGGCAGTTGAGTTGGGCTCATTTATTTGGTGTCATGTCATTTGGGTCCCAATAAAAACTTCAAATCATGTGTTGCCATGTCATTTGGGCTCCAAATTTGGTCCCAAAATTTAGTTAGTGTAGCATTATTCTATTGGAAGATAAAATGACCCTTAAACCTCGGAGAACAACTCCAAATCTTGTACATACCATCAACGCGAAATCGCAGGCAACTGAGAGATACTAAATGCTTTAGATGCTATTTCCCATGAAAGAGTGTTTTGTCTTTGGGTTCGTTTGATTAGAAAGAAAAAAATGATAATAAAAGTGATAGGAAATGAAGTGAAAGAAAGGAAAGTGAAAAAAAAAATATATTTTCTTGTATGTGTTTGATTATGATGAAAATTTTGTAAGAAAATTTTAAGAAAAATTCATTCTGTAGTTTGGAAAGCAAGGAAGTTACAAGAAATTTTATTTAATTGTCTGAATTACCCTTGTGTATAATTATTCAAAAGTGGTTGAGAAAATGAGAGCTGAGAGGAGTTGGTGTGTTAAAATAAGAGCAATGTGGTAAACAGTGAAACAGATTTGCAAGTTTCATGGGAAAAAAATATTTTCATGCAGATTTTGTGGGAAATCAAAAACCATCAGATACAGGAAAATTTGATCATGCGGGAAATTTTTTTTTCCCGAGAAACATTCATTTCCTGCTAAACAAACGATAAATTATTTATTTTTTTACTCTTTCTGCTTTTTTTCACCATTCTCTCGCTAACTAAACAAAGCCTTTGTAATTCAGACCGGATCAACCATAAGGCCAATAAACCTCGGTCTTTAGGCTCCACTTTCAAAGATAGTCCCATAATTCATTAGTACATAAGTATTCAACCTTGTAAAAAAAGCTTATGAGGATATAAGTCAAACCAAAAATAAATAGATTAAGAGACTTGCGCATCTGCACATGGTGGATGACCCACTCTCATAAAGAGACTTGCTTGACTAGCACCTCCTAACTTCCCTCTTGTTGGATCAATAATGTATCCTTGCCTATAAGAGATACGCTTCAACTAAATAAAAATACATGCACAAGAAACCGATACACGTCTGTCTCTCTCTCTATTTACTTTTTGAATTAGTTAGTTGTACCTAAATTATTTGTTAATTTTATAATTCATTATCAGCATGAAAGTTAGTCAACCGAGTCACAATCGAATAATATTTTATATCTGAAAGATAAAATCAGATATATGAATTTTTAGTTTTAATTAACACCATACATTTTATGAGAAAATATGAGATGGGTGATTGTTGTCTTATATTGAAATTATCATACATTTGAATTAGTGATTGAAGCACATAAATTGTATATCTGAAGTATATAAACATTCAATATAAATTATGTTTCTAATGAACACAAAAAAAAAATGAAAAATCTAGTACCTGAGGTATAGAGAAGTTTATTGTGCTAGAAAATGACACATAAATTACAAACCTGAAATTTTTAAATTTTGATAGTAGAAAATCACAATTTAATTTGTAAAGCTTAAAGTTTATGTATAAAATTGCCAGCAGTACTTCAGATATTAATTTATTTCTATAATCATTTTTCTCATAATATTCATATTTATATACATAGAACTAATTTCTGTAACATTTTTTCAGGCCTATAGATCTATCTGAGATTGTTAACCCCACCATGAGGGAACCAATTCGAATCTGTCATTTATCAATTTTAATAATAATAATTCTTTTATATGAAAATCAATTATTTTGATGCTCAAAAATATTCGAAGGATGGATCACGGGGCTTTAGGAATCTGACAGCTACAGAAGGGTAATATTACTAGATTTACATATTTACCCCTTATCTTATGATGATTATTGGTTAGATCTCTTAAGTTTTTAAAATTTTTATTTTCACCCCGCAAATTTCTGCTAGATTTATAAATAGATTTGTTTGATGGTAAATTAATATAAATAAAATAGGATCATGTACTAATGATACAATTTTACAATAAGTACTAATAACTTGTCAGAACAAAAAAGAAATAAAAATAAAAATAGTTCATTAATAAATTTAGATCAAATAAATTTGCAAGAATCATGACCGTAGTGCTATATGATTACATAAAGGAAAAAAAATTGTTATTACATAGAGAATAAGAATACAAAAGAGATAACAAAGAAGAATTTGAGAGAAATTTATTTTAGAAGCCATAGAAAAAAAAATTACTTTCTATAGTAAGTATCTTATAGCATATATATATATACACATAAACGAAGAGAGAAGTATCTTTATGTGATCTTCAAATTTACACACAAAATTAAATAGAGAATTGAATATTCAGTGTAAGCGTGATTAGCCGTTACTAATGACGGCGATCTGTCGAACATGTTTTATTTTTATCTAACTTGATTATTTTATTGTTTTTATAACTTTGAGATATGACCAACTTTACAAAGCTGGAGTTCCTTGCTTTTGATATTTCTAACTACAATTACCTATTGTAGGCAATTGGCATCGATTACTTTTCTTTGATTATGAAAATCTTAAAGATACTATTAAAATTGAAAACACTACAACTCAAAAAGATCGCGTGAAAACACTAATTTTTCTTCGACATCATATTCATGAGGGGTTGAAAATTGAATATCTAACTATGGAAGATCTTTCAGCCCTTTAGAAAAACCTAAAAGATAGATTTGATCACCAAAAAACTACCATTCTTCCAAAAGCTAGGCATGAGTAGTTCAAACCTACGGTTCCAGGACTATAAAAATGTAAGAGAATATAATTCAGTAATGCATAGAATCAGTCTGGATTGGAGTTGTGTGCACAGTCCTTGATTGATGCTGATAAACCGAAGAAAATATACTCCACATTTTATGTATCAAATATTATACTATAACAATAGTATCGACAATGCGGGTTTCAATACATATAATGACCTCATATGATGTCTCTTATTGCCAAGGAGAATAATGAATTACTAATGAAGAACCATGATACTTGTTCAACTATCCACTAAGCATTTCCAGAAGTGAATGTCACATCTTTTCATGGTCAAGGACGAGGTCATGGTTACAATTATGACAAAAAACAAAAATAATTACTTTCGCAATGGTTACCGTGGAGGCCCGAAGTCCTTCACACCCACGCTACTAGAAGTGGGACAACCAAAGCAAAGGAAAGAAAGAAAAGAGTTTACCAAATAAACTCTCTAAAAAAGCTGAAGATAGTTGTTATAGATATGGAATGGAAGGGCACTAATCACATAGTTGTGGTACGCCAAAACATTTGGCATATCTTTTTCAAAAATCTATCGAAGGAAAAAAAATTGATAGAGACAAATTTTGGTGAGGGGACATCAGGCACTGTCATCATCGATTATCCATCCAATTTTATCAATCTGGATGTTTTGTGCTTCTTTGTGAATCCGAATGGAAATGAAAATGGAAAAATAGATTAAGAATATTATCTTCAAGCAATAATTTGCATATATATATTTATGTTAGTTTTGCCAATGTGTGATATTTATTATTTGCGTAATGTAATAGTTTGAATATATTTGTGTCTATGTATTAATAAAACCAAGTGTGTATTTTTTAAATAGAGGTATGGATCATAATAATTCATTGGTTAACTTCAAGGTGAACAATAAAGATATATGCCCAGGGGATAGTACTATGACTCACACAATCCTTCGTGATCTAATACAATATTAGGTCCTGCAGATTTGATTGAATTTCTAGCAGAGCAAATATAATGCTACCCCAAGCAACAAAACTCATTATTCAAAATGCATTATACTCTAGTAGATCTAACAGAAATCTACTAAGTTTTAAAGATATACATTGTAAGGGATATTACATTGAAACGATGAATGAGGGTGACATAGAATATTTATATATCATATCTATTATATAATGCTAGAAGTATGTATTAGAGAAACTTCGGACTCTTTTTTCTGGGTTGTACTACACCATAATAAAATTAGTAAAATCAAATATTGTGATACACTAAAAGTGCTCTGATCCAAAGAAGTTTAGGCTTTGGAATGATCGTATTGGTCATTCAAAATCAATAATGATGTGCACGATCATTGAGAACTCACAAGGATATTATGTAAAGAACTAGAAGATTCTTTTCCCAAGTGATTATCCATGGCTTACTTCTTCACAAGGTAAACTGATTATTAGGCCATCCCCTAAATTAGGAAGATATATGTGGTTCATTTTGTTATTTCATGGTTTTCGTTGATGCATCAATAAGATGATCACATGTATGCCTACTTTCTACACAAAATGTCGCATTTGCAAGGCTTCTTGCTCAAATAACCTAATTGGGAGCACAATTTCTAAATTATTCTGGATAATGTTGGTGAGCTTACGTCCCAGACATTCAATAACTATTGCATGTCGATAGGTATGGATATTAAGCATCTAGTTGTAAACACTAACACCTAGAATGGTCTAGATTAGTATTTTATTAAACATATTCAATTGATAGCTCGACCTATTGTAAACCCCCACATGTTATATTAATATGGTAATATAATTGTTTAGTAATTCTTATATATGTAATAATGTAAGAATAAACTATATAGATTGTGACGGTAGGAATAAAAACTAGAGATGTAAATTGATTGTGAAGTTTAAGTGTCGAAGGTGTGTAAACTTGGAAATGGTGATTAGATAAGTTTCTAAATTTTTGGAGGTAAAAATAATGCTTTCATTGAATCCGAAAGGTCGAAAAACATTGGGAAAGGTAACATGGGTGTATTGGAAGCTAGGAGGTATTCCGGAGAGAAAACACACTCAGAGAGAATTTGGGTAAAAAGAGATCTTGGATGATGATTAGTATTTTGGCCATAAATTTTTGTTCTTAGATCCAATTGATCTGAAATTGGACAGCAGATAGTAGACATATAGGGCTACAAAAGTGTCTCTCATGAAAATTTTCCAATTCGACCTCTAAATGGGTCCAAACTGCCCTGGAAGTTGAAAGAAAAATCTGTCCGTCAAACCGTACCGGTACGCCCGAAAGAAAAGCCGATATTCTGAATAGTAAATGTCCGGTTTTGGCTCAAAACTTAGCACTATAAACACCCCTAAATGTCTCTTTAGCCTCATTACTCCACTCCTAACCTTAGAAACGCTTAGAGAGAAAGAAAGTAAGAGAGAAACTCAAGATCAAAAGGAAAAAAACACAAGATTTAAGGGTGATTCAAGATTCAAGCCCTAGATTTCAAGAACAAAAGGTAAGGGATTTCTTCTCTTTTTCTTACATTGAGGCTAGGGTTTATACATATGTACTTTTTACACTATAAACCTTAGATGTATGCTATACGATCATTCATTCTTGATATCCTTATGAATGTTACCATGCTTTAAACAATATTAATAGTTGGTTAACCATTAAATCCTTGTTCTTGGCTAAAAACCCTAGTTTTTCAAGTGAGATGAACTTTTCTCTAAATTTTTCTTTATTCTTGATTTCAAAACCTTAGTGTTTCATATTGAATAACAAAATGGTGTTTATGATGATCTCTTATATTTTTCATACTTGGTTATTGAAATTGTCACATGATGAAATTGGGGATTTTTAGAAATATGCTTGTCATGGAGAATATGTTGGTTTCCTTATTGTATTGTTGTTGTGAGGGACTTGAATTGCCATCGAAAGATGCCGTAGAGTGTTAGAGGTTAGTCTACCCCGGTGGGGGTGAGATGATTTCCTAACACTTGTAGTGGATTGTCATTTGGTAATGCGACCACTATTGTTCACTAGAGTTTGAACTAGGGGTGGTATACCTTTTCTGGGGAGCGATTCGTCACTGCCATTGGAATGATAGACACCATTTCCCAAAGTGCTTGTGATGTGATTGTGATTGCTGAACTAGGTATAGTCGTAGGGTAGATTCTTGAGAAACAATCAACGTACATGGCATGAGATGAACCAATATATATCTATATATCTGTATGAGAACATGAATTGGATTATGTTGGAGCCGATGCATTGGTATGGGACAATGCAACGGCAGGAGCTGGTCCAAACCATTTGGCAATGGTTTATTGTTGAAGAATGCATTTTATTATTTTCATTTGATTATCACTGTTGTATAAACTTGAGATCTGTTTAAATGTCATGGTTTTCTCTCAAAACTTATATATGTTATTTTGCTAAATGAGACCAACCTGTTTTATATTTTTCTAAACCTTGTTTGAGTTTGGAAAGATTTTGCTACAGAGCTTCATGCTCATCCCCTACAAATTACATATTTTCAGATCATGTACTAGATGAGGAGTTGGGAGTCGAGGAGCCAATACACTAGGAGACTCAGCTAGACGGGGAGGTGGATCCCGAGGTGGACGCTTAGAGCGACACATTTTTTTGTACTAGACTATGATATTCTTTTGAAACAATGTAAAGTCTAGTTTATATTTTATTATATTTTGCTGCGCTACATTAGTTAATTTTTTGGGAATGTAAAGGCCAAGATGGGTCTATTCTTTTGAGATGATAGTGTGGGTATGATATATGGTGAATGAAAGTTTACTTTATGATAGATAAATGGACCCGGTGTGGTCAATAGCTATGCATATGTGGTCTCGGTGTGGTCAATTATAGTATAATTGTACAGGTTGTGTTTTGGGTAGGGCTCCCCGTGCAAAGGAGACTTCGCCCGAATTTTGTTAAAATATCAATGGTTGATGAATGAAATTTTCTTATTTATGGAGTTATTTAGTGCTCTCTTGCAGCGAATGATGTTTAGATTGTAATGTCGTTCAATGGGATTTTTGGGGCATTACACCTATACTTATGAAATCAAAATTACCTATCTTTGCTTGGGAACATATTGTATTCAAAACCTTTAATTTGTATTCGACCAACTGCATATCATACATAATCACCCGCACAACTTTTTCTTTGTTAGTAACCAAATATTTCCCGCCTATGAATTTTTGGTTGAGTTGTATACGTTCCAATTTCACCACCATAATGGACCAAAAAGAGATCCACAATATTGAATTGGTATTTATGTTGGATTTGACTCTCTTTAGATAATTAGATACCTTGAACATTTTACTAGTGATGTATTTAAAGCAAGTTTTATAGATTGTCTTTTCGATGATTCAATTTTTCCACCATTAGGGTGAGATAATAAAAAACCAAAAGAATAACATAAAATCACTTGGAATGTTCCATCGTTATCTCATTTTGATCCCTTGACAAATCCATATAAATTGGGAATTCAAAGAAGCATTCATTTGTAAGGTATCACAAATAACTTATATAATACATTCACCGACACAAATAAAGTAACAAAGTCACATGTGTCAGCTGCAAATACACCAACAAGAATTAATATCACTGTATGAAAATCTGGTAGCACAACTGCAAATGAGTCTAAGGCACGCCTAAAGTGGGGGTAGACCTACTAGTGCAAAAGATATTTTCCATAGAAAGAAGAGAGAACAAGAGAGAGTAAATAAAGAAGTTAATGTTCCCTAAGGGAACACAAAACCAAAAGTTTGTGTTCTTAAAGAGAGTCATCCCACAAAACAATTACCTTTTCTAGAGGCTCATTAAACTCCTGAAGAGTCTCAAAAAAAGAAATTGAACAATACAAAAAAATGTAGAACCTCTGTTTTTCAACGTAGAGATACCGAGGAGAGATCTTCAATATACATAGACAAAGTGTTATAAACAAATAATTCTCTATCCACAAGTTTAAATAGAAAATCCTATCCCTTTGACTTATCTCTCCAACTAACTGGATCAAATGATATGATTTTTGAATTGATGCTTGCTTGACCAAATGAGAGGAGATTTATTGATCACTTTAGTTGAGTTGATAACCTCTGTAGAGTCCTTGTATTGCCTGATCATTTCAGCCTCTGTAGAGTCCTTGTCTTGCCTTATCACTTTAGATCATTTGTCTTTATGTCTAATACTCCCACTCAAGTTGAGGTGGGAGGAAGATAACACACCCAACTTGCTACGCAATGAACAGAACAATTCAGGAGACAATGGTTTTATGAAAATATCACTGAGTTGATCGACAGAGTGAACAAACTGTGTAACAATGGTTCCTTGAGCAACCTTTTCCCGGACAAAATGGTAGTCCAATTCAATATGTTTGGTTCGAGCATTGAAAATGGGATTAATGGATAAATGAAGACCACCCAAATTCTCACCAAATAATGATGCTGGATGTGGGAGAATAATACCAATAACACGAAGAATATAAGTCACCCAAGTAAGTTTACTTGTGGTGATTGCTAGTGCACAATATTCAGCTTCAGTACTAGAAGGAGCAACTGTTGGTTGCTTTTTGGCACCCCTAGACATGAGATTGGACCCAAGAAAAAAAAACGTAACCACTAGTAGATCGTCGAGTAGGAGGACACCCAACCTAATCGGCATTAGAAAAAGCGTAGAGTTCAAGTGTGAAGACCAAAGTGGGAAGTTGCTTGGAGATAATGAATAATGCGCTTGACTAGAGCCATATGGGACATGGTAGGATTATGCATATATTGGCTCACAAGATTGATAGAGCAAGTAATATTGGGCCTAGTCAAGATGAGATATTGAAGGACGCCTACTAGACTACAAAAGAGACACGGGTCAATAACGGTAGAACTAGCACTATTTGGTTTTTTAGCCAAGGGTGTAGAGATGGGCTTAAAATTCTTCATTTGAGCTCGACTCAAGATATCAAAGATACATTTATGTTGAGAAATAAGGAGACCATGTGAGGTAGGAATAGCTTCAATACCGAGAAAGTACTGGAGAGACCCCAAATCCTTGATAGCAAAAGTCTGATGAATACAATGAATAAAGTTTTCAAGCAGCTGATTGTTATCACCAGTTACTATGATATCATCCACGTAGAAAATTAATATAAGGCTACCGTGAGAACTATAGATAGCTCACGATAGAAAAAGATCGAGTTGTGAACAAACAAAACCCAATGATAGAAGGTATTGGCTAAATCAGTCAAACCAAGCTCACGGTGTTTGTTTGAGACCATAGATAGCTTGACAGAGTTTACACACATCGTTAGGGAAGGTAGAATTAATAAAACCGGGTTGGGGGGGATTGATCCATATAAACAACATCCTTCAGATAGTCTTGTAAAAATGCATTTTTGACATCCAATTGACGAATTTTCCAACTACGAGAAAGAGCTATTGTGAGCACAATACGAATTGTTTGAGGATGAACAACTGAGCTGTATATATCAGAAAAATAAATGTGAGAAATTTGGTGAAATCCCTTTGCCACCAAACGAGCTTTGAGTCAATCAAGAGTCCCATCGGCATGTTTTTGATTTTGAATACCCATTTATAGCCAACGACAGTCATGTGTGCATGACAAGAAACAAGTGTCCAAGTCCTATTACTGTTAAGAGCCTGAAGCTTGTCTTTTATAGCAGCAAACCACTGAGGATGGGTCAAAGTAGTCTTGACTGATTTAGGCTCGCTAGGCAAGGCATCAAATTTAGGAGATGAGGCAATATGAAGAAGATCAAGTTTTTCCTTTCCTCTTATGTTCATGGAATAGGTATTATCTTGGAAATTTGTAGGTGTAGAAAAAGGACCCAAATCATCAGACAATTGACCAAGGGCAAGAGATATTTGTGCAGCAGTAAGATCTCCCGAATCACTTGCAAAAGATTGAGTAACGGGAGCAATGAACATAGGAAGTTCAGCTTCAGATCCTGATGAGGCAACTGATGGAGTAGGATTTATGACTATTGTGGGGTGAAGGACTTGCAGAGATACGTCAGATGATGGTGCACATATGGGCGAAGCAGTGGAAGTAGATAGAACAACAACATATGTCGTATCTTGTGTAGGAAGCTGGGAGGAAGTTGGAATCACCTTAGTTGTTGAACAATCTGGCAATGTACTCCTTCTGAATATTGACGATGGAGCAGAATGCAATGCAGCGGGCAAAGGCATGGCAAGTGGAGGAAAAGCTTCACTAGCCTAGTTTCGAAAATGACTAAATGGAAAAAGTCATTGTGGAAGTAATTTTATCAAGAATGGGAAAAAGAGGAAAAGTTGATTCATTAAAAACCACATGCCTAGAAATATAAATTCTACCACTAGGCAAAGCAATGATACCCCTTGTGAATTGTGTTATAACCAACAAAAATGCAGGGAAAAGTTTTCTCAAAGAATTTGTTCTTTCCATATTCCTTGAAATATGGATAACACACATACAACCAAAAGATCACAATGAAGAATAATCAGGATCTTTAAGAAAAAGAAGCTGAAAAGGTGTGTCCATGTTGAGAGTGGTTGAAGGTAATATGTTGATAAGAAAGACTGCAGTAGTGAAAGCCTCTACCCATAGGCGTTTGCTTAGAGCTGAGTGAAAAAGCGTAGTCATGCCTAATTCACAAATATTTTGATGCTTAGAGCTTAGCAACATCATTTTACTAAGGTGTTTTGGGACAAGAAAGTTGACAAATGAACCCATGAGTTGACAGATAGAGCAAAAAATCACAATCTTGGAATTCACCTCCACCATCACACTGAAATATTTTTGTTTGCTTTTCAAACTGTGTGTTGGTCATTGTAAGAAATTTTTTGAAACAGTCAAAAAATTCATATTTATATTTGAGAGGATAAATCCATACAAACCGCATATAATCATCCACAAAAAGAGCATAATACTTGAAATTTTGCATTGAGTTTACAGGAGATGGACCCCATAAGTCACAATGAATTTTATCAAAAGGAGAAGAAGATCTCAAAAAACTATTGACAAAGGGTAGTTTGCCACTTTTTCCAAGTTGAAAACTTTCACAAATATCAAGTGGCTTATTCCAAGAAGTAACATCAATCTTATTATTTCTAGAAAGATGTGATAAAATTCTTTGATGTGGATGACAAGACGTTGATGTCAAATCCCTTCAGAAGTTTTCTTTTGTCGAACTGAGAAGAATGCCTTCTTATTGCTTCCCAAAGAATACAATCCTCCTGTTCTAGTTCACTATCCTCCACATCCATTTGTTTTTTATGAAAAACCCATTTGAAGAGAAGGAAAAGATAAAAAGGACATTCAATAGTAAATTGACCAACGGATAACAAATTTTAGGTGAGATTTGGAACCAATAACACCTCATAATTCTTAACTTCCCAAGATTTGTAGTTATAGAAGAAGAACCAAAGTGAATAATAGGTAGACTTTCTCCATTTCCTACGGTTACTAAATCATAACCATTATATGGTTCAAGATTTTGTAATATAACTGCATTACCAGTCATATGCAATGTTGCTCCTATGTCTGGTATCCACTTGGGATCCTTGAGATTAGTAACTTGCATAGCAACAAGGGTTTGTGTAATTTTATTGGATTGAAAAGCAGGATTATATCTATTGTAACAATTAAAGGCATTATGTCCTTGTTTGTTACAAATTTGGCATGGAATCTGATAGCAATTTGGAGTGGAATGATTGATCTTGCTACAAATCTGGCAACCATTTGATTGCAAGGATCCGTGATGGGGATTGATTTTGGAATCAATAGTGAAAGGGCTGAAGTTCTTGACTCCTTGAGTCCGATATTGTGCTTGTGTGAATCCATGACCCTTAGAATTAAAAGGGGACATTTTTCCCTTCTACTTTTGTGAACCATGAGAACTTCCATGACCACTTTGATGTTTCTTCTTCACTAGAGCTTGAAAATTATTGAGTGTAACATTGTTTGGATACAATTTGTTCATGGTTTCATACCCTGTCAATGATTGAATGAATTGTGAGTAGGATGGGAAAGGAGGTTTTGCCATAATGGCATTGAAAAATGGGTCAAATTTTGGCCCGAGTCTGTTCATTGCCCACATCACTTTATCAAAATCAGTTAGAATTTTTTTTGACAGCAGAAAGTTCATCACAAATTTGTTTAAATCAAGACAAAAATTCTATTACAAATTCGATCTTTTCCTTACGAAGCCGTTGAAGATCACAAGATAAATTGAATTCTCTCTCTTTAGAGGTGGAAGCAAAGCTCTGCTCTAAGAAAGACCATACCTCAAGTGCCAAATTCATACCAATTATATGACTGAGTATATTTTCGGATATTTTTCCAAAAATTAAGCTCTTCAACAATCGATCAATTTGTCTCCATGCTTTATATTCTAGGTTGCAAGCTTCCTTTCCTTCTTCATTTGTTATCACCGGCTTTAGGTGTTGCACATCAGTATTCAAGTGATCATGAAGATCAGCTCCAATGACAAGGTCAAGAATTTGGCTTCTCCAAATGAGATAGTTTCTTGTTGTGAGTTTGGCGTTGATCATGGCTAAGAGTTGAGGGATATTTTCAAGAGTGAGAGAAGAGACCATTTTTTTTTTTTGCAAGTTCTTTATAGGCTCCAATACCATAAAGAAAATGAACAATACAAAAAAATGTAGAACCTCTGTTTTTTAACGTAGAGATACAGAGGAGAGGTCTTCAATATATATAGACAAAGTGTTACAAACAAATAATTTTCTATCCATAAGTTTAAATATAAAATCCTATCCCTTAGACTTCTCTCTCCAACTAACTAGATCAAGTGATATGATCCTTGAACTGTTGATTGTTTGACCAAATGCGAGGAGATTGCCTGATCACTTCAACCAAGTTGATAACCTCTATAAAGTCCTTGTCTTGCCTCATCACTTCAGCCTCTATAGAGTCCTTGTCTTGCCTTATCACTTCAGCTGATTTGCCTTTATCTCTAATATCAAATATCTTTGGATGAGACTCAAGCACTAAAGAATGATAAGATCTCTATAAACTATGTGCACAATAGAAAAATATGGGATTGAAATAAAGTTATTGTTGATCAAAAATAATTAGGGTGGATGTGGTATAATTGTTGTAGTAATATCTCTTGAAAAATGGATATGTCAATGAATTGATATACTCATGTATTTTTATTAAAATATCTAATAGTAAATTTCTTTTTATTGTTGTATATGTTGATGATATAAATCTAGTAGGCACTCCAAAAGAGCTCATAAAAGCCTCAAAGTATTTAAAAGGTAAGTTTGAAATAAAAGATCTTGGGCAAACAAAATTTTACCTTGGCCTACAGATTGAACATTTATCTAATGGAGTTTTTGTGTATCAATTAACATACACAGAAAATGTCCTAAAACAATTCTATATGGATAAATCTTATCCATTGAGTTCACAATAGGCGTTCGATCACTATATGTAAAGAAGGATTCATTTCGTCCTCAAGTAGAAGGTGAAAAAAATCTTGGTCCTGGAGGACCATATCTCTATGCAATTGGTATACTAATGTATCTTATAAATTGTACGAGGCTAGACATATCATTTGTAGTTAACTTACTGACAAGATACAACTCAACACCAACCCGAAGACATTGAAATGGGATCAAACATGTATTGCGGTGTCTTCGTGGGACAGTGGACATGGGGTTATTCTATGCAAATGACTAAAGTCCACAGTTAGTTGGATATACATATGTCGAGTACCCTTTTGATCTACACAAAACTCAATCACAAACTCGATATGTATTTACTTACAATGGTATGACTTTATCATGGAAATCGGTTAAGCAAACAATGATAGCTACATCATCCAATCACTCTGAAATATTAGTCATCTATGAAGTAAATTGAGAATGTATTTGGCTAAGATCCATGATCTAACATATTTAAGATCGAAGTGGACTATCTTCAATAAAAGACATTCCAACAATATTATACAAGTACAATACAATTTGTATCAGAAAACTCAAGGAAGAGAATATTGGGGCCAACATAACAAAGTATATATCACCAAAATTCTTTTACACCTATGAGCTAGAAAAGAATTGTGTAACGCCCCATAATTCACAATGGAAATATTAACTAACTATAATTTATCAAACCATAAGAGTATACTAAAGTACCATTAAATAAATACAATGATTCTTCATTTAAATAGATAACTAAACAAATCTTCCAAATCAACATAATTGAAACTTTCTTGTTACATCCAAACCAAAGTAAATTATACTCCATCCAACTAACTAACCAAAAACTAAAAATATTGTTTGATTATAAGAGTGCAAAATTTATAAACTAAAGAGAACATCTCTAAATATCCACTTCTGAATTCATGTCATGTTCTTCTTAGCATCGTAACCTACCTACTCACCTAGAGTTATATCTTCCTCAAGGTCAAAATCTGGAAAATATTTATATCGTAGGATGAAGAAATAAACCCCGTAGAAATATCTTTTCAAACTAAAACATAGGTTAGAAATCATGAAAAATAAGTAAGTCTCAGTTTATAAAATAAATATATCAATTTTGAAGTAAAATAATGACATGTAATAACGATTTCAAGTTTATAGTACAAAACAGTAAATTCAAGTAAACTAGAATTATTCACAAAACTAAAGTTCAATATACAGTATCTCATGTATTTAGGTTGACTAATATGAATCTACACACCAAATCTATCTCGTCCACCCACCATAAACACAACCATTTTATATCAATCCTCGCAAAACCACAACACTTTATGAAAGGTGTGCACAGACATATCAATATTGATGTATCCTTTCTTGAAAATAGTATACTAACCCCCAACCTCCAACCTATATGAAAAAATAGTGGTTGAACCTCACAAGAAACCAAATCTCCTAGAAGTGTTAGACAACCAGCAAACCCCTCAAGGTGAAAAAACCTCTAACACTCTATGATACGAATTTAAGTATAATCCACGTTCATCACACCCACCCATGCAAAAGATAACAACAACATTTTTTTTTACAAAAAAATACGTATACCAAAATTCATAGTTCTACAATTTTCAAGTAGAAGAGTAATCAAAGCAAAAAATGAAATTGATCATAAAAAGAAACATTCATGTTCACAATATTCAAAATCTAGGGTTTTAATCAAAACATATGATTTTTTGATGTAAAATATGTATGTATATGTAAATTATATGTCCATCCAAGAATTTAAGCATATATTCAAAAACAATATAAAATGTTGAAGATCTATCACATAGATAGGATTGTAAATCAATAACTAGAATTTTTCAATCAAGAACGAATAGATCTTGTGCATAAATTATGTATTTTCAAGAACTAAGATTTCTACAACAAGAAAGAATGAATCTTGGATATAAATCATATATTTTATTCAAGAAATGAATCATAAGTTCCAAGAAACGAGAAAACATTATGGATCTATTATTTATATTATAATAGAGATGAGAAAGATATCATATATAGTTCTAATCATCAATGAATGAATCTGAGTAATAATCTCTAACTTAATCCCCAGATAATTGATCCTAGCACATTTTGTTATGATTACTACACGTTAATCCTTCAAGATTTAGTCTGTTCTTCCTTCTTTTCTTCTCCTCAAACTTTTTTAGACTTTTGGGGTTGACTAACATTAACGTTCTTTCTCTCTCTCATATTTATCTATATCCATATCCATATATAGATTAAAACTATTTCTCTCTTTCATATATATATATATATATATATATATAATAAAGTAAAATAATTTTGAATTTTGGAGACAAAGAGCGGCTCAGATTGTTTCGTAACCAAAAAAGTCATCATCCAACGGACGACGTTATGCAAAATTGTCTCAAGCTATTAACGTCTCAGATCATTTTGATCTGACTTATTACATTAGCTCTTAAAAAAATTTTGACACTCAAAACTTTTAGTTTTCAAAACTAACATCCATAAATTTAATTCCTCAACCCAATCAAATCCGGCAATTAAATGATCTCTCATTCGCCAACACTGTCTCTCTCTCCGTAAAATACAGATTACAACTCTTATCATTATTTCTCTGATTTTGTTCCCTATGTTAAGGGATCAATTTCTATACTGAAACATTGACTGTCTCTTATACTCTCATCTTTCATAATTCTCTTTCCAAACTGAGACACATGTCTTCCCAAAATTCTATCCTAATGCATCTGCTCTCTATCTTTACTGTTCATATCAAACACACATCTTTACTGTATATATATATAATACAAAGGTTGAAGATATATTATATCTACATGTTATATGTAGGAAAAGTTTTATCTAAACACTATGTAGTTGAGTCTAAATTCAATGACAACCCCTATAACAATAATTTTTTAACTAAATATTTTTTGAAAATACTAAAATTACCCTTTACTAAGTAAATGGACTAAAACATTGTTATAATATTATTCAACATATTATAACTCATTTGGTTACATAATCAAGTTTTATAATTTTTTACATTTTTTTATCATAATAATTTTTAAAGTTAAAAATAATTTTTCTATAATAAAAATTACAATCGATAAAGTTAATGTCAAAATATTATCCATTTCTAATTATTCTGCTATCATATGTCCTCCACAACGTCACCCAGCCACTCCTCACACATTATACTTCATATAAAAAATAAAATTATTTGATAAAATTTAATATTAATTGAATAAATTTGATCTTAATTTTGATAAATTTAAATATTAACTTAGTTTTAATTTAATAAAATTAAATATTAATTTAGTATTAATTTGATTGAATTTAATGTTAATTGAATAAATTTGAATGTTAGTTTAATAAAATTGAATGTTCATTTGGTGTTAAATTAAGGAAATGACATTAATTTGATAAGGTTAAATTTTAAATTAATGGAATTTAATATTCTGTTTAATAAATTAAATAGTTTAATTAAATAAAATTGAATGTCAATTTGATGTTAATTTGATAAAAAAAATAATAACTTAATATTAAATTAAATAATAATATTAATTTGATAAAATGAAATATTAAATTAATATAACTAAATGCTAATTTGATAAAATTAAATATTAATTTTGTGCTGATTTGATGAGAAGAAATGTTAATTTAGTTTAAATTAAATAAAGAAAATTAATTTGATAAAATTGAATATTAAATTGATCAAAATAAAAGATAATATAATAGAACTAAAAATGAATGCATTGAAATTTTAGAATCAAGAGAGCGTGTTGTTAAAGTTAAGTCTATTTACAAGGAGTGTTGTTAAAGTTAGGTTTATTTATAAGGGGTGTGGATAAAATTTACCCTATAAAATACTCTGGGATATTTTTATAAATCAACTATCGCCATTAACAGTGTAACACAAAAATCAATAACAGGGAGTGACAGGAAAATCTCAAAATCGGAAAGAGGTGTCATTGAATTTAGACCTAACTACAGGAGATCTGGATGAAATTTTCTCTTATATCTATACAAATCTATATAATAAAATACATAGGAAGTTGAATTGTATCCCTTATACGTCCCCCAAAAAAAAAACATCACATCACTCATTTCTATCACAAGTTCAACCATTTAATATTTGATTAATTTTTAATTTAAAATAATTTTTATTTCAGATATTATCCATACATGATAATATAGATCTGTTCAAAAAATTGTCAATATCTTTAAGAAAATAATGGGCAAAAATAAATTGAATGATTTAATCAAATAAATGAAGGAAAAAATTATTATTTAATATAGTGATATCGATTTTTTAAGACTCGAATATTTTGTTCTATCGTAACTTCAGGCACGAGTTATGACTAGCATATATATATAATCAAAACAAAAAATAGTAATTTTGAATATTAATATTTTAGAAAATAAAACAAAAAACTGAATAAAATTGGGTTCTAAACCAGTAACACATCGAGAATTTTTAATGTAACAATGGGAAAGACAAAATAACTCTTCCCTTTTCATTGTTTTCTTCCTTAGAAGCCACATGAATATGGTGTCGAACAAGAAGAAGAAGGGAAAGAGTTACTGATGTAATGTCCCCGTGTTCAACTTCTAAATAATGTGACAACAAAGAGTGTGAATCCACACATAACTCTATAATCAGAAAAGTAGTACGAAATTCATAATGCTATTAAAATAGTGTGACGACAAAAAATGAATTCATAATAACTCTATAATCTAAATATCAGTACTGACTTTATACAACTTTTAAATAGTGAATTCACCCATAACCCCACAATTAGAAAATTGGTATGCATTTATACAGTTACTAAAATAGTGTGACAATAAAGAGTGACACCATACAGATACATGAGATAAATGTTAAAAAATTACTTGAATCTTTTATACATTTTAAATATATTTGATCGAAACAGAGAACAAAACTCATTTTATAATTTTCATTATAGATTAGTGTGATATCCTAATATCCCACATCGGTTAGAGAGAGGAAAGTTGGTGGATTTATAATTAAGTTTCTTACCTTACATGACATAAGGTCTTTTTCCAGGGGTATTGGGAGAAACAAAATCGTGAGGGCCAGTGGGCCCAAAACGGACAATATTATGTCATGTGAAGGGTGGGGTGTTACAATTAGGTTTTTTGAGAGAAATGGTTCTTATATGAGAAAATATCTAAAATTAAGGAATTTTGAGTTTACATTAGTTTTAAATTTGGTCATCATATGTATGTATGTATGAGAGAGAAAGTGTAATGAGAAAACTCTAAAATTTAGGAGTTTTAGTGAGAAATTAGAGCTTTCCTATAAAGGAAACTCTAAAATTTAAGAGTTTTTATTTTTTAAATTAATCAATTTCATTATTTGGTTTTTTCATCAATAACTACAATATTAGGGGTTCGGTCCTTTTGTACCAAAGGGTACTTTTTGCCAAAAATATTTTGGGTTTGGTTACCCAGAAAAACAAAACTACACCTTTAATGTTTTCTATTTATCTCTCATAAGTAATATAAGCATATATTTAACTCTACAAAAATAAAATGCATATCATTCATACGAAACTTAAACTTTTAAATTAAATAAAATTTTTTGATTTTTTTTGTTTGAAAAACATTAACACCAATAAATGATGAGAGTTTAAAAACATAGAGTGTTTTAATCTTTTGGACAATTTAACTATGATCAATTTGCGATATTTATCAATTAGATTTATATTTAGAAAGGAAAGTGCTAATAAATATTTTATCAATTGAAAGTCTATATTATTTTTTAAATAAATGTTTCACTTATAAAATATTTTTTTGAAAAATAACCATAACACTAACTTTTCCTTTTTGGATGGACATATAGTAAATGGGGCTTTGGAACGCCGGTACCTCCTAAAAAATTTAATAAGATAAAAGTATACTTTTTAAAATAATTGAATAAAAGTACATGTGGTAAAAAAAGGTCATAAAAACTCTTTTACCCCTATCATAAATAGTGCATATCTAATTAAATGTGAGACTTTAAAGATTAAAATGTGAGACTTTCAAGATTTTTTTTTGATATTTGTGTATCATTTAAATTTTAAAATTTCATATATATATATATATATATACACACACACACGTAATATAGTGACATTAAACAATGACACGTTCAAAAAAAAAATAGTTACGTCAAACAGTGACACGCTCAACACAAAAATAGTAACATCAAATAGTTACACAAATATTTTTGTTGAGCGTGTCACTATTTGATGTTACTATTTTTTTGTTGAGCGTGTCACTGTTTGATGTCACTGTATTACGTGCGTGTGTGTGTTTGTGTATATATATATATATATGTATATATATATGAAATTTCAAAATTCAAATTATACACAAATATCAAAAGGAATCTTGAAAATCTCACATTCTAATCTTGAAAGTCTCACATTCAAGTAGGTATACACTATTTATGGTAGGGGTAATTATGAAATACATTTTAGAAAAAAATTAAAAAAATTTTAAAATATGTACTTATTGACAACTATTTGATGAAAAAGAAGACTTAAAGGAGGATAAGTTTAGAAGAGATACTTAAAACCAAATAAGTTTTGAAAAAAGTATTCACATCCCATTATCTCATAGTAAATTGTAATGGATATTAGAATTAACAATTAGTGTGATCATGAAAAATTAACACATCTTTTTTTTATTTCCCTCTCACATAAAAATTTAAAAATAAATTAATTTTTTTTAAAAAATAATACTAAAAATAAAAAAAAACAGTCATTTAATGTTTCTACTTTAGGTCTCAAATTGACTTGTGCCGCCCTCAGTTCTAACCCATCTTAAAAGAAAATCTGATTATTTACAGGAACCAATTCCAAAAAAAGGATTTGAATACATATTTAGCAAGATGATCGAACTTTAGACGCCGGTATTAACGTTCAATCCTTATGGAGGAAGGATGGTAGAGATTGCACCATTCGCAAAACCTTTCCCACATCGAGTTAGGAACATAGCCAAAATCCAGTATGTAACATGTTGAAACGAAGACCGGGTCGAGTCATCAAATTATTACCTAAATTGGACAAGAATTCTGTATGCTGTTATGACTCCGTATGTCTCAAAGTTTACAAGAGAGGCATTTCTGAACTATATGTAGAGATTTTGACGTAGGTATCAACCACAATGGGCCTAATAGTTACTTGGAAGGAGAAGTCTATGGGGTAAGTACTATAAAGGTAATTTCAACAGGTTAGTACAGATGAAGACCCAGGTTGATCGAGAGCTGAAAATATTGAATAATTTACAGAGCAACTGCACCCAAGACAAAGTTTCTCAAAAACCCTAGCCGTCGCCGTCAGTGCCACACCATGTTGCTCCGGATAACCTCCATCGCTCTATCCTTCCAGCACGTTGGTCTTGTTTCCTCCTTTGTCACCATACTCTTCTCAGATTCTTCTCTCGCTTTCCCCCCTATTGTTTATTCCCCCACTATAATCCCTGATCTATGGTTTTGGGGAAGGAATCTGTGATTTCCCCCATCGATTCTACCTCCAAGAGGGGTCATTCGTCGGAAGGAAATATTAAGGTTCTTCTCAAGGCTACTAAAGACTTGGCGAGCAACCCTCCCAAATCTGAAATAGAGCAATCGAAGACAAAGGAAACAGAGCAGCCCAGCACTAACAAGGAACCTTCAAATGTTGAAGTAAGGAAGTTACCAAGTAATCCCTCTGAGCATGACGATGAAGAGAGAGTGCACAAACTTGTTGCTGAAAATGTGATGCTTAAGGAACTTATGGAAGCACGGAGCCTCAATAGCAATCAATATTACCCTGGACGCAGTGGTAATCGAGGTGGCCGCGGTCAAGGTCCATCTAGGGGAGGAGGTCGTGATGGGTATAACAAGAATTATGGAAATGAAAGAGAGGCTTCACCACCAGAAAATGAAACACAAACGGTAAGTTTTCAAGAACCCCCAATCTCAACTAAGCAATCTGCTAACACAAGAAACACTCAGACAACGACTAATGAAAGGGTGAGAGGGATTCAAGCCCTACCAAAAGATGGTCTGTCATGGGCTAACAGGGTCATGATGGATCCCCGATCAAAAATTGAGATGAAGTATATAATCCCTAAGAAATGCAATGGAAAGATCTTGGTCCAACCTCGTAAGGAGGTGGCCCAAGAGGGGTGCTCAAAGTGGGAAGCTAGTATGGTTGAATATTTCATTGGTAAAAAATTACCCTTTCATCTGGTTAAGGCTTCTGCAATGCGTATGTGGAACCCCAAAGGCTTAATTGAGGTTACAACAAATGAAAAGGGGTTTAATTTCTTTAGATTCTCAAGTGTGACGAACCGAAATGAAGTTTGGAAGCAGGCCCCTGGCATATAGGTGGTCATCCCATTATCTTGAGGAAATGGGAACCCCAGATGAAGCAATCAAAAGAATCTTTGGAAAAGATACTTGTGTGGGTTAAGTTTTTTAATATTCCAAATGAATATTGGACTCCTAGTGGCTACAGCTATATTACAAGCATCATCAGAAAACCCCTGTATATGGACAAACTAACAGAGGAGGGAAGTAGAGAAAATTTTGCAAGAATATGTGTTGAAGTTGATGCACAGGAAGCCTTGGTTGAATCCTTTGACTTAGTAATGGAAGGCGAAAGAGAAGACAATGTGTCAGTCGAGATAAGAGCAAAGTATCAATGGAGACCTGTAAGGTGTGAAAAATGTAAAGTATTTGGACACATATGTCCTAGAGACACTGTGATTGTTGAGAATCATACTGTTGATACTAGGGAGAAGGGTGCAAATCCTACTGCCGATGAACCTGTATTAATGCTCACAAGTGCAGATAAAGGTCAACATATGCAAAGTGAAAAAGGGAAGGCTCAGGTTGGAGAAAAACATCCTAGAGGAGTAGGAGTAAGAGTAGGAGGAGGGAAAATTAGCATTGCATTACTAGGGGATGTTGGGGATAGCTCCATTAAATCCCCGAACCAGTTTGCACTTCTGGAATTGATTGAAGAAGAGATTGAGGTGAGTGATTGTGAATCTCCTGAACCGGGTGAGTTGATTGATAAAAATTAGAGCTATTGATGAGGTTTAGAAGTTGCCATCTTCTTCAACCAAAAAGAAACAAAGGAGGGCTAAAGCAAAAGAGAAACAAGCCTCGAACCTTAGGCAAATTATCCTTCATAAAGGATTGGGTTCTCTGTCCAAACCGAGTTCTAAATGATAAGTTTTCTTTGTTGGAATATTAGGGGGTTAAACAGTCCTCTAAAACAAGCGGAAGTTAGGAAAACTGTGACTGTACATGGTGTTGATTTGTGTTGTTTGGTGGGAACGAAAGTTAGAAGTATAAATTCTAAAGGGGTGTTTAGGTCTGTGCTTCCAGGGTGGAGTATGCTTAACAATAATGATTCATCCCTTGGGGAGAGAATATGGGTGTCTTGGAACCCTAATATTTGGGATGTCCAATTGATGGAACAATCTGATCAGCTGATGCACTGTAGGGTGAATATTTTGGCTCGGCAAATTATAATTTTTGTCTCCATCATATATGCTCAAAATGTTGTTGAGTTGAGGAGAGATCTATGGGCAAACTTAAACGTAAGAGCATATGCAATGAGGGGGAAACCTTGGATCCTTGCATGGGATTTCAACACTGTGAGATGAGTGGAAGAAAAGATTGGAGGGTGCCAAGTCTGGGATAGGGGTATTGACGAGTTTTGTGAATTTTTGTTTAAAGCCAAGGTTGATGATCTCCAATACTCTGGAATCCAACTGACATGGTGCAATAAGAGCCATGATGGTGAAGTTATAGCTAGAAAATTGGATAGAGTACTAGCAAATGAGACTTGGAGTAAGGAGTTTCCACTATCTGAAGTTGAGTTCCTTACTCCAGGTGTTGCCGATCACTCTCTTGCATTGATAAGAATGGGAAGAGACTTGGATAAATGCAAAAAGCCATTTAATTTTTTTGATTACTGGACAAAGAACTCATCCTTCATTCCTATTGTATCAATAGTTTGGCAGTAACAGTATAGGGGGTTCCCGTTGTTTCAAATTTGCAAAAAGCTTAAAGATTTGAAAACTGATTTGAAAGAACTGAATAAGAAGGAATACAGTAACATTTTAGCCAAAGTTATTGAAGCAAGACATCAGTTTGAGGGAATACAAAAATGCCTCGATCAAAATCCTTTGGATCAGAGCTTGAGGGGACTGGAAAGGGAGAAACTGGTGAACTATATCAGGTTAAGAGAAGGTAAAGAGAGTTTTTCTAGACAAAAGTCTCGTGTACCGTGGCTCAACTTGGGGGACCAAAATACAAGTTTCTTCTATAAATCACTGAATAGGAAGAATGCAATGAGGAGAATTATTTAAATTCAGAGAGAAGATGGTGTTAAAATCACAGACCTTGCGGAAATTAAGGCAGAGACTATACAGTATTTTAGGAATCTTCTTGGCATAATTCCTCCTTTCCAACCTGTTGTCCAAATGCAATGGATTGGGCATTACATTAAGAATAGGGTGCCGGGAGAGATGGCTGATCAAATTGGGCAGGCAGTTACAATATAAGAGATTAAAAAAGCCATGTTTTCACTTAAAGATGGGAAAGCTCCATGGCCTGATGGATACACTTCAACTTTTTTCAAAAGAGCATGGAATATTGTAGGTGAAGAGGTTACTGATGTCATTCTTGCTTTCTTTAGAGATGGTAGAATGTTAAGAGAGCTCAACTCCACCATTATTGCCCTCATCCCAAAAGTTCCCAATCCATCCACACTAACTGACTACAGGCCGATTTCTTGTTGTAACACACTTTACAAATGTATCTCAAGAATGATTGCTAATAGGATTCAACTTGCACTGCCTTAGTTAACTGATAAATCCCAAACTACGTTTATCAAGGGGAGAAGAATATCTGATAATATTCTGTTGTTACAAGAGCTGTTGAGAAATTATCACCTTGAGAGGGGGAGCCCCAGATGTGCTATGAAGATCGACTTGATGAAAGCCTATGATAGTCTGTGATGGGATTTTGTTTTGGAAGTGATGAACATGATGGGATTTCCCCGATAGATCATCCAATGGATAGAGGCTTGCATGACTACACCAATGTTTTTTATAAGTATAAATGGTGAGCTAAATGGATATTTTCAAGGGAAGAGAGGGCTCAGACAAGGGGATCCCATGTCCCCATATCTTTTTGTTCTTGTCATAGAAGCTTTTAGTGGGTTAATGAAAGCAGCCATTCAAACTAGGAGATTCCAATTCCATTGGAGGTGCAAAAAAGAGGGGATTTCACATTTGTGCTTTGCTGATGATATCATGATTTTTAGCAGAGGTACTATTGAATCAGTGAGAGCTATTAACGATGTTCTTCAAATTTTTGAGGAGTTTTCAGGGTTGAAGCCGAATGAAAACAAATGTCAGATTTTTTTTTCTGGGGTTGAAGATGAAACTAAAAAGAGTATTCTACAATGTTTGGGGTTTGACGAAGGAATGTTGTCAGACAGGTACCTTGGAGTTCCTCTTATCACCACAAGACTGAGGGCCACCGATTGCCATGCTTTAATTGATAAAATCACTTACAAGATCAGGGATTGGACTTGCAAGTTTTTTTCCTATGCAGGGAGACTCCAATGGATTAATTCAGTTTTGTTCTTCAGTCAAGTCTACTAGGCATCCATTTTTATTTTTCCAAAGGGTGTGGTTGATTCTATAGAACGGTTAGTGAAGAGATTTTTGTGGTCTGGGAGTGATATTAGACCCAGTGGTGCTAAGGTGGCTTGGTCTACGGTGTGCCTACCAAAGAAAGGAGGGGGTCTTGGAGTTAAAAGCATTGAAGTGTGGAACAAAGTTGCTATAACAAGGCATCTATGGCATGTTATCAAACCTGAAGGGATCTCTATGTGGGCCTCTTGGGTTGAATCCTACCTGTTGAAGGGGAGAAGTTTTTGGAGTATTAGAATCCCTCAAAACTCATTTTGGTCTTGGAGGAAAATTCTTCAATTGAGGGACCAATGTTTACCCCTTATTAGATATAAAATTGGTGATAATCGATCCACCTTCTTGTGGTTGGATCCATGGCATCCTAATAGTCCTATTTATCAGAGTAGAGGTGAGGCGATCATTATTGGCTCAAGATTGGATAAAGAAGCTCGTGTCAGCTGCATTGTCAACAATTCTCAATGGGTGTGGCCTGATACTGTAGATGAGAATCTTCTGGACATGCAAAAGGGGATCTCTCCTAGTTGGAAACCTGATTCGAACCCAGAGGATAATGTGCTTTGGTTGCCCAATTCAAATTCTTACCTTTTTTCCACTTAGTCTGCATGGGAATGTTTTAGGATTAAGGGGAATCATTGTGTCTGGGTCAACATTGTTTGGTTTCCTGGTGCTATTCCAAGATTTAGCTTTATTATGTGGCTTGTTGTGCAGGAAAGACTACCAACGCAAGATAAGCTTTTGGATTATGGTGTCTTACAGAGGGCCTCTTGTGTTTTTTGTCATAGTTATGTGGAAAGCCATAATCATTTATTTTTTGCCTGCCCCTTTACTAGCAGACTGTGGATGTCATTACAAATTAAATGTAATGTCCAATGGCCTGGAAATGCGTGGAAAGAATTTGTCCAATGGTTTGCAAGGAACGTGCTGGGGAAAAAGTTGAGTAGTCTGATTGGAAGATTGATGTTGTCCACCTTTGTTTATAAGGTTTGGATGGAGAGAAACCAGAGAACTTTTAGGAATTCTTTTAAAGATGTTACCTCTATTTACCAAGACATTGTTGACTACATCAGGCAGAAGCTAAGTTTGCACAGAGAGGTGGGGAGAACCCTCCCTAATTTATGGATCCAAAAGCCTTCCAGATTCGATCTTTGAACTGCCTTAAAGCCGATGGAATTGCTGATCTGAGCGTGTTGGCTCTGTTCTTGGTCTGTTTGTGGTGTTGGGGCTCTTCTATGGCATGCAATCTTCTTTTGGATGCTTCCTTCATTATTATGTGGAGCATCATCTGCTATTGCTGCTTGATGGTTGTTCTTGGTGATTGATGTTACTGCTTCTTGCTAGATGGTGTTTCATCTTATGTTTGAAGCCCTGTTTAGCCTGTGTTTGTCTCTGTTTGATCATTTTGGCTCCTGACTTGGGCGTCTTTATTGTGCTGCTGGGGTGTCTTTTGCTGTTCTGATGTCCTAGTTGGGGCGTGTTTGAAGGTTGCACTGCAGCTGTTTTATTAGGTATCTGTTCACATGAACTATTCACGTGTACAGTTATGTTGCTGCTATGCTGATTTTAAGTGGTTCCAGACGATTTCCATTCTTTCAGCTAAATTTTCAGCTGGAATTGCGCCTTGTTGCTAGCCATTCGCTATTTGGTCTTTGTTCCAGCTGGGTGGTTTGGTTTGTTGCTGCTGGATGGTCCCTCATTTGCTGCTCATTTTTGTTGCTGCTCATGTCGGGTCTTATGATGTTCTGGTTTTTCATTTTGGAATGTGCATTGCATCCTCTTCTATGTATTGCTATGGGGATGGGGGATCTTCTTTTTCTTGTTTTAAGATGATCAACCATCCTTTTTGGTTTCACATATGTACATGTTTCCATTTTTTAATGTTATTATCTTACTTACCGAAAAAAAAGACCAAGGTTGATCCAAAGAATTTCTTCAAGAATGAACATAGCATCCCAGCTTTTCCATCCAAGAGGAAATGAAGTGAAAGCTAGAAGTTTATAAAAGTTTCATATATTTGTGTTTTTTTAGAACTCTTTGATGGAAAATGCTAGTTGGACCTAATTTGAGGACCTATTATAGAAACCTAATGATGTACAACTATTGGATTAGTTGTGGGTTCTATCTAGCATTCGAATTCATAACTAATCTAATTATTAAATTGAAGTCACATCATTAAATTCTCAAATAAGATCCTCATTTTAGAGTGGCATAAAGTACCGTTTGTTATGCTATATTCAACAAACAGGAACAATGTAATAAACTTGAAATTGAAGAATGTTTTTTTGACTATTTTAGGGAAAATGGCAGTTTTTGCATCAAAAGATTATAAAATTCCCAATTTACTCTCTCAAATATCAATTGTTTCAAATTGTACCCAAATAAAATTAATTGATATAAATGTGATGCCAACCATAATGTCTGTTGCAATTTTTTGTCAAGCTGACAAGCACGTGAAACACGTGAAAAGGGGAAGAGCCATAAATCAACAAAATTGATCACGTGCATTTTGCAACCGATTAATTTCATTGATGGAAATTTTCAACGAACATTATGGTTGGGTCACATTGCTCTCAATTAATTTCCTTGAGGGTGCAGTTTGAAACAATTGATTTTTTAGGAGTAGAAACTGTTATTTTTGTATTATTTCTTCTTCTTTCCTTTTTTCATTCCCACTTTGTGTTTTTTTAGTCCAGCTTTTTTTGGTAGTTGCAGATCACGGACTAAATAATTGAGGGTATGTTTGGTTTAACTATTAAAGGGGTAGATTGGATTAATTTAATATGGTAATAATATAATACTAAGTTTACATGAGATTATAACGACCCGGTATTTATTTTAATTAATTCCGATTTAGTTCACTGTTATCATTTAACACCTAATATTATATAGTAATAAATACCATATATGTAATAGGTGGTATTATTTTTATCAAGTTAAATATTAAAAATGTAGTGACTTTATTATCCTTGCAAATTTAGAGTCAAAACTTCATATAAAAGTTATGCATTATGTAAATTTTTACCCTCAATATTTTTTTTGTTATTTTTAATTTAATATTGTACACTATTAGTTAATTCAAACATAAATTTGGTATTATAATTATAGATTTATATATTATCTCACCCTTGATCCAAACTTGCTATATAAAAAGTGTGTTTGGTTTAAATATTAATAAAGACCAAAGTAGATAATGTTGTCCATCCCTTATCAAAAAGGTGGGTTTATTTAAAAGGTTGTATGTAGTATTAAATATACTATTCATTCAGGTTGATATTAATTTTAGTTTAGGTGATAATATCGAACCCAAAATATGTATCCAAACATGGTATAAAGGGATAAGGTGAGCCCGACGTCATTTTTTCCAATCCCTCTTTACTAATACCTAAAGTAAACACACCCATAGAATTCAAATTAGTGGGTGGTTCGAGTCTTAATACTTAATCCAATCCCCTTTTTGCTGCCACAAAATTTTCTTTTTTGCTTTGAAGTGGCAGAAAAGGCTAGTTGTAAATAGAGATAGGTCCAAAATCCCATCTCTAGGGATGAATGCTTAAGTATGATAAGCATCCAACTAGATCCACAGGCTCACGATCTGGAGTATTGGCTGGAGATGGAATCGGGTATACTCTTGTTCTTCTGCGAAGAATAACCTTTTTGATTCATGATTTTCAATTAGGGCAGTACACATTGTGGGTATGCATCTTATCTACTGCAACTTCTAACTCTGTAACTTCTTCATTAGATTCTTCGGTCGAGTCAGTATCTATAGTTTCAGTTCCTCCTTGGTTTAAAGGCTTCCAGTCTGTGATCTCCTCTTTCCGTGGCTGTTCAGACTCTGGAAGAGTTACATTTTTCTCATTTGTGGAAATTATAATTTTTTATATTTATGTTTTTTTATTTTTGGACGAGACATATTTTTGCGACGAATCACGTACATGGAATATATGAAAATGTACAAGGCATTATGAGGATATGGAGGATATCCAACTCAAATCGCATCCAATCCCTTACAAAGGCAGAAAAATGTATAAAGATAGATGATATATTTTAGATTAGTTGTTTTTTCAGAAAATTCCAGGTGCAAAGTGTTGATAATAATTGTGTTGATAATCTTTTTATAGAAATTGTGAACATAATAACAAGGATCAACCCTAATGATAAAGTGAAGTATTTTACTTTTGTTTGGGTAATGATATATATTGTATAATATAAAACACGACTTGATTCAATAAACTCATGTGATAGTCTCAAATAGACTTATCAAATGCCACCAACATCTCTCTAAAAAATATTCACATTGCATCGTATATTCACGCACGAGTTACACCTAGTATTGATGATAAGATTACATGTAAAATGACACTTTATGTCCAATAAATGAAATAAGTAGCAAAATGACCCTCTTAAATAGATATTTCCTAAAATTTTCCATGCTTGTAAATCGGGTTTAGTTTTGTTTCCTTAGTGTATGGATTCTATTTATGGACTATTTTTTTTTCCTTTCAGAGCTTTTGAATCCAGTTGGCCAAAAAAATTTAGTGGAAGCAGGGTAATTGTTGTACTGTATTTGTTTTATTAGTTGATATTTATATATAAAATGGATATATAGTTTGGTGAATTTGTTGGTATGTGATTATTTATGATTATATTGGAAAGTTTCAGAATTAATAGGTGTATTTATTTAAGGGGAGTAAGTTACCAAAATTATAAGTCCCAAATTTAATATAATAATAGAGTTTTAATTTCATAAAAAAATTCTAATAATTATTTTTAGTCAATATGGATATTTTGGTCAAAGTTCATTCCATTCTAATTAGAATTTTGTTTTATCAAAACATATGAATGAAATGTACATTATATTCTAGAAATTAATTCTAAGCAATTGCCAAACAATGGAATGGTAATGTCCATTCCATTCCATATCATTCCCAAGTTAATTCTATTCTCAAACTCATTATATTTCTGCTGAAAAGCATTATTGCGTACCGAACATAGTTTTGTTATCAAATATATATATTCTAGTTATTACCCGTGTTTGAAGGAATGAAGTACTAAAAAAAAAGTCAACTATAAACATATTTGTATTCATACTCAAAATTAAATCCCAAATATAGAGAAAAAAAAAATTTGAGCACTGATTGTAGTGAGGGTGAGCGATAGTAATGGTGGTGAGAGACGGTGAAAGTTGTGATGGGTGGTGACAATCGTGGTGGTGGTAGCGGTGGGTGGCAATGGTGATAGTGGTGGTGGGTTTTGGGTGATTATAGTGATTGTAGCAACCATGGGTGATGGAAGTGGTGGTGGTGAATATGGGTGATGGAGCGACGACAGTGGTAGTGGTGGTGGTGAACAATGACGATGGGTGTTTCTAGGCAACAGTGTAATAGATGTTGGTGAATGGCGATGGTAAGTATAGTGGGGGTGGGTGACAGTGGGTGGCAGCAATGATGGGCAATGACTAGTAGTGGTGGGGGTGATGATGGGCGACAATGGGTGGTGTTGGATTGTGGTAGTGAATGGTAGTAGGTGCAGACGGTGGTAGTGGGATGATGATGATAGTTGTAACAAATATAAGGATGACGATGGTGGTGGCGATAGACTACAATGGTAATAATCGGTGGTGGATGATGATAGTGGTGATGGTGGTGGGACAGTGTGGATGGGGTCGGGTTATGGTAGGGTAGTGGTGGAAGTGACAACGATGGTGGTGGTTGTGGTGACGATCGT
The DNA here is from genome assembly GCA_023539305.1 of Ilex asprella. Classification (NCBI taxonomy): domain Eukaryota; kingdom Viridiplantae; phylum Streptophyta; class Magnoliopsida; order Aquifoliales; family Aquifoliaceae; genus Ilex; species Ilex asprella. The sequence continues at coordinate 8,229,809 of CM042188.1, read as the reverse complement.
TGGGGGGATGGTCATAGTGTTATGAGCGATGGTGGGATAGTGGCGGTGGTGATAGGGGTGATGGCACTAGTGGTGGTAGTGATGGAGGTTGCAGTTGTGGTGATGGTGGTGGCAGAAATGGCGACAATGTTGGTGGTGATGATCGTGGTAGAGGTGGTGGTAGTGATGATAGTTGTTGTGGCATATGTGGGTCGAGGGTGGTAGTAGAGTAGCAACAGTGGTGGTGGTGGCGGTGGGTAGTGATGGTGGTGATAGTGATTATTGCCATAGAGATGGTGGTGGGGTGACAACAATAGTAGTGGTAATGGTGATGGTGATGGGGGTGATGGTGGTAAGGTAGAGACATCGGTGGCGGTGGTTGTGATGGTAGTGGTGGGGATAATGGTAGTGGTGATGGTAGTAATAGGGTGGTAATGGTAGTGGTGATGGTGGTGGTGGAGCGGTGGAAATGGTGGTGGTGATGGAATGGCGGCAGCGATGGTGGTGATGATAGTTGTTGTAGTAGAGGTGATTGTAGGATGGCGACGACAGTGGTTGGGCTGATGGCTGGGCGG
>CM042188.1:8197242-8224255 GCA_023539305.1 Ilex asprella | reverse complement strand
TATATATATATATATATATATATATATACACACACACACACACACAATCAAATTAATGAACAAATTAGCATAGTAAAATTTAAATTACCGAGTATACTGTTATATGCAAACTATTTAAATCAAAATATAATTTAAAAAATTGAAATTGAAATACACTTACAGTGACGCAAAACTATATGAATAATAAAAATCTAAAAAATCAAAACTCCAGAAATAATAATAATTCAAGCCTTGTATAATCGTAATTTCCTTAAGATAGATTTGTTCTCTCTCGATACTTAAGGTTGATAATCATCTGTCTTCCAATATAGAATAAATTTTGTTCTTGAAGATGCAATACTTTAATCTTCAAATCAAGCCTTGTATAATCGTAATTTCCTTAAGATAGATTTGTTCTCTCTCGATACTTAAGGTTGATAATCAACTATCTTCCAATATAGAACAAATTTTGTTCTTGAAGATGCAACACTTTAATATTCAAAACTTCAACGAGCACAATTTTGTATTTATATTTGAACAGAACTTGAAATAATAATGCAGTTATATGTAGAGAAAGGGAGAGAGAGAGAAAAAAAAAAAGAGAAAATATTTAATTCAAAATTTGGGATAATGGAAAAAAGTAAAATGAGAGAGCAATTCTAGAATTATTCAATTATGTGATTTAGGAGTGCAATGCATTGCATCACTATTTATAAACTCATTAGTGACTTTTCGTAAAAGGTGCAATTATATGTAATGATACCGTTTAGTTAAAAGGTTATCAATGATGACTTTATAAAAAATGTACAACCATTTGAAATTGTGTTTTTTAACCAAAAAATATTAAAAGTGACTTATGTAAAGTTATAACTATTTGTAATAGTGTCTTTTAACAAAAAGTGTTAATGGTAACTTTATGAAAAGATGTATTTATCATTTGGATTGGTGTCTTTAACCAAAAGTCATCAATGATAACTTTTCAAGTCATCTTTACTTCACACCTTTCTAATTTCTTCCAAAATGTTTTAACAATTTCTCTTTCAATACTTAATAACTTTAAACAAATAAATATCAAATTATTTATTTAAAACCATTATTTCCAACAAGTTATTACGTATTTCTTGGTGAAGTACATGTGAACTGCTCAATAAGTTTGTGTCTTGTTTAATTGTAAACCGCATTTCAAACAAGCGAACAACATTGGACAACGTCATTCCGGGGGATTACAATTCATTATTGATTCCTAAAGATCAATTCCATGAAAAATTAGCCTAATAGAATAAGACCCTGTTGCTTTCAACCTTGTCTTACTAATGGGGTTCCATCTTAGTCACATTGCTGGTGGTATTCTGTTCGGTAGCCGCCTGTCTTTTGTTCCAAACGTTTTGTTTGTTCCTCCTCTCCAAGGATATGTGATAATGTTTTTTGAGTTTGATTGCGTACATGATAGAACATCTGGTTTATAAATTGAAATCTTTTGTTTCTTTTTTTTTCTGATATTACCCGTTTAAAGTTGATTTTTTTACTTGCAAAACAAAGGTTTTAAAAGTGAAATAAAAAAGTCGGAATTAAAACAGTTAGTATTTGGAAAAATTAACTTTTTCTTGGAAGCTCTTTGATAAGCTTCATTTTTCAACTTTTCGTTAGTGCTGATAAAAGTTGTTTTTGCCCAAAAAGTTAATGGAAAAACCGCGCAATAAACCCGGGTACAAACTGACCAAATTTCCTTTTTTCTGAAACCAAAAAAAAAACTGAAGTTTTAAATTATCTCCAAATAGGCTCATTGTACAGTAATAGGAATGGCGAATACAAATTTGAGTTATTCAGATCCTTACAATGGTATTTGATCACTTGGACTTTTTTTTAATGGTCTAAGCACGCATTAGGCATATTGAAATCCATATCAACTACAACAACTCAGGGATTTTTCAAAAACCAAAAAATAAGAACATTTTCCTCGGTAAAACTAAAGAATTTGTAGGAAAAGTATTTACAAATAAAAATTTATTTTCCTCACTAAATATTGAGATAAATTGTGGGCGATTCTTATGACATTTTGTGGCTTATTGCCGCAATTCCTTCGAAAAAAGAGTGGAAAAATACTAGGGAGTACATAATTGTCAAGGAATATTTTCTTTGAAGATGCTCACCTTTTCTTGAGAAAATAAAGTTCCTGAGTAAAGGTTCTTCGAAGATGCTCCCTTGGTGACTTTCACCAAGAAACTTATTTCCTCGAAAAAGCTTATTTTTATTTTTTTAATGAAAATTATATTCATCAAACCACTATACCACAAGTACAATCACAAAATCACCCAATATAATTGATAAATCATCAAAAAAAATTATATTCATTGCTAAATTTCAAAAATAACAACTAACTTCATACATCCTATTAGTCGAAAATGTACACTTTTCATTACATACATGAAGAAGCAAATATGATCCATCAAACGTCCCATTCAATAGTAATAAAAATGTTCACTTTTCATTGCATCCATGAAGACAAAAATATAGTACATCAAATGTGTATTCAATAGTGACAACGAACAAGTAATCTGCAAAATTAAACATAACAATGGGTGATTGCAATGCAATGTTATTGGTTATCTCGATTGGATGAAGCATGGTGAGCAATAATCATAGGTCAATTGTATCATAACCATTTGTAATAAAAATTCAAACAGGAATGCAACAAAATGCATCGCTGTAAAACATCAAACCATCACTAGCATGATAAGAGATAATGCGTCACAGTGATGTAAGGTTGCCTAGATAGAGAAACGAGATTAAATAATAAAAACTATAACTTGTTAATTATCGCAATAATAATAATTAAGTCATAATTACAGGTCAATTGTATCATAACCATTTGAAATAAAAAATTCAAACAAGAATGCAACAAAATGCATGGCTGTAAAACATCAAACGATCACTAGCATGATAAGAGATAATGTTTCACAGTGATGTAAGGTAGCGTGGCTAGAGAAGCGAGATTAAACAATATAAACTATAACCTGTTGATTATCGCAATAATATTAGATTAAAACCTTCAAAAGCCTTGTTAATTCACGAAAAATATGAAGTCAATTGGGAAGAAAAAAGAATTCACCCCTATGTTTATTCATAGTAAAATCATACTACTGAATCAATTTCTCCACGCAAGATAAATATGAAATCATAATTGTCTTAAATTACTAAAAGACCAAGCAAATAAAAAATATTATGAAAATACCCCAAACAGCGGGATAAAATAAAAAAATAACTAAAAAATGCTCTGAACGTCATTTTTTGGCTTAAAAACTACAGCTTGAAGAATATTTTCAATTTGAGAGCTTTTCGAAATGAGATCTTCTGAAATTTTTTGACAATTGCCCATAATCAGTCCTGATTGACGTCTGGTCAATGCTACTTTTGTAGATCTTGATCTGCCATGTTGCCTTGTGCTATACGTGTTGCATTATAGGCCAATGTGCCGGTATATGAACAAGTAACAACCATTTCATGGTTTCTAGCAGGTAGATAGCTTGATGACAGAGTGGTAATCAACCCAGCATGAACATAGAAAATAAAACGCAAATGTCCAAGTGCTTTACTATGCAATCAACCTATATATTGTTGGAAGTGGTCAAAGCAAAACCGTCCAGGCTGATGGAATAAATGTGAGGCTATTTAGCTTCTAAGCTGCTGGAATAAATAAGGACTCTTGGGTTCTGAAACGTAGAGTAATTTTAGGTTGTATTTCCTAAATTAAAGGCCTTGTATTTTGCTTTTCATAGCCTATAAATAGGGCCTGTTTCTTTGCAGTTGATATATGAAAAGTTGCCGAGTTATCAGTTTTTCTTGAGCGTGAGAAACAGGGGAAAACAGGGGCTTTGTTTGAAAACTTAGTCACCTGCACTGTGGTATCAAAGCTTGGCTGTCCCACCCACTTCCCGATCTTCATTTTCTTCTCAGAAATGGCCAATACTCTATTCCAACAGCAAATGCTGAAGTTATCAAAAGATAACTATGAGAGTTGATCGATCCAAATAAAAGCTCTGTTTGGGTCTCAAGATTTATGGGAGCTTGTTACAGATGGGTATTCAGAACCCACTCCAGAAGAAGAAGCTGCATACAATGCTGATGAGAAGAAAACTCTTAAGGAGCAAAGAAAGAAAGATAAAAAGGCTTTGTTCTTACTTTATCAAGGGTTGGACGAGTCGACCTTCGAAAAGGTTGCCGAAGCATCAAACAACAAGCAAGCATGGGAGATCCTTGTTACCATCTTCCAAGGAGTAGATCGGGTGAAACGGATCCGCCTCCAAAATTTACGAGGTGAGTTTGAGGCCCTTCATATGAAAGAAGGCGAAGTGGTGTCTGATTATTTCACACGACTGCTAGTGATAATGAATGGCTTGAAGAGAAATGGTGAGAAGATCGATGACATCCGTGTTATTGAAAAGGTACTTCGATCACTCTCACCTAAATTCAAGCATGTGGTCGTAGCTATCGAAGAGTCTAAGAACTTGGAGATCTTGACGATTGAGGAATTGATGGGTTCTCTTCAAGTACATGAACAACGAATGCAGAAGAATGTTATCTCCACTACTGTGGAACAAGTGCTGGAGTCAAAACTGACTCTAAATGATCAATGCAACCCCGATCGTGGTACAGGTAGGGGGCGAAGGACACCCCAACGAAATTGGAAAATTCAAGGGGAGCATCGAAGTTCTAGAGGACGAGGACGAGGTCGAGGAAAATCCACACCAGGAAGAGGAAACACCAAAAACATTCAGTGCTACAACTGCGGAAAGTTTGGGCACTATGCCTCGGATTGTTGGCACAAAGCCGACGAACAAGCCAATATTGCAGAAACAACAAATGATGATGGTAATGATACTATCCTTCTTCTTACTCATGATGAATCAGGAGCACGACATGAATCCTGGTATCTTGACTTGGGTGCGAGCAATCACATGTGTGGGAAGAAAGATTTGTTCATAGAACTCACAGAAGGAGTGCATGGAAATGTGAGCTTGGGAGATTCTTCTAAACTCCCTGTTGAAGGCAAAGGGAAGATCAAGATCTATCAGAAGGATGGTAAGAAAGAATATATCTCTGATGTTTATTATGTGCCTAACATGAAAAGTAACATCATTAGCATTGGGCAACTGCTTGAAAAAGGGTACATAATACATATGGAGGGAAACTCTCTTACTTTGAGAGATGCTTGTAGAAAGCTTGTGGCTCATGTTCAAATGACCAGCAATCACATGTTCCTCCTGTACCTTAACACGCAGATTGAGAAGTGCCTCTAAGGACTCGTGCAAAATGATACTTGGAAGTGGCATTTTCGTTTTGGCCATCTACATTTCAGTGGGTTAAAGCTACTATCTACAGCTCGCATGGTAAATGGTTTACCAATGATCAAGCCACCAAACCACATTTGTGAAGGATGCGTACTTGGAAAGCAATCACGACTTCCTTTTCCTAGTGGCAAATCTTGGAGAGCAAAGGCATCATTGCAACTTATTCACACAGACATTTGTGGTCCGTTGGAGCCCATTTCACTTGGAGGTAGTAGATATTTTATTACTTTCATCGATGATTTCAGTAGAAAGATTTGGGTTTACTTTCTTAAAGAAAAATCTGCTGCTTTAACTACATTCAAGAACTTTAAAGCTCTTGTCGAAACGGAGAGTGGCCACAAGATTGTAACTCTCCGATCTGATTGAGGTGGTGAGTACACCTCAAATGCATTTCAAGAATATTGCAGGGAACAAGGAATCAGGCATCAGCTCACGACTGCTTTTACACCACAACAGAACGGGATTGCAGACAGAAAGAATCGCACTATTTTGAATATGACAAGAACCATGTTGAAGGAGAAAGAACTGCCAAAGCAGTTTTGGGCAGAAACTGTAGCGTGTTCTACATACCTGCTCAACAGATGCCCAACGAAAAGTGTTAAGAATATGACACCTCAAAAAGCATGGAGCGGTTGTAAGCCTAGTGTGACACACATACGGATTTTCGGGTGTCTCGCATATGCCCAAATTCCCGAGGCCAAGAGGAAGAAGCTTGATGATCGTGGTGAGAGATGTATTTTTATAGGATACAGCGAGGAGTCGAAGGCGTATAAGCTCTACAACCCTCTAACAAAGAAAGTAGTGGTTAGTAGAGATGTTGTGTTTAATGAAGAAGAAATGTGGAGCTGGAGCGATGAAGAGATACCCAAAGTACAACCCGGTTTAGAGGAACCAGAAGAACCCTCATCAGAAGTTACACCACCAGGTTCACCACCATCTCCTCAACCTACTACACCTTCTACAGTCCAGAGAGGATCCCCGCCTTCTGTGGGAGGTAGCAGCAATAGATCCTCCACACCCATCAGAATGAGAAGCCTTAGGGAGATCTACTCACAAACAGAAGATGGAGAAACCAATCTCTTCTGCTTATATGCAGATCATGAGCCTCTCACCTTCCAAGAGGCCATAAAAGAAGATAGTTGGAGATCGGCGATGGAAGAGGAGATCCATGCCATAGAGAAGAATGATACCTGGGAGTTAACAACACTCCCACAAAACCAAAAGGCGATTGGTATCAAATGGGTGTACAAGATCAAGCACACGGCAGATGGTGAAGTTGATCGTTTCAAGGCAAGACTAGTAGCTAAAGGCTACAAACAAAAATATGACATCGACTATGATGAAGTCTTTGCACCAGTTGCGCGACTTGACACAATAAGATTGTTGATCTCACTTGCTGCTCATCACAGTTGGAAGATATACCAACTTGATGTCAAGTCAGCTTTCCTCAATGGCATTCTGGAGGAAGAAGTATACGTACAACAACCAGAAGGTTTCTTGGTAAAAGGAGAAGAGAGCAAAGTATATCGTTTGAAGAAAGCTTTGTATGGCTTAAAGCAGGCACCCAGGGCATGGAATGCACGCATTGATAGTTTTCTTCATCAAAGTGGCTTCATTAGATGTCCATATGAGCATGCTGTCTACATGAAGAAGAACTATCAGGGAGAATCTCTAATTATTTGCCTTTATGTTGATGATATATTCTGCACAGGAAGTAGTGCTGAAATGGTCACTGAGTTCAAGCAGTCCATGTTCAAGGAGTTCGAGATGATAGATAATGGATTGATGTCCTACTTCCTGGGCATTGAAGTAAAGCAGCAAGATGATGGGATTTTTATATCTCAAAAGAAATATATAAAAGAGATCTTAGAAAAATTCAAAATGGAAGAGTGTAATCCTGTAAACACCCCAGTATCAATAGGCATGAAGTTGTCAAAAGAAGGAGATGGAGAAGTCGTCGAACCAACTCTGTACAAGAGCCTAGTCGGAAGCCTGAGGTACTTGACAATCACAAGACCAGATATTGTCTATGGAGTTGGGCTTTTGAGTCGATACATGGAGACCCCTAAGAAGTCTCATTGGCTAGCTGCAAAAAGGATCTTGAGGTATATTAAAGGCACACTCAATCTTGGTCTTTTTTATACTTATGGTGAATATGCACAGTTAGTTGGATATTCGGATAGTGATTGGGGAGGTGACCAAGATGAGAGGAAAAGCACTACTGGCTATGTCTTCTATCTTGGGTCTACAGTTTTTTCTTGGACATCCAAGAAACAAGGCATTGTTGCTTTATCTTCATGTGAGGCTGAGTATATAGCAGTTTCATCCACTGTTTGTGAAGCAATATGGCTGAGAAATGTTTTGAAGGAATTGAATCATCCACAAAAGGAGTCTATAGTGATATTCGTGGATAACAAATCAGCTATAGAGGTCGCAAAGAATCCTGTTCAACATGGAAGGAGCAAACATATCGATATTCGGTTTCACTTTCTCAGGGACCATGTAAAACAGAAGACTGTGGAGCTGAAGTACTATCATACCATGGAGCAAGTAGCTGATATTTTTACAAAACCACTGTCAAATGAATCTATCAGCAGACTAAGAGATTTGCTCGGCATGAGGATGTTTTGATTTGAGGGGGCGTGTTGGAAGTGGTCAAAGCAAAACCGTCCAAGCTGATGGAATAAATGTGAGGCTATTTAGCTTCTAAGCTGATGGAATAAATAAGGACTCTTGGGTTCTGAAACGTAGAGTAATTTTAGGTTGTATTTCCTAAATTAAAGGCCTTGTATTTTGTTTTTCATAGCCTATAAATAGGGCCTGTTTCTTTGCAGTTGATATATGAAAAGTTGTTGAGTTATCAGTTTTTCTTGAGCGTGAGAAACAGGGGAAAACAGGGGCTTTGTTTGAAAACTTAGTCACCTGCATATATGCCATAGAGCTACACTATAATGGGAACTCCCAAACTCTTGCTAATATAATCTCTTCCTATATAAAGCTACACTATAGGCCAACGCGTGATCATTATGAGAAACAAAACTTTCCCCAAACTCAACCAGAAAACTAAAACCTGTCAATACTTATTAGTGTTATGAATGAAACCAGCCAAACTGAGCACCAGACTGTTCAACATCTACAAGTTCATCCATGAATGTTCAGGCTCAGTTTGAGCTCATGACAAAGTTCAAATGTTTTTTAAAATTCAGCTCATTGAGTTTTTTCAACCTTCAACTCCAGTTTGTATCCAACCCTATACTCCAATCTAGAAATATTAAAGTTGATGAACCGAGTTTTGCAAGACAGCCTAATTTTAGCTTCAGTTAAACTCAATCCAGTGTTAAGGAATCTGAATCAAGTGTTATAAGATTTAATCTGAGATTCATAAGATCGTAGCATTCCTAAGATGTTACCGACAAAATATATTTCCCAGGCAAAAGTTTCTTAGGTAAAGGCCTCTTTTCTTGTAGTGCCACTAGTCTACTAATTTTTTTCTTTTTTATATTGCTTTTTAAGCTCAAAGGCGAGACTACAGAGAGCATGTGGTCACAAGTTCATGTGTACGGCTTGAAACCACAGTATACAAGGAAGGTCCGAAGCTTACACACGATGACTTATGATTTTTTGGATTGTGGTGAACCAAGATCCAAGGAGCCAAGTTGCATGAGTGTGAATTTTTGAACTTATTCATTTTCATTTATCGTATTACTAGCGATATCCCGTGACTAAAGGCACTGTACACTGAATTATTATACTGTGTATGCATTAGAATGTGTGTATTGAAGTGTGTGTATGCATGTGCTGGTGTGTGTTGTGGAGTGTATGCTGGGTTTTTGAAATTTAGGAGGAAATATACCTCCCATAAATTCAAACACCTATGTGATTTATTATATAAATTATGTCCTATCATATCTTATTCTTGGAAAGTATCAAGATTGTAAGATGATATATAAATATATATCTTATTCATTTAGTATTGCCCATCAGTTTTCCAAAGATGCTCGAGAGGCTATAATAATATTGGTGCCTGCATCAATGGTGACTCATCTGCCAGCCATGCATTAATACATTAGCAGAAAAATCCAAGGATAGGTTGCTAATTAAATGAACTTGAAAACTCTCCTACTTTTCTTATTTGTGCAAATTAAGCCTTCAATATACACAGTAATGAGGCCGAATAGGGTAAAAGCGACGTTAAACTTGCAAATTTTGAATTTTAAATGAGTGAGAATGAGACCAAAAACACTAACATATATGTCAACTCTACATCATTTGGTCACTGTTTTCCTTTCTAATTTGTGGGGGAGTTGAAAATCTATAATTCTGCTCATAGATGTTGGGATAGTATATACTCCAAGCATTCTACAAATCGAGATCGCTTGACGAGGGGTTTGCAATGCAGATCGTTCAAATAGTCAACCCTAAATTATAACTCAAACCCTTAATTGAACGATGATCTCGATAATTCAAAATTATGACCCTAACTCCCAAATTATAACCTTAGCTGGATATTTCTCTAATTTGATAATTTTTAAATATAATTAATAAGTTGATTTACTGTGACCTTTCTCCCATTAGCTGGTACCTTTGTTTGGGTTATGGTTAACTTTAAACCAAATAGAAGTTGTAAAACGAATCTAAATTCAAAACTGCAAGCAAATTAAGTATATTTGCATCACACCGGATCCACGAAGAAAATATCATACCATTTACTTGTAAAATGTACCAAAATAACTCACGATTGAAATCAATCATAAACTAATTTAACTATGATTCTTCCTATTTACTTTTGAATTTTGCACGGTCAAATGATAGGAGAGCAGCAACATTTTCCCGACTTTGACTTGATTCTAATACTACCCTATGCCCAAAGAAGGTTCTATAAATTACACCAAGTCATGAACGTACAACCTCAACACTTTTTCCAACTAAAAGAAGGAAAATTAACATGACAACTCGAAGTTTTGGAATACTTTTGTTCCTTTCAGCCCTTTCTCTACCATTTTCATGTGCAAGTCTTGATTCAGTTCATGATAAATTCATCCAATGCTTATGCAACCATTCTCAACATTCTTCCCCTATCTCTTCAGTAATTTACACACCGAATAACTCATCATATTCATCTGTCTTGCAGTCTTACATTCGAAACCTTCGGTTCAATGATTCCACAACCCGAAAACCGCTGCTTATAATCACAGCCTTGCATGTGTCCCACATCCAAGTTGCCATTATCTGTGCCAAAACTCATGGACTGCAGATGAAAATACAAAGCGGAGGCCATGACTTTGAGGGTGTCTCTTACGTATCCGATTTTCCTTTCTTCATACTTGACCTCTTTAATCTTAGATCCATAAATGTCAGTATCGAAGATGAGACAGCATGGGTTCAAGTTGGTGCGACTCTCGGAGAAGTTTACTACAGAATTGCCGAGAAAAGTAATACTCATGGGTTTCCTGGTGGAGTATGCCCCACGGTGGGTGTTGGTGGCCATTTCAGTGGAGGTGGATATGGTAACATGATGAGGAAATATGGCCTCTCGGTTGACAATATCATCGACGCTCAGATAATTGATGTTAATGGCCAAGTTCTCGACAGGAAATCCATGGGAGAAGATTTGTTCTGGGCCATCACAGGTGGTGGTGGATCCAGCTTTGGTGTCGTTCTTGCCTACAAAATCAATTTGGTTCGTGTCACCGAAACAGTGACTGTTTTCAAAGTTCAGCGGACTTTAGAACAAAACGCAACTGATCTTGTGCATCGTTGGCAGTACGTTGCTGACAAATTGGCTAACGACGTCTTTGTTAGAATGATTCTTAGTGTTGTAAATGGTACAAGGGCCGGGGAGAGGACAATAATGGCTTCCTTCCTCTCCTTGTTCCTTGGGGACTCAGGAAGTCTTCTCACCCTCATGGATCAGAGCTTCCCTGAGCTGGGATTACGGAAAACAGATTGTATAGAAATGAGTTGGCTTGAATCGGTCCTTTACTGGACCAATTTTGCCGTTGGAACCCCAGTTAATGCATTACTTAGTAGGGTTCCTCAAGCACTAACCCATCTAAAAAGAAAATCTGATTATTTGCAGGAACCAATTCCGAAAAAAGGCTTGGAATATATATTTGGCAAGATGATCGAACTTCAAACTGTGGTATTGACATTCAATCCTTATGGGGGAAGGATGGCGGAGATTGCACCATCTGCAAAACCTTTCCCACATCGAGCCGAAAACATAGCAAAAATTCAGTATGCGACAAACTGGAACGAAGACGGGATCGAGGCATCGAGTTATAACATAAACTTGACAAGAATTCTGTATGTTGTTATGACTCCTTACTTTTCCAAGTTCCCAAGAGAGGCATTTCTGAACTATAGAGATCTTGACTTGGGTATCATATCAACTACAATGGGCCTAACAGTTACTTGGAAGGAACTGTTTATGGGGTCAAGTACTTTAAAGGCAATTTCAACAGGTTAGTGCAGATTAAGACTAAGATTGATCCATATAATTTCTTCAGGAATGAACAAAGCATCCCAACTTTTCCATCCTCGAAGATGTGAAGTGAGCTGATGACTAGAAGTCCAGAACAGGTTCATACGCTTGTGTTATCTACACTGGTTGATTGTTGACTATTGCAGAACAAGCTGGTGCTTAGCTCTGCAAGATAGACAATGTAATAAACCTGCAGAAAGTGAAGAATTTTTTTCATTAGTTTTTGTTTTTTTATTTTTCAATTCCCATTCTGTGCGTTTCTGGCCCAATTTTTTTATTATTATTTTGAAAAAGAGTGGTGCGATCGATGTAAAGTTCATATCTAGTGTGAATATACCAGAGTCACTTATCGTATGTCCTCCACACGGGCCTAAATGGAGACTCGTAGGTGACCCCTATGGATTAAGGATGAAGTGACCCACACTCATATACCATCCCCTCTAGTAGTGTTAAACATGTTAAATTGGGTCATTTTGTATTGGATTGATTTTGAATTTGTGTTAAAAATCTCAAAATTCAAACCTGACATATTTAATAATCGTGTCGACATGTGTAAACACAAACCTGATCTAACTATTAAACGGATTACCCGAACCGGACCAATTTGACACGTTTAATAAACAAATCGTTTTTGGGTTAACATACAAAATATGATTTGTTTAACTTATTTGGCACACATAATATGTTTCCACATCAGTTCATTACCATTAAATACATCATTCAATCATTCATCCAAAATTTCAAATATTTTTTTTACAAATAACATATCACATCTCATCAATAAAATTAACTAAAATGCATTCAAGTTTTCACTCAAAAATTAAAACAAGAATTATACTAGTATACTGTCATAATAATATTAAGAACTATACTACCAATTAGCATAGTAGAAATAAGAACTAATAAGTAATAATGTTAAACCACATCAGTTATACATAATAGGCAAACTATACAGTTATAAACGGGTTAAACGGGTCTACAATGGGTTAGGTCGTGTTCGTGTTCGAATCATGTCAACTCGTTTAAAATATACACGTTAATCATGTCAAAATCGGAACCCAACATGATTTTTTCGTGTTTAAGCGTGTTGACCCATTTTAACTCATTAACTCTTTTAATTTTGTGTCCGACCCATTAATTTTGTGTTCGGTTCATGTTGTGTCAAAAATTGAGAGTCCTAATCCTCTCCAAATTGTTTGAAGCAACTCAATTGTTTTTTTTTTTTTATTAGAGAACAACTACAACACTTCTACTTAAATGTTTACTCCCACCAAATTTTGAGTCTCATGAACCATCTTAAATGAGTGGCCTCACTTATGTTACATCTCTCTATAAACTTATTTTTTGTGTAGATGATAGTTCAACATTGTATCAAGTCCTAAGTTCACATCACACTATACCTTCTTCGAAACAACAGTCACATGGATGGACTACTCAAATAAGAGTCATACTGTAGTAATGCTCAACGGGATCTTTCTATAAGCTGGTGCATGAGCGCTGAGCATCAAGAAACCCGATGTTAGTAGCTTAACGCAGAGCTTCTGAGCTTGCTCCCTGAGTTGGAAGTTTGGAATGTGAATGGTTGAGGGGTTTACTCTCATCCCCCATTTCGGAACGACCTTAATCAGACGTGAAAGTGTGCAAATAGACAGCACTACGCGAATGACTCTCGGGTCATCATCTCTCCGTATTATCTTTCTATAGTGGGGGAGGGATGAAACGCGGTATGCCGCTTTGAGCTAGAGAAACAAAGTCTTCATTTTGGGTCGAGAGTCTCTCTCACAGCCCAATATAGTCCTTATGCGCGTACAATCCTGAGGAGAGTATGAGATAAATATTTATGTTACAGTCCTCTCTACCTATTTAAACTTTTATAGTTAGAGTTGATAGGGGTGTAGCATAAACCACATGGCCTTCGGGTGACTAAGGATGATGTCACTTTGTCAATAACAGGTAGAGGTTAACGGTTTGCTTTGTTATCTACAGTACTGGCAGTGAGATGTGAGATATATACAATAGTCAAGGGAGGGAATTGAGAGCAACAATGCTTCACATATTTGGGTGCCAATGGAGTTAGCAAGCATTTATTCCTTGGCATTACGAAGGGTTCAAGATTACTATACTCCATGGGAAGGGGGAAGATTAGGGTGTAGTTTTCTGCACTTTGAGTGAGACGTTGAATTTGTGATGTATGAAACTCTGATGGGTTAAGAGCAAATTTTAGGAAAAAAAGGTATGGAATTTTGAATTTGAATTCAAATGTAATGTGAATTTAACTGAATAGGTCGATAAATTCTGATCATCATTTGACAATTAGACTTGCGCTCATGACAGGTTGCATGTGTTGAAAATAGTGATTTGGAACGACTATACTACGACCGAGCAGATAGTTAGGCTATTCTGGCCGACCTAAAATTGGGCCGACCTAACAAAGGATAAACCTCGACCGAGCAGATAACTAGGTAATTCGGGCCGAGCTAAAGTTAGTCCAGCCGAGCAGAGCAAGTAGCTAGGCTATCCAGGCCGAGCTAATGTTAGTCTAACCTAGCAAAGAATAAAACTCAATCGAGCAGGTTGCTAGGATATCCTGGCCGAGCAAAAATTGGTCCGACCTAGTAGAGGATAAAACTCGACCGAACAAACAGCTAGGTTGTCCCTGCCGAGCAGATCCTACAGCCGAGCTGATCAGAAAGCTCGAAAAAGAAGGAATGAGTTCGGTCCTCGTCACGACCGAGCTGTTTAAAACAGTAAACGTGGTGCTAAAAAGATGCCTATAATTCAGGCATTCTGGTTAAACAGATTGAAGAAATTACAGGAATGGCAAAAGGAATTGCTGGAGAAATATCAGCAACTTCCCAACTAGAGCCGCCTAACTGGAGGAATGTGTGCCACCTTGAATCGAAAATCATGAAAACCCTAATTGAACAGGGATCTATAAAAGGCACAAGGAGTCATGGTGAAAGGTATGCTGAACTCTCTTAGTCTTCTCACAATTTATTTAATATCATTTACTGACTTAAGCATCAGAGTTCCTTCGATCGAAGCACTTCAATCTTGAATAGTTTGTTCATTTTGTAGATGAGAGAAGACTGGGAGATCAAGTTCAAAAATACATCAATATTTTAATTCCAGTAGGAGGTACTCTTAATTTTTTGCCTCTTACATTTGGCGTCATCTGTGAGAAACGATGATCAAGTTTCTGTGAATTGTAAATATATAAGTACTTGATCGATCTTGCCCTATAATGTGGCGAACATTATCAATAAATTTGTGTGTGCAACAATCGAAATCGGGAGCGTTGCGTGCGAGAGCTAGTTCATCATGGTTTTCGATATTTCTACCTTGCGTGATGGACGTTGTATCATGAAACAGAATTATTCATCTTCCAGAAGCACAAACTGCTGGTTGTGGTATTTCCCTTCCATGGAATTTATTTTTAGAGCAAAGTCACTTGCCCTTTATTTAGGCCCCATGCGACCAGCACCAAGTTTGCATATGTTGAAAATAGTTATTTGGAACGATTATACTACGCTGAGCAGATAGCTAGGCTATCCTGGCTAAGCTAAATTGGTCCGACCTAGCAAAGGATAAAACTCGACCAAGCAGATAGCTAGGCTATCCTGGCCGAGCTAAAATTGGTCCGACCTAGCAAAGGATAAAACTTGACCGAGCAGATAGCTAAGTTATCCCAGCCGAGCTAAAATTGGTCCGACCGAACAAAACAAGTAGCTAGGCTATCCAAACTGAGCTAAAATTGGTCCAACCTAGCAAAGGATAAAACTCAACTGAACAGATAGCTAGGCTATCCAGACCAAGCTAAAATTGGTCTGACCAAGCAGAGCAAGTAGCTAGGTTATCCTAACTGAGCTAAAGTTGGTCCGACTGAGCAAAGGACAAGATCCGACCAAACAGATAGCTAGGATATCTCGGTCAAGTTAAAATTGGTCTGACCGAGCAAATAGCTAGGTTATCTTGGTCGACCTAAACTTAGTCTGGCCGAGCAGAGGATAGCATACAAGAGCAAGGAGAACGTGTATCTAGAACATTCATCATGGTTTTCCATATTTCTGCCTTGCATGATGGACGCTATCTCATGAAGCAAGAAGAACTATTCACTTTCTAGAAACATAAACTGCTGGTTATGGTATTTCTCTTCCATGAAATTTTTTTTTAGAACAAAGTCTATTGCCCTTTATTTGGGCTCTAGGTGACCAACACAAAGAGACAAGTTTGGGAATTTTTGGTATGTCTTGGATGCCGAAGAATACTTTAAAGGTTAGTTTTACTTATACTATGAGACTAGTTAATATGTGATTGACCTAAAATATGATATATACTATCTTTAACATAATTGAATCATCTTGACCATATAATAAAGAAACCCAAGAAGGTCAATTGTTTGATACTGTAAAAGACCCAAGAGGGTCAACTACTTGAACCAACGCAGGATCAACTAATTAGAATTAAATGTGAGGACTCCAAGAGGAATCAGAGTGTACCACTTGATTCACAGTACACAGGTGATGAAGTTCAACATTATATGACAAAATTAATGGCTTATATCAATATGTATACTCTGGTTTATTTCACATGGTAGAACTTATCTATTGTCTTTGCCTGTATCACACTTAATACTCAATGTTATTATGGATCCGACACATGTTCGGCATTAATCTCGCACATGAGAGATAAATTATGAAACTTGGTGTCTTTTAGATGATTTAATTTTTACAATTGTTTGTGACTAATCCTGATCCAAACACGAGAAAGTATTTGACTAATAGAGTCGGCCTAATTGATATTCAACCGAAGAGGTCAATCAATGAGAGTTATATAAGATGACTATAAATAGAGATCCAAGTGTGCCACTTGATTCCTTGATTCCTAGTAGACAAGATGTACATAAATTGAGACTAACTCTCTACCAAACTAGTGGTTTTGGTATTGAACCAAGTACTCATAGGTTGCATAAGAAATTAGTGGAGTATGGTTCCCTCGTTAGAATGAATAATCAATACCGCAAAGATGGTTATGATCAAAATCTATTGTTTATTAGACATTTTTGGAGATAAAAGGAAGATGGATCTCTTCATATAAGCCCTACGCAAATGCCCCATGGTATGAGAATCCTTTGACTTTGTTTTGCATGTTTGGCATGCTCATAACCTGAGTATACATATGTGTGATAAATATGTGACACCCATAATCTGACATGCTTTGATAGGAAAGAGATCTAAGAGAAATATATGATTTTTTCCAGAGATAATTTGATTGTCTTGATGTTTGATTTTTTCCATTTTGCTATATTATGTTTTGGAGATAACTCTATTATTTATGCTATAAATAATGACACATGGAGCCTTTGAGATAATCCTATTTTTACGATGGAGTATGCCAATGAGAAAGAGAACCAAGAAGACATAAAATCGATATGACAGAGATCCAAAAGGATCAATTAATTGATACCAAAAGAAATTCAAGGGGGTCAATTGTTTGATATTCGACTTGAAGTGTCAACCAATCAGAATTAAATTTTTTGAATTCGTGGCGAATTAGAGTGTACCACTGAATTTCTAATATGAAGGACCTACATGAGTAGAGATTAACTCTCAATGAACATTGGTGAAACTTTCCATGGACATTGGTGAAACCCAAGAATTTAGATACACATAATCTCATTGGAAGTAAGCAACATCCATTGTTGGTGTAGTGTGCCACTATGCCCGATAAACATTGGCTTAAGATCAAGCTTCTCCTAAGTGGAGTATTACTCAAGTTACAAATCTATGGAGATATCTTGTTATGATGGTTCAACGTTTTCAAATAAACTCTCTTGTGGCTTCAAGGGTCCAAAGGGTTTTCTCTTAGCCCACCGAATTATGAACTGTGAAGAGTCCTAAGAAAGCTTTGGTTTGATTATCTATTTGAGCTTACATCAAACATGGATCTTGGGTCAGAATCTCATAACAGATTTATTAAAGTTATATGCTTATCACGATGACGAAGGAGGTTAATCAATTATAAAAAGACACCTAAGGGATACAATATTTGATACAACAAAGTGATCAAAGATGCTGAGGAGTATGATACAAGCATTATTTATCTTGACTTCATCAAAAAATGTACGACTCGAGAGGTCATCTTACTAAACATGCCCACAGCGGTTAATTATGTGATACTTGAGAAAGAGACCCAAGAAAGTCAATTACTTAATTGACATTTGGCTCTGAGACTAAAAAATATTTTTAGTTAAAAAGGACTAGATTGTGGAATCAGAGTGTACCACTCGATTGATATAGTTATACATCTCGTTGAATAACTATTCCAGAGAAAGAGAAATTATTTACTACAAGTATTTTTCACCCGTATGTCAAGTGACAAACACATCCAGATGGACATGGTGTCACCCAAATGACATTCAAACACTGAGATGGCAACAACAAAAAAGTCTGGTGGGCCTATGAATGGTGATCAGTTTATCACAAGGGGTGCGGGCAACAAGATTTTTAGTAACCAAAAAGCATGTACTACTGTCAAAACTAGTCTTGTGAAAGAACCATCAAGGCATTTGGACGAACACCAGCAGTGTGCCTCTCGTATTAGTGTTCATGACTTCCATTAGTCCTGAAAATCCTTTCAATGCATCCAGAAACACTTACATCGACCCCAACAATTGGAGATAGATTGAGAGAACATATGGATCAAAGGAGGAGGATGAAGGATCAAAGAAAAATAGGCAGCACGAAAGCCTCGAGCAATCATGATTCCATTGATGATGTTGAAGAATTTTTTCGTGAGGCTTCATATTACACACACACTTATAGCTACTTGAATTATTATCTACCACAAGAGCTAGTTGAAATGGGGGCCGAGATCCTCAAGTATGGAAAAATTAAGGGTTGGGTCGTATCGTGCTCAACCCCTCTATTTGGACCAAACAACCGATACAAGTCAAAATAAGAATCAACATCTTTTTATAAATGATACGCTTGAGCTTGAGTTGGGATAACTGATGTCATATTACTTCAATGGAGTACCTCCCGCGAATGAATAAGATTGAGCTTTAGAGTTAATCTTTGTGGAGTACCTGCCACATGAAAGACATCTAACAGCGGAGTACCCCCTACGAATTGATAAAATTGAGCTTCAAAGCTAATCTTTTTGTAGAGTACCTACCACATGAGAGATGCCTAACAACGGAGTACCTCCCGCAAATTGATAAGATTGAACTTCAAATCTAATCTTTTTGTGGAGTACCTTCCACATGAAAGACCTGATAAGGCTCGGGAATAAGATAACCTAATGCTAAGGCAGGGAGAAAAAAATTTCTGACAGAGGCAGGGACCTAGCTCAAGTGCAGTCATCCGATCAAACTTTGGCTCATAGTTAGGCACGATGGTGTAAGCCAAATGGGTAAAGTTTGAAGACCGATTAGATCAGCGGATCGGTGTAAGGGTCACAATAAGTGACCAAGAACTGATGCTCGAACCCTTCAACGAGGCAGGTCCTCTTGGCTAGGGGAAAGGGGCCATGATTAGAATTTTTCTTAAGTATTGAACTCCCGAGCCCTTCATTGAGGTGGGACCTCCATGCTAGGGGAAAGGGACACAAAAAAATGTCTTTTCATAAGAAACAATACAAACCAATTAATGAGAAAGCATTGTAAACAGAGAATATGTTCTAGTGTGCCACATGAAAAATATTCTTTGGGGGCAAATGAATGGGTCGATAAATTCTGATCATCATCTCACAATTAGACTTGCGCACGTGATAGGTTGCATGTGTTGAAAATAGTGATTTGGAACGACTATAGCTAGGCTATCCTGGCTGACCTAAAATTTGTCCGACCTAGCAAAGGATAAAATTCAATCGAGTAGATAGCTAGGCTATTCGGGCCAAGCTAACAGGGCCGACCCAATAGTGTTAAAAAAAAAAAGTCTGGGCTTTAGGCCTCAAATTTTTAGAAAGCCCCATAATTATAGATACATAAGTAGTTCACATAAAAAATTTAAATTTATGAAAATTTTAGGCTTTATAAAAAGGTCCTAAAATTTTAAGCCCAATAAAAAAATATAATTTCAATAATTTAGGCCTACAATTCAATCCATAAAATTAGAAACTCAAAAATCAAAAATAAAATAAAATCTCTCTCTCTCTCTCTTAAAAAACAAAAATAAAGTATCACATCTTCCTCTCTCACTTTAAAAAAATTAAAAATATTTTTTTAAAAAAATAATACTAAACATAAAAAAATCTCATTTAATATTACCGCTATAGGCCTCAATTTAGCTTGAGCCACCCCTGCAAGCTAAAGTTAGTCTAGTCGAGCAGAGCAAGTAGCTAGGTTAACTGGGCCGAGTTAAAGTTGGTCCGACCTAGCAAGGGATAAAACTCAACCGAGCAGATAGCTAGGCTATCTCGGTCGAGCTAAAATTGGTCCGAATTAGTAGAGGATAAGACTCGACCGAACAGACAGTTACATTGTCCCTGCCAAGCAAAGGATAAGATTCGACAGCCTCGCTGATCAAAAAGCTTGAAAAGGAAGGAATGAGTTTGGTCCTCGTCACGACCAAGCTGTTTAAAGCAGTAAATGTGGTGTTAAAAAGATGTCTATAATTCAGGCATTCTGATTAAACAAATTAACGAAATTACAGGAACGGCAAGAGGAATTGCTGGAGAAATATCAGCAATTTTCCAACTAGAGCCGCCTAACTGGAGAAAGGTGTGCCACCTTAAATCGAAAATCATGAAAACTCTAATTGAACGGGGATCTATAAAATGCACAAAGAGTCATGGTGAAAGGTACGCTGAACTCTCCTAGTCTTCTTGTAATTTATTCAGTACCATTTACTGACTTAAGCATCGGAGTGTCTTCGATCGACGCACTTCGATCTTGGACAGTTTGTTCATTTTGTAAGTGAGGGAAGACTGAGAGATCAAGTTCAGAAACACATCAATCTTTCAATTCATGTAGGAGGTATTATCAATTTTTTGTCTCTTACATTAACATAAATTCTTCAATCTAAATATCGACCCAGTTTTAGATTCACATCAGGTTTAAATAGGGTTCAAGGAGGGCTTGATTCTCAAGTATCCACTGCTGACGTTGAATCCAAGTTTACTACTTGAGGCTGTGTCCCGAAATTATGAGACCTTAATTTATGTATTGTTCAAATTTGTGGCAGACTCGAAATTGTTTTTTGCCAAACTCAACCCGAGTACTTAACATTTTCGTAATTACTGTGTTAAATCAAGCTGGAGTTGACTAGCTCAAATTAAACTTAAAAGTGTTAGCAACTAGAGGCCATGTACATAAAGTACCCATGTGTAGTGTGAAAGGACGGCAAGATATTAGGCTATATAAATCTAGGTGGTTTAGGAAGTTATGGGTAACTAATTGCAGTTAAAAACAAAGATATGTATTATTAAAGTGGAAGAATCTTAAGTTCCCTGTAAATAGGGGTAATCTTAATTGGGAATACGATTCTTATTTTAAATCCTAAATTATTATATTTTGAGAGTCAATTATTCGGTAATCCGAGTTGATAATAAAACTATTTTTTATAACCAAATTTTTAATGATGGTGGGTATCCTAAATCTATGGCTAATAATGGTAATCTCATATCTATATTGATCGATTATTCTAAAAAACGAATAACAATTCCAAAATTAAAGTCGTTGCTAAAATTAACTACATTTCGGTTATAAGATACCTATTCCCAATTAAACTTAAACTTAAACTTATACTTAAACTTAAACTTAAACTTAGTGTCATTTAAATATGGCCATAAGGGGGTCAACATTTGGAGGTGTAGAAGTGTAACAAGCAACTACCTTCGGCACAAATGCACTTCTCTATACAAAACTTAGCGGTTTTGACCATTGTTTTCAAAAGACCGTCACAAGGAATTCAATCAAATACAAAAGAGTACCAAATTAAGGATAATTGCATTGGAGGTCTCGAAAATATGCAGTTTGTCTCATTTTAATCTCTAATATTTTAATTGTGTTATTTTAATTCTTAAAGTATTGAATATATTTCTATATGGTCCCTTAAACAGATATCGTCCAAATTACTAACGATTTTTTTATAATAAACTTGTTACATGATACCTAAGTAGAGCAAAAAAAATAATTTTGATAACTCTTAATAAAATTTTACCCAAATTTTGGTCAAAAAACTATTCAAATTACACAATTTTAATCATGAGCTATCTAAATTTTGGTCAAAAATTATCTATATCATAAATTTTTGGTGAAGAACTACCTAAATTATTTTTTAACTATATTTAGGTATCACATGATAGGTTTGATAGCCTATTACCGAAATCTCTTTTTGAAGATCGTCATATTAGGCTCATCTCTAATTGCGAAGAGTACTGCTGATGTAAATCGGGTAGGTCTAGAAATCAAATCATAGAAAGAGAAGAAGAAATAAGAGGGGTGGAAAGGAATTACCTCATTCTCGTAAGGAATTGGTGAAGAAACACATAAATCTCCGCAGAGAATACTCAATTCTTATTCATAATCACTCTAATTAAAATAGTTGAGATTACACCATTATTTATAGGCAAAATCCCCTACTAAAATAAAAACTACTTTCCTACTAAAATACTAAAAGAGTTTCATGATCAAACTCTTAAATCTCTATCCTACTAAAACTCTATAATAATTTCCTAGTCAAACTCTAATTAATACTCCTAGTCAAACAAATATTCCTTAACAAATAAAATAGTACTAAAATAAATAATAAAATTCAATTCTTCAATTGAAGCTCATCCAATCCCTTTTTGATCTCTATCAATTCTCCTCGGCTGAAAAAAACTCTTCTCCGAAGAGTTGGAAGGCCACAAGTACTCCAAAAAATCTGAAGAAGCTTGTGTTTCAAAAAAATAGCATTGCAGAGCTCCATAGAAGAAAATAATCCCTCCGTGCATTGTATTCATCACAGTCTTATCCACATACACCATTATAGGTGAAGGAAGCATGTAATCCAGTGGAAACAAAATAACAACTCCATCTGTAGTGGCACCTTTTGAAACTCTTTTAACTTCTTCTGTAAGAAGATCCTTTGAGATCAACTTATCAAAAGCAATTGATGTATGATGTGAAAAACTTTTAGTCACATCAACGGTATCTAATTTCAGCTCATCATTCAATTGAACTGGAGCTCGTAGTGGAGGGGCTTGTATAAGTACCTGTGGAGGAATGATGACTGAAGATGGACTATTATCCATGTTTTTCTCAACTCGTTTGCCCTTTTTATCTAAGAGATAAGCTTCCATGATCTCCTTTAGTGATGTTATGGACGCCTCTAGTGAATCCATCCTCTCATTCATGGCCTTTTGAAAATCAATTAGTGCTTGAGATAAAGCCTCCACTTTAGTATTTAATTCGGCGTTGGAAACTATCTTGAATGGAGTAGAATTTAGAGTTTATTTTTTCCCAACCAGCCGTGCCGATGAACAGTACTGATGAACAGTGCCGCGATGAACAGTTTTTTTTTTTTTTTGTGAGAATCAAAGTTGTCAGACAAGTCTCAAAAACACAACGACAATCGAGAATGATCGAAGTTGAGCTCTGATACCAATTGATGTAAATCGGGTAGGTCTAGAAATCAAAGAATAGAAAGAGAAGAAAAAATAAGAGGGGTGGAAAGGGATTACCTCATCCTCGTAAGGAATTGGTGAAGAAACACATAAATCTCCGCAGAGAATACTCAATTCTTATTCATAATCACTCTAATTAAAATAGTTGAGATTACACCATTATTTATAGGTAAAATCCCCTGCTAAAATAAAAACTACTTTCCTACTAAAATACTAAAAGAGTTTCATGATCAAACTCTTAAATCTCTATCCTTTTAAAACTCTATAATAATTTTCTAGTCAAACTCTAATTAATACTCCTAGTCAAACAAATATTCTTTAATAAATAAAATAATACTAAAATAAATAATAAAATTCAATTCTTCAATTGAAGCTCATCCAATCCCTTTTCGATCTCTGCTCTACTGCCAAAATCAAAACTCAAATCTTGTATCTCAAAGTATTTGCCTAAACACACTCTGGTTACAAGAATCCCAACTACTTGTGTTTTCCTCTTGCAGCAACAAATTTTTTCTCTCTGATTTTTCCTCTGTTTTTCTGCGTAAACACACTCTGTTTTGGTAGCAATTCTTTGCCCTTTATATGCCTCTGCTTTCCAATCGAAAACCCTTGAATATGGTCACTCCATGGCCAACTGCCTCCAAGCAAGAAACCGACTAAACGTGCATGAACAGGCCTCTCAAAGGCATGAAGAGAGTTCTTCAAATATTCTGGACTCTTTTAATGACTACACAAAAGAGCCTATAACTTTTCAATATTATATCATAAGCCCAAAAGTAAAATACAAAAACTATACATTAAAGAATTGGGTTTATAAAACTAACAGTGCTATTGATGTAAAGTTCATATCTAGTGTGACTATACCACAGTCACTTACCGGTTATGTCCTCCACACGGGCCTAGATGGAGACCCGTAACTGATCCCTAAGGAGTAAGGATGGAGTGACCCATACTCATATACCATCC
Organism: Ilex asprella; assembly: GCA_023539305.1. Classification (NCBI taxonomy): domain Eukaryota; kingdom Viridiplantae; phylum Streptophyta; class Magnoliopsida; order Aquifoliales; family Aquifoliaceae; genus Ilex; species Ilex asprella. The sequence goes on along the minus strand of CM042188.1, from coordinate 8,199,868 downwards.
TCTCCACACTGTTTGAAGCAACTCAATTGTTTACTCCCACCAAATTGAATTTATGAAATATCTATTTTGAGCTCACGAACCATCTTCAATGAGTGGTCTTATTTATGTTACATCTCACTATAAACTTACTTTTAGTGTAGATAATAGTTCAACATTGTGTCAGGTTCAAAGTTCACATCACACTATACCCTATTTCTTATACGGAAACAAAAAATAGTCACTTGGATAGCCACTCAAATAGGAGTCATGCGTGATGGGGAGTATTAGATAAATACTTATATTATAATTCTCTCTGCGTACCTATTTAAACTTTTAGAGTTAGAGTTGATAGTGGTGTAGCATAAAACACATGGACTTCGGGTGACTAAGGATTGTGTCAATAGCAGGTTGAGGTTTCTATAATGGTTTGCTTTGTTATCTACAGAAATGGTAGTGAGATGTGAGATATATACCTCAGTTAAGGGATGTAATTCAGAGCCACAATGCTTTACATGTTTGGGTGCCAATGGAGTTAGCAAGCATTTATTCGTTGGCAATACGAAGGGTTCAAGATTACTATACTCCATGGGAGGGGGGAAGATGATGGAGTAGTTTTCTGCACTTTGAGTGGAAGGTTGAATTTTTTATGTATGCAACTCTGATGGGTTGAGAGCTTATTTCAGGAAAAAAAACGTATGGAATTTTGAATCCCAGTTCAAACGTAATGCGAATTTAACATACATTTTTCAAATCCAAATGTCGACCCAGTTTTAGATTCACATCAGGTTTAAATAGAGTTCAAGGAGGGCTTGATTCTCAAGTCTCCACGGCTGATGTTGAAACCAAGTTTACTACTTGAGGCTGTGTCCCGAAACTATGAGACCTTAATTCATGTATTGTTCAAATTTGTAGCAGACTCAAAAAAAATTTTGCCAAACTCAACACGAGTATTTAACATGTTCGTAATTACTGTGTTAAATCAAGCTGGAGTTGACTAGCTCAAATTAAACTTAAAAGTGTTAGCAACTAGAGGCCATTTATGTACATAAATTACCCATATGTAGTGAGAAAGAACCGGAAGATATTAGGCTATATAAATCTAGGTGGTTATGGAAGTTATGGGTAACTAAGTGCAGTTAAAAACAAAGATATGTATTATTAAAGTGGAAGAATGGAGGGTATTATAGACATTTTAAAGGTGGACACCAATCCCACCTCCTCCCTTCTTTACTAGTACAGATAAGGCCATAAATTTGCACTAGGTAAAGTTCATGAGAACTCTCCAATCAGAATTTCAACTTAGAGGTAGGACTGTTAATCAAGCCAAGCTAGAACACTATTTTAAGCTCGTTTAAGAGTAAATAGTTAAACAAGCCAGCTCGTTTATGTGTAAATTGAGCTCGACAAGGGCTCGATTAACACCCCTACTTAGAGGGGCAATCTGTGTAAACTAATAAAGCCAGTGAATCCTGAATACGGACTTGAAATTTAGGAACCATTTAGCACACTCTTTGGTGGAGTCATGAAATTGTTTTGTTCTTCCACAGGATGTGTCCTTTGAATAGGAGTTTGTTTTGAGTTATAAATATTTTGTGTTGGACTGTCCTTTTATTAGTTCATTCACTTAATATGTGTACTTCTTGTCTTTTTTAAGGAATAAGCTTCATGACAAGCTACAACAAATAAAAGTTTGGGCCAGCTATGGGTACTTCTACATAGGAGGGTGTGTTGAGTGCTCCCATACCCATATTGTGCGCTCCACGCCTATGCGAAAGAAGGACGAGCAAGCTATGAATAATAGAGAAAAACGGAAACCTTCTTTACGAGTTCCTACGTACTATATCTACACCCTTGGGATGTGAGGAAAGTAAAATCATACCAGTGTTTTGATTTATTTGAATTATTTCCAAGCGTACTATGTTTTGCATCTTGTTACGGAGGTGATGATACACAAATTGAGTTTGCACATCACCTGTCAAGTGAACAACAATAAATGTAATAGTAAAATAGAGAGATATAGAGACACAAGTAAGACAAAAATTTATAGTAGTTCCGTCAACGTGACATACGTCTACTTTAAATGACTACAGTCGTCGGAGTATTTTATTACTTCGATGAGTGTTGGGAGTGTAGGGAGTTACAAGTTGAGAGAGATAGAAGAGATGTGATCGACTGAATGTGATACTCCCCAAGTGTTGGCAGGGCTTACAATTTATATTCACCTCATAACAGATTGAGGCGAGTTATTAGTAACTAAGTGATTAATCTGATGGAGTTGACACCCTCTTCTCAATGGATTGGGTAGTTACGGTGCTCTTTATAAGATTCGATCAAAGGATGACGTGGGTGTTGACTCTTTTCAAGGCGGCGTGGATGAGGCTCTTGAATGACCCTGCTACTCCCTTGGCGAGCTTGACCGAGCGTGAACTCCTTTGGGCTAGATATCGGATCTTTATGAGTTGGGCTCCTAATTTAAACTGGACTTGTAAAAATAGTTGGGCCCTTAGACGTGGTTCATCAGCAAGAATTTATTTTTCACCCAATCTCTCAGATTGTTAAAAAATAGATTTAAACTATTAAACTAGGTTTATGCTAAAATATTATGTTTTATCGTGCCTGGAATATATATATATATATATATATATAT
>CM042188.1:8180887-8197142 GCA_023539305.1 Ilex asprella | reverse complement strand
GAGACGTGCACGACTCAGCAAAGAACCTGTATCCAAAAAGTTGAACCCCTACTCAAAAAAGTTGGAACCACCCAAAAAAGTTGGAGCCCTATCAAAAAAGTTGGAAAAAAAATTATAATTCAATTCAAAAAAAGTTAAAACCTCAACCAACCAAAGAGTTGGAACCTCTACCCAGTTAGAACCAACCCAAAAAATTATAATTCAATTAAAAAATTGAAACGTCAGCCAAAAATATAAACTAATGCATAAAAGTTGTGAAACTCTATCCCAAAAAGTTAGAACCACCCCAAAAAATATAATCCAATAATCACCATCATCAAATCCTTCCATATATCTCCATAGGTGACAAAAATATAATCCAGTCCCATGTGCTTACAACATCAAAATAATAAAATGAAACAAATTACCAAATATTACCTTAAGATTTGAGTGCAAGAATGTAACACAAAGCATTTAGATCAAACTAAGCACTACATATGTTCATCCATATACTTGGTCCAATCCAAGGGATCATATATGCTAAAACCAATAGATTCCTTTAGATGTCAAACAGAATGAAATTTCAACATACATCTATTAAGGCCAACTCATATTAATGGAGATTTATGGATGTAGTGGTTAAATGACAACACAAACAAGGATCACATGCAAACATAGCTCGATAGTGATAAATGAAATGTATCTCAATTTGTTTGGCATCCAAACTCCCCTAGTAATTGATAAATACAAATCATATTTAGACAAAATCAAACAGATGTCCCAATATTACGAAAACAATTAACACCATTACAATTCACAATTATGAACCTTCAGATAGAAAAACAAGCCTACAATATCATCGAAAAAACTGAAAAACACACTTTAAGAGCATCATAAATGAACACAATTAGCAAGCGATAGCAATCAAGTAGAACCGAACCCCAAGAAAAAATATTTTTTTAAATAAGTGAGCACATTAGCAAGCAATTGCAACCAACTACAACCGAATCCCAAGAAAAAAAACCATTTGAAAAAAAATTAACAAATTTGCAAGCAATTACAACCAAATGTAACATGAAAATGTGATGAAATCGGAAAACAATACGATAAAAACATAAATTAAATCCATCACCATTCAGTAATATGAAACTTAAGATAGAAAAATCCTAAAAGCTCAAAAGTTTATGGGAAAATTGAAATTGAAGCATAGAGAGCTTCAAACGTCTCCAAGAAAATGAACCCGTCTCGAAAAACAACAAATTAGTAAGAAATTACAAGCAACCATAACAATCCTTAATTTTGATTGATGAGCGCACACATATCAGAATGAAAAAAAAGGAAATGAGATGAAATGGGAATTAATATATACCTCAGCAACGTATTCAAGGACGACAGAGAGGTACACTAGAGCTCCAGCACTCCATGAAGAATTCCATTTATATCCTCCAGGATCTATCCACGTCTCTTGGCTTCTTGGTCTTCATGATGGGCCAATTCATCTTCTACCATGCTTCTGGATAAAAGGCTTTTGTTTCTCTTTGTTGTGGCATGAAGCCAATGCCTGGACATGTGCAAGTTTTTCTCTGCTATTTTGCAGGTGCTCAAAGGGAGAAGATTTCTCAGAGGTTGTATCTCTCATTAAAAATGCAAGAGTCTGTGTTTTGCTCTCTTTTGTTCACGCGTCTGTTCAGCTGCCCTATCTAATTGAAGTAGTCTATCAAGTGATCTGATTATTAGGGTGAAGAGTTTATCTATAAGGCTATTCACCTTCTTCTCTGATAAGTAGGCTCCAAGCTCAAACGTTTAACTCCAACTCCCAGTTCAAGCTCAAGCTTTCAGATCAGGCTTCCAGCTCAAGCTCAAGCCTCCAGCTCAAGCTTCCAGCTCAAGCACCAAGCTTTAACTCCTACTCTCAGCTCATCAAGCATTCATGGCTGTTTTTTAATGCAACCCTATTATGAGCTGAGTTTTAGGTTATATGCATTAGACGAGGAGCATGCTTATAATTTTATTATTTCTTTAATTCTTGTATCATGCATGCATTGCTTCTATTATTATTTTTATTTTATTTCGTGTAAAGATTGCATCTAGGTAAGGTACATATGTCTCCTAAAATTTCGTCCCCGTAAAATTCCTTGGTGTCGAGGTTCCACTAAAAAAAAACTCTTTTTGGAGGATTTTTTATGTTAATTTTATGAATTGAATGAATTTAAATATAGATTGGATGAGATTGAATGTTACTTGATGAATTAAATGTTTAGTCGTTGAAATTTAATGCTAATTTAATGAATTAAATGTTTATTAGGTAAAATTAATGTTGATTTGAAGAATTGAATGTTAATTGAGTGTAAATTTGATGAATTGAGTATTAATTAGATGAAAATGCATATTATGTTGATTTGATAAATTAAATATTTATTGAATAATTTTGGATGTTAATTTGATAAATTAAGTGTTAATTGAATGAATTTGAATATAAATTGGATGAATTGAAATTTAATATGATGAATTGAATGTTTATTTGATGAAATTGACTATGCACTTCTTCTTTATAGGATAAAAGTTCCAAAGTGTAATATAAAGGGATAAAAGTGTAATATGATACTCACGATCGGTCCACCACTACTAAGGCCGGTCTTAGGAATAAATTACACTTACACCCCTAAATTATAACAATATTTTTATTTTGTACCCAATGTAACCCAACACAAAATATATCAATTAAACTAACATTCAATTTCATCAAATTAATATTTAATTCATCCAATTAATATTCAATTCATCAAATTACCACTAAATCAACATTCAATTCATCCAATTAACACTCAATTTATCAAAATTAACATCCAAAATAATCCAATTAATATTTAATTCATCAAATCAACCAAAGTAATATGAAAATTAATCAAATAAATATTTAATTCGTTAACTCAACGCTAAATTAACATTACATTTCATTTAATTAATTTCTTTATTACACTGGTGTTGGTTTGATAAATTAAATTTTATTAGATGATTTTGGATGTTAATTTGATGAATTGAGTGTTAATTGGATGAATTTAAATATATATGGATGAATTGAATGTTAGTTTAGTATTAATTTTATGAATTGAATATTTATTTGATGAAATTGAATGTTAAGTTAATTTGATGAATTAATTATTTATTAGATGGAATTGAATGTGAATTTGATGAATTGAATATTAATGTTGTATTAATTTAATGAAATGAAAGTTAATTTAGTGTTAATTGAATGAAATTGAATTTTAATTTGACGAATTTAATTTAAATGTTAATTCAACGAATTGAATGTTTATTATTAGAAATGAAATGTTAATTTGTGGAATTGAATGTTAATTTGGTGCTAATTTGATGAATTAAATCTTTATGAGATGATTTTTTAATTTATTTTAATGCAGGTACACTCTATTGGATAGTAGATGTGTTAGAACTCGGCTAGGTAAATTCATCCATAAGTAAATTACACTTACACCCCTAAAGTATAACTGTATTTTTATTTTGGCAGGTACAACTCTATTGGATAGTGGATGTGTTAAAACTGGGCTACGTGAGAACAACCGGTTTCAGCGGTTTTAAAAGGGTACGTGTCTACTATACAGCTCACCTTACTTTTCGGTACCTTACCGAAAAGTAGGTTGGCGGTATAATAGTGTTACCCTATTCATTATCATTTCTTGTTGATGGGTTTAGATTACCCTTTAAAATCGAGGTCAAGATACTTTTAATCTATTTCTTTGTTTATTATTTTGTGTGTACGGTTTTGTTAATTCTTATGTGGTGGTATTATATAATAGTACAAGTGTAACCGTTCTCTTGATTCACCGTTTTAGACATGTTTATAGTATTTTAGAGAGAATGATTCCAACCAAATTACTTGTCCTAATTCTTACCCATTATGTTCCCAAAGAAAGGCTTTAGTATATGCATGAGAACTTGGATAAAGTTTGACTTGTGGTATGCCCAACCCCATCTTAAATGAATTCAAAGCACTAGTTTTGATGTATGGAATGAGGGGCTCCTCATTTTATCATGCTCCTCCTCCTTTCAGATATTTTTATTTAATTGAAATTTTATCGTTTCTTTAAAAACAAAAGAAAAAAAAATACTTCTACCTATGTTACATGTATTACTAAATTTTTTGTAGCAATTTAATATGACCGGGTAGAATAATAAATTTCATTGACTTTCATTAATTATCCAATAAATAAAATTGTTCAACGTCAATGGTTACACAAATTTGGTGCATATAATTTTACTCTAACAATATTTGGTAGGAGTGATGAAAAAATGAGGACAAGCACCGCAAAAACAATAGAGTAAATTAGCCCTTGAAATTTATCACTTTTTTCAAAAGAGCGGTATTTTAGAATACCTCATATTTTTCTCTACTCTCCTCTCACTAGTTCGACTTTAGTTCCTCAAATTTTAATTTGTCAATTTAATCCTAAGACTTAACAATTAGATCAATTTAGTCTAACTGTTGTTTAAATTATTGACGAAAAACTATCACATATAAGTCATGTGATCTTTATTAAGGCCAATTAAGTTATTGTCTACGTCAAAAGGTATAAACGTAATTTGTAACATATATATGCATATTATGATAGTTCCAAATTCTGTTGCTATCGATAGTAAAGAGTCAATCAACAAACAGTTTTTAGATGATTCACAATATAGGGAAGTAATAAAAGAATTTTTTTTTTATTAATTCAATTGAAGAGAATTCAGTTATAGAAAAGACTAGACTAATAGCCTTGATTGCAGTAATAACTACTTCCTTAAAATTAATCTAACACTACTGCTAAAATGCCCAAATCATGGGTCTTGTAAGAGTTTGAATGTCCTTTGCATTTTCTCCACTTTTTGCCTTTTATAACTATTATCCTCAACAGGTTTTGCCTCCATTAACGGTTATCTGACTGGTAACTTCCAATTAGTTATTCTTTTCAAATGTGGTTATGACTGCTCATCTCCTGCCTTACTTTAGATTCTACCATATGACATTTTTTTTAAAATATTCATATTTTTCAGATGTCCATGTATTGAACATTCATGAGATTTTATATTTTAAATCCAAAAAATAACCCCCCCCCTAATTTAATTGAGTGATAAGTTAGGTAAATGAACGGTTTCTAACCACTTAACTCCTGAATGCCTATTTAAGGACTTTGATTGCTGCACTGTTCGCTCAAACCTTCGACTATACCTCTCATTGTCGCATCTATCTTTGACAACTTCTATCTGTTTTGTCTTTACTCGCTTAGTTTTTTTCTAATGGTCTAAGCGAAAGGTGGGTCAATCCCCTTCTCCTACCCCCTTTTGAACGCCCCTCATGTTCTTCGCTTTTCTACCAGTCTTAGATACGTCATTCGAGAATCTGTAGATGACAACATTCGGATCTCTTCTATGGGTTCTAGCTCAAATTTCGCATTGGGTCCAACCTTCAAATTCAGGCATCTTTCCAGAGCTATCTACGCACTACCCCATTTCTAAAGGAGAAATTCTAATACTTCATCGTTCTCACCTTCAATGGAAGTCTTGCGATCAAGGGATCACTTCTCTTAAATCCGGGGTTGGTCCAGGCCAGTAATGATCTAACGGGGTGGAACGTATAGAGGCATATTTTTCTAACCAATTGAGAGAACAAAAGATTTATGAACAAATCAAGCTTTCAACAAGTCCATTGTATATGAATCGTTGGCTCATAGGTGCAACTAGTTGCATTTAATCAAAATCTTGTAATGCAATGTTACTTCCTCTTGGCATCATTTCTCCAACTATCCTTGATGTTGTACACCTAACAGGGTTCCCATCAACTAGGATTGAGGTAACTGCAAATCTGATGCCTTACCGCATTTTGCTCGAAATTTTAGTTAATTTCAACTATTTAAATCATATTACCTTCTTTTATAAGCCAGACTCTACCCCTCTTTCTTATAAGGAACTGTGGCTTTCCTTCTTCACTGACTCCGTTGCTTTGTCCTTTGTGTCTCTAGTCACAAAGTCATCAAGGAATATTATAACATTGTCATTCTTCTGGCATATTAAAAAGTGTTGGCCTTAGCTCCTTTTGTTTTGGGAACTCTTTATAAAGGCCTCTTCGACATGGCTGAAAGGGAAATTGACAGTAATTGTGGAGGACCTTTCTAGCTATTCTAGATATGGTTATATGCCTATTTCCCTGAAATTTAGGCCACCGAGCATCTCCCTCTACAGAAATTTCGTCCTATCAACTATGCTCACTATTTCCTTATGTCAGTGTCTCCATCTTTATATAAGGATTTCAACTTTTACTTCAAGGCATTTTATGATTTGGAGTTTGACAGATATCCTCATCTTTTCTTGCCCTTATCTGAATGCCTCTACTCCTTTTTGTGTCTCAAGGCATTTTTCAATGACTCCATTGATCCTACTGATGAGCAAACTGATTGCTTTCACTTTTTTTGGGCAGTCTTCTCTTTTCTTGATACCTCCATGTGGGTGGTGCGATTTATGATTCCAAATACTGTAGGTGTAGCTTCAAAAATTACTCTCCTAGTTAGATGCCGGACAGTTTGACTTCAGTCAGAGAATTCTTTTACCCTTTATGCATTCTCTTGTTGTTGAACATGCAAATTGAAGTGTCAAGCTCTGAGACCCTTATCCTGTCGATCTTATTTCTTCAGCCTACAACAAGTCTTTTAAGGCCTTTCGTTTCGAACATCTCCATGGGGAGCCATCTATCTCCTTTCATTTCGTAAATTGGTGGCAGAGGAGTACTTCAGCCTTGATCTTTGACAACCTATTATCTAACCAGACTATATTTTCCAATCAAAAACTAAATGACCTGTCCTTTCTACCAGCAGATTTTCTCAACGAGCTTCAAGTAGGTCATCCACATCCATTCCCTTGGAGTTTTCAATTTTTTTTTTTGTCAAGTGTTATCTTGTGACAGATCCTCTTGAAGATCCTGCTCCTGGGGAAAGTTCCCCTCGGAAGAAGAAGTCTAAAGAGTAAATAGGAACTGTTGTTGAAGAGAAATATGTCTCTTCCTCTAGGCAGGTTGTACAAGTGCCCGAAGGGATTATAGCCAATGAAGCTAACTCAAAATTTTCTCCAATCCATCAAAGAGCTGCGGTCGACAGAGTGCCTACTTCAACCACACCATCTTCTAAAATAGAAATTTCTTCTAATTCTTCCTAGATTGAAGCAAAACAGGATATAAAAGGGATACAAGCCAACTAGTGGCTTTGAAGACATGTTTGATTGTTCCTTTCTGTAGTCTTTTATATTATCTCATGTAATGACCAAATTTATTTGGCCTTTTCATTTGCAAATGACTTTAGAAATACAATCCTTTTCTTTTCTTAAAGTTTATTTTTGTTTTTTCTTAAATCTATTATAGCCATACTTAGTGGCCTTCTCATATGCTTATTTTAACTTATGTTGTAGGATTACCACATAGTTGGACAATGTTTTTTTAAATACCTTCCATTAATGGGTTTTTTTTATATCACTCCCCGTCTAGGGATTGCATATGGTGACCTCCACTTTGCAGTACTATTCCTATTTTAAAAGGTCCTTCCCAATTAGGGGACCACTTGCTATATTCTTTATCTTTACTTCGTAAAGGTAAAATAGCTTTCCAAACCAAATCTTTCTTAGTAAAGCTTTTGAATCTATGATTTCTATTATAATTCATTTTGGTAAAAAACATGGACACCCCCTGAGTTTTGTAATATTACACTGATACCCCTGACATTTTACAAATAACACGGAGACCTCCTTTAGTTTGAAATTCATTTTATGGAGACTCCCGCAGTCTACCTTCTGTCAATGTTGCTAACAAAAAGTGAAGATATCATCTCCAAAAACTTTATTATTTTCACAATTACCCTTCTCCAAATTTAGTACCCATAAAATTGATATAATTAGTACCCCAAAAATTGATTGATGAATTTTAATATTAATTTGATAACAATAAAAATTAATTTGATATTAATTCAAAAAATTTGAATATAAATTGGACAAAATTAAATATCAATTTGATAAAATTATATATTAATTTACAATGTAAGGTTCATTTCGTGTTGAATATTATTTGGTGTTGATTAAATCAACACAAAATTGACCTTAAATTAAGAATTTTGTTGGTGTATATAAACTTAAAACTTTATATTTTAAACCATAAAATTTAAATATAGATTTTTTTTGTAGTATAGTGTCTTCCTATATCACTTAATAAAATTTTTTTATGTCAAGATTCGACCAGGCATACCGAAACCAAACTAATTGTTCACCCCCATTTATTTTAAGAGAATCACTCACCTCTACTTGGTAAATTCAAAAATCTCTGGTTGACAGGAAAATACGTGAAAATAAATTAAAAAATTGACAAAAATTGAAAAATTAATATTTTAATTTTTTTAAAAAAATTAGTAGCAAAAAATCGATAATATTGTCAAAAATATATTATAATGTTAATTTCATGTTGATTTGATCAATAACAAATAATATTTAATTCTATAAAATTGACATTTAAAGTTAATATTCAAAATTATAGAATTAATTTCAAATTTCTTTTTATGTTATCAAATTAATATTGAAATTCATTTAATTAAATTTTTGGGCACTAAATCAATTTTTTTGATTTAATTAAAATTTTAATTTAATTTTAATTTTTTGTATTAAATTTTAGAGAATGCTAATTGTGAAAATATTAATTTTTTTTTGGCATGAAATCATCACTTTCCATTATCAACATTGACAGAAGAAAAATAGAGGGGATCTTCGTATAATGATTTTCAAACCTCAAGGAGTCTCAGTACTTTTGTAAAATATCAAGGGATGTCCTTATAATATTACCAAAATTCAGGGCGTTTCCATGTTTTTTACCCAAGTTCTTTATTTTTTCTTCTTCTGGAATTGTATATAGTTTAGCGCTTCTAAATTGACTTCCCTCCAAGTCTTCCAACTTAAGGCACATCGTTTGAGCATAAGTGTATATCGACATATCCTAATGTTCTGCCACTCTTCTTGATCTTATAGTAATCTCCATGAGTATCACAATATCATATTCATACACCAGCTCAAATGGTGTTGTTCCTATACTAGTTTTCTTGGAAGTCTTGTATGCTCGTAACACTTTTGACAACAAGTCATGCCACTACCTTTTGGTTGTCTTCTATGGTCTTTTCAAAAATCAACTTTAATATCTTGTTAGTCGATTTTGCTTGCCCATTGGCCTGAGCATAATAGGGTGATGAATTCAACATCTGCATTCCATGTTCAATTGCAAATTCTATCATTTCTGCCCTAGTGAACATAGTACCCTGATCGACAGTAATTGTTCGAGGCAAACTAAACCAGCAAATGATGTGTTCCTTACTGAAACTAATCACTTTCTATTGATCTACAACCTTCATAGGTACTGCCTCTACCCATTTGTGAAATAGTCAGTAGCCACTATAATGTAAGAATATTGTTTTGATGAAAAAGGGTGAATTTGACCAATCAAATTCATTCCCTATCCCTTAAATAGTCATGGATTCACAATTGAATGCAAATCAATAGAATGAACCCTTTTGCTTGACCTAAAAAATGGATAGATAATAAAATATGTTCTCAAGCGCAAGAATGTATTGTATAGTAACTCGGTAATCTACCGAGGTCGTCTCATCGGGGAAAATGAAAGACAAATTCAAATGGTGACGAAATTAAAACAAAAATAAAAATCTTTTAATTTAAAAGTAGTCATGATGACTAATAAAAACTAAAAGACTATTAAAAAGAACCGAACAATCATCAAAGTTTATCTTGCCGTGAATAAGAAATTTGACCAAATTTTATAGCTGAATCACGATTGTAATCAAATATACTTGAATGAAAAATATTAATTTGAAAATCAAGAAAACAACTAACGTGTTTTTAAATTGATTGAATTAATTGGTGAAAGAATTACAGTCAGGTTGATTGTAGTGATTCCAAAAATTACTCGTGCCAAGTCTAAGTTGTCTATGGATAAGCAAAGAGATATATATTAGAATTTAAAGAATACTTGTATTAAAACTAGAATTGAAAGCAATTAAAACAAAAGAAATAGAAATACTGTAATGTTCAACAAGATTAAAAATTATAAAGTAAATAATGAAGAACCTTGTGCTTGTAATCTAAACTTAAGTGAACGAACAATGAAGAAAAAGGAGTAGCAGCCACCTGGAAAACGTCCCAGGAGGAAAATTTGTCTCTCAATAGCTCCCATGGGTTGGTATTTATAGGAAAATGGGAGAGAGATATGAAATTTTTTTAGAGATACTCTTTTCTTTTATGTCTAACTCTTATTCTTAGAAAATCCCCAAGAATATCTCCAAAGATAGAGTCAATATGGTGAGTCCTACTCTATCCAAAATATTCTCTAATTTTCCTCTGATAAGCTTCAATAACAATGAACCAAGAGTAGATGATAAACGTATGAGCATAGGGGTCATCGCTAAATTGTAGCACTGATGAACTGGTAAGAAGTAGGTCCCGACCTACCAATAGCAACATATTCTGTTCCACACAAACTTGTAGCTCTTCACAACTACTAGTAGAACTGCTCTCTGTTTTGGACCTACTGGTAGAAAAGTTTATGTTTCACTTCGGTAGGAATTCGCTATTACTGGTAGAACCTAAAACTGCTTACTGATGAATTGGTAGAAAACCTATCGGTAGAACCAGCCTTTTTCCCAATTCTTACTGTAATGCCCTTGGCCCAATTCTTAGATCTCCTTACTCATTCCTAATGTCTTCCATAGCATAAAAATGAGAATAAAACCTCACTCTTCCATTCATTTACCTCATTAAACACAAAACTAAACTAAAACAAATGAAATATATAACTAACATAACTAATACGAATGATTTGAGACATAAACTTAACAATATTGTACTCTCATCACACCCCTCCAAACATAGGTTTTGCTAGTCCTTAGCAAAAAAAAAAAAAAAAACACAAAAAAAAGAAGCCACTTTCATAGGAATCATGATTGCATTTAGCGTATGCAACAACTCGTTAAACCCTTAGGTTACCCCCAGTTGACGAGTTTTGTTTCGTGAAGGTTTTCAAAGAAGGTTCCTAAATTTTTTTGATTATTCATCCACAAATTTAGAACATATTATTAATTTCTAATTAAAATGAAATTTACGAAAAATCTACCAACCACTCAAATCATTCACATAAAGGCTAAACTATAGATTTAAACGCAATGTAAAAGTATTCACATTCACATCAACATTGGCAACTTTCGTGGGTATGAAATGATTATGCCATTTAAGAAATTTATCACATAACATCCACATATCTATTAGTTATCCAATTATTACTTTGACGCAAATCTCACCAAGGATTCACTCTCAAAACAGACAACCTCAGATTATAGTGATTGTCTCACTCATAGGTTATATGTGAGAAAATTTTTTGTAGTAAAAAACAAAATATAACTCACATATATCTTTGAATAAGGACATTATTTAAATAAAACAATATTGACATAATCTCATGAAAGAATGTTAGAAACAATAGAAGTAATGTAGCTGGTATATCTCTTATTCTATTATTGAGTACATACACTTACCACGATTTTTCAGATCAAATAAGCCTTTAATCTCCAGTTTTAATGTGGCCTTGGGGAATAGGTTATAGAATCAAAGGATAATAAGGAATTTTAAAAGGTATCCGGGAAATACAAATTTTCTATCCAAAAATCTCCTTCTTTGAACATAATAACTCAAGACATTTATTTGTCTATCTTTCCCTTTCCAACTCTTTTTTCAAAGATAATTCATTTTTTCCTTCTCTGTCTTTCTTTCTTTCTTTCCTCACAGTGTTTGACTTTTCCTATAGTTTTCATTTCCTTTCTAAATTGTAAACAATATAAGTTTATGCTCGGCTTAGTGATTTACATGATTAAGAAATGAAATTTTCATTAAAGCTCAATCATAGCTAGTACAGATGATGTTAGCAAAGAATAGGCCAAGAATCAAATTGATTCAAACATGACCTCAAATCATTTCTAAAAAATGTACGGTATGGTACTTCTAACATTGAGATATAATCAACTAATTACCTCTTATATTCTATCAAAGTAAAAATGATGAGATTATAGATTAAAATTAAAAGAATAATCTTTTGAGTAAATGCATTTTAACCTTCCAATAAAGCTAGACACAAGAGTCACACGAATTATACATTCATCTCTACTATAGATGTCAAACTTTTTAAGATGTGTATCTCATTTATTAAATCATAAAAATAACACGATCATGATGTATATAAAATTTGAGTTCCAAATTAATACATGAACATAATACTCAAACATAGAATAAAATCATATAGAGTGCTACTATGCAAATAACTCAAGATTCAAGCTGAATAATTAAAATTCTCATCCTAATTAAGAGAGAATAAGACAGTTCAAATCGAATATTTTTTTTCAATTTTTTTTTAAAGTATGCACATGGTGGTGTAACCCTTATCCTCCAATTTAAATCATGCATTATTCTCAATGCAAAATATAGTAATGCAATGAGAAAATAAAAACAATAAGGGAAGGAAAACACCTGACATTGAGCTCCAACAACAAAATCATTGGCTGCAAAATAACAAAATAAACTACACAAAAAGAAATAAACAGAGCAACTTCTAAAATTACCTAGCAAAATGAACACAAAAGAAAAATAAAACACTCAAAGATATGCTCATACTCCCCAACTTAAACCCAACACTATGCTTAATGAAAGAAATTAACATGAAACTCTAAATGATAATGGATACACAGCAAAAAGGGTGTGTGCAAATCTAAAAAATAAAATATAATAAAATACAAAAATAATAATAAAAATAATTCTAACTACTATGTACAAAAAGAAAAAAAATGCAAGCTCACAATCAATATTGGAGAGGTTCTTGTGGTGGTGTGGAATGTAAAGGTAATGGATGAAGTTCGTTTCCCCAACCAAAAATCTAGAGAAAAAGTTTCTAAACAATGGTTGGGGATAAGATTGTGGATAATTAAAGGGCACTTATCAGTGATATGCCCAAACTCAGCACATATCTCACACATATACTCCATAAATGAAACAATTGAGAGCATTTAAATAAAGTAAAAAAAAATAAAACGAACAAATGTATCAGGGCTTGTGAGGAAAATCACAAAATTTACCTATCGTTATCCGAATTACCTTCTAAATGTGTACGCTTCTTTTTCCCTACAATGGTATCAAAAATGTTTGACCTTAAAAGTGGGTAGATAATAAAATAGGTTCCTAAGCGCAGGAATGTATTGGTTAGTAACTTGGTCGATTAACGAGGTCGTCTTCTCAGAAAAACGAAGGACAAATTCAATTGGTGACGAAATTTGAACAAAAATAAAAATATTTTAATTTAAAAGTAGTGGTGATGACTACTAAAATCTAAAAGACAATATTAAAAAGAACCGGAGAATCATCAGAGTTCATCTTACCGTGAATAAGAAATTCGACCTAATTTTATAACTCATCTAAGATTGTAATCAAACACACTTGAATGGAAAATATTCAACTTAAAATAAAGAAAACAACTAATGTATATTTAAATTAGTTGAATTAATTGGTGAAAGAATTAAAGTCATGTTGATTGAAATGATTCCAAGAATTACCTGTGCCAAGTTTAAGTGGTTTACAGATAAGTAAAGAGACATATATATCACCCATATTTTCAAATTTAATTATTCAATCAACAAAATAAATTAATCTTTGAAAAAACCCTAGTTAAGTCAAACTATCCATTCACAGATGAGAATCCATCATCCGATCATACTGGAATTAAACTACTAAAACATAACGAAAGAGAAATTACAAGCTATTAAAGAAGATATGGTAATTTAAAGCAAATAAATAAAACTTGTATTGAAATTAGAATTTAAAAAATACTTTGAATTAAAACTAGAATTGAAAACAATTACAATAAAACAAATAGAAATGCAGTAATGTTCAAAGAAATTTAAAACTACAGAATAAATAATGAAGAACCTTGTGCTTGTAATCTAAACTTAAGTGAACGAACAATGAAGAAGGAGGAGTAGAAGTAGT
Organism: Ilex asprella; assembly: GCA_023539305.1. NCBI lineage: Eukaryota > Viridiplantae > Streptophyta > Magnoliopsida > Aquifoliales > Aquifoliaceae > Ilex > Ilex asprella. The sequence goes on along the minus strand of CM042188.1, from coordinate 8,183,054 downwards.
CCTTGGAAAATGTCACGGGAGGAGACGGTGTCTCCTAAGAGCTCCCATGATTTGGTATTTATAGGAAAATGTGAGAAAGATATGACTGATTTTTAGAGATCCTCTTTCCAGTTATGTCTAACTCTTATTTTTAGAAAATATCCAAAAATATCTCCAAAGATATGACCAGTATGGAGAGCCCTAGTCTATCCAAAATACTATCTAATTTTCCTCCAATATTATTTAAGAACAATGGCCTGAAGAGTAGAAGATAAACATCTGAGCACAGGGATCATTAGTGAATTATAGCACTAATGAATCGATAGAAAACAGATCTTGACCTACTAGTAACAAAATATTCTTTTTCACATGAAATGGTAGCTCTTTAAATTTACTGGTTGAACTGCTCTCTGTTTTGGACCTATCAGTAGAACATTATCAACTTGTCAGTAGAAAAGTTTATGTTTCACTTCTACCAGTAAGAATTCACTGCTACTGATAGAAACTAAATCCACTCATTGATGAACCGGTAGAATTATCTCATTTTCCCAATTCTTACTATAATGTTCTTAGCCCAACTCCTAGATCTTCTAACCCAATCCCAAAGTCTTCCATAGCATAAAAAATGAGAATAAAACCTCTCTCTTGGATCTCTTTTGATCCTAGAAAAATAATAGAGAACATGTTGATACTTTTTCAGCATCTTAAATATGCCTAGGTCTGCACCATCGAATATTTTCTCAAAGCCATTATATATCTACACATCTAAGATGCAGAAAAATTAGATGTGTAGATCTATAATGACCTTGAGAAAATATTCGATAGTGAAGACCCAACCATATTTAAGATGTATGAAAAGTACCAGCATGGTCCCCATTATTTTCTTGGAATCAAAAGTGATCCAAGTGCGAGGTTTTACACTCATTTTGAGGCTATTTTTAGTTCAATGCCTAAATAAATTATGTTATTTGCAGTATTCTTTTTCTTTTTTGTGTTTTTTTAGAGGAATGATGTGTCCTTGAGATAGGACAATGAACTTTTGGTTGATCATCTCATTAAATATAGCATTAGTCATTGACAAATAAAAGGAATACTACCTAAAGATCGAGGGTGCATCCTTTTTGAAAGGATGACTAAATAACATGTTCACAGGGTCTTTTATCTTCTTTGAAGTATCACATGTGATTGGTGATTTTTCTATGATCTATGCACATCTACCTCAACTTCTCCATCAAAAGCTTCAAAACAACTTCCTGATGAACTATTTTCCTTTGTTGCTCTTCCCAGAGCAACATTTCATATCTACTAACCTTAGCTGAGAATTCAAAAAGATATTTGAATTCCACTCCTTTGAATTTCTTTCTTAATTCGAAGTCCATACCATTTTGGGCCAATTTTACCAATTCAAGTTCAAGCAAATAAACATGGCATTTATTTCTAGCTATTTTGAATATGTCGATATATTGTTCTATAGATTCATTCGATTTCTGTCTTAGTCTTGACAAGTCTTCCAGTGAAACCTCTGGTTCATTCCTAAAGAACTGAACATGAAACTGTTCTTCCATTTCTTGCCAATTTTGAATTGAATTGGCAGGCAAGTTTATAAACCAAACAAAGACTGTTTTTGTTAGTTATCGTGGGAATAATTTTATTTTTAGATTCCCGTCGTTTCCAACTTCCCCACATAGAAAAGTAGATATGTCTATGTGTTCTATTATAGATTGATTCTATTCGCCAAAGAAAAGATGAAATTATGGGATCTTCTATCCCCTTGGAAATTCTTCATAGTTAATTCATGATGGATATGGTTTTCTGAACACAGGCCTCTCAGTTTTTCTAAAGCCAGGGCCATACAGGTCTTGAATCATCTCTACTAGTTCCTGTTGAAAGCCATGTTTTGATGGCCTTCTATGTTCTCAAATTGGTCAAAAGGTTGTCTCCTGCCCTTGGATTAAATTCCCCCATAGTTTCCATTGGAGGCATGGGATGCCTCTCACAACCTCTTCTTGAGAACTCAGAGACCATCCTTGGCCCATTTTCTCCCCTAAGATTTCTTTTTGGGAAAAATTCGGGGAACATCTCTACAGGTTCCCCATCGAACACCATGTTGAAATGATTTTGGTGTGATGGATCTTGTCTTTCATTAGTAACTATTGGTGGTGATCTATGATTTTCTAAAAAAAGTACA